>JAXRKP010000124.1:400000-412500 GCA_037039925.1 Doris montereyensis
CTACTACTACTACTACTACTACTACTACTACTACTACTACTACTACTACTACTACTACTACTACTACTACTACTACTACTACTACTACTACTACTACTACTACTACTACTACTACTACTACTACTACTACTACTACTACTACTACTACTACTACTACTAATAATAATAATAAAATAATAATAATAATATTTATGATTATTATTTTATTGTTCTTTCATCTTCTTCTTCATATTATTAATGTTTAGGCATATTATATCTAATATTATTATTGTTATTATTAATTGAAGTCTATTATTATTGTTATTATTAATTGAAGTATCCCTCTCCCCCCCCCTCTCTCTCTCTCTCCCTCCCTCCCTCCCTCCCTTTCTCTCTCTGTGTCTGTCTGTCTGTCTGTCTGTCTGTCTGTCTCTCTCTCTTCCTCTCTCTCTCTCTTTGTCTCTCTCTCTCTCTCTCTCTTCTCTCTCTCTCTCTTCTCTCTCTCTCTCTCTCTCTCTCTCTCTCTCTCTCTCTCTCTCTCTCTCTATCTCTCCCTCTCTCTATATCTATCTCTCTAAGTCTATCTTCCTCTCTCTCTTCTTTCTCTTTCTCTCTCTCTCTCTCTCTCTTCTCTCTCTCTCTCTCTCTCTCTCTCTCTCTCTCTCTCTCTCTCTCTCTCTCTCTCTCTCTCTCTCTCTTCTCTCTTCTTCTCTCTCTCTCCTCCTCCTCTTCTCTAACTCTTTCTCTCATGATGAGAACGTTAATCTCATATCGTCCACTTGCCTTACCATAGCACACAGATTGATGCAGTTTGAAGGAAAGTTGTCTGCGTATACCTCTTGTGTCTTTTGAATGTCTTGACAAAGACCTTTTTGCGTCGAGCTGTAGAATGGCATCTAAGAGTACGGCACAGTGTCAGTTTGAAAGCCAATTCAGTGGAGTAAAAAAAAAAAAAAGGAGTCTTATAGTGTAAAGAGAAACAGTGAGATAGTGAGGAGTGTCGAATGTGATGAATATCATTTCATATCATTTCATATCATTTCATATCATTTCATATCATTTCATAATATCATTATTCGTCTTTCTTTCTTTTCTTTCTTTATCAGTTCCCATTATATCTTTCGGTGTATGGGTTCAGATGCCCGAGATGATCTTTCTCCAGGATGTCCTTTTCCTGGCATTTTCTGTTTCTTTCCAAAAAAGTTAAATTTCTATGCACCAATGCCTCTTTTATATCTTTTCCCACTTTCTCCGAGGTCTGCCTTTCGGTTTTTCACCTTGGGCTTTAGCATTGTATACTGATTTAACTATTCTATTGTCATTCATTCTGTTTACATGCCCAAACCATCTCAATTGATCTGTTTCTATCTTTGTTTTTATGCCATCTGCTTTGGTTTGATCTCTTATTGTTGTGTTTCTGATTTTGTCTCTTTTAGTTTTCCCTACTACTCGTCTTAGATATTTCATTTCAGCTGCCTGTACTCTACTGTATTCTCTACTGTTTAAAGTCCAAGTTTCGCTGCCATAGAGGAGAGTAGAACAATAAACTGTATTGTATACTGCCATTTTGGTTTTTGTTGACAATTCTTGCTTACCTACAAATGCCTTTCCTAGATGGTTATATATTGCACTTACCTTTTTGATTTTCTGGCTGATTTCTTCTCTTAGTTTTCCCTCTGATTTAATCATTACTCCTAGGTAATTGTAGCTTTGAAACTTGCTCTAAATACTCCCTGCCCAATTTAAGATTTTGTGTTTTAGCTTCCCTAGTTACTAGCATTGTTTTGGTTTTCTTTGCATTTACTCTCATTCCTCTTTTATTTTGTTCATTGTTCATACTGTTGATATTCGACTGAAGGTCATTTTCTGATTTTCCAAACAGAAATAAATCATCGACAACTGAAAGCATTGATACATTTACTGGTTTGAGCTTCCACGTACCTACATTCATTTTCTTTATTTTTGAGGATGCCTTTGCGACTGAATCCATACATGTAATAAACAAAAAAGGACTTAGGATACAACCCTGTCTTACTCCTATATCTAAATCAAATTCTGCAGATATGTTTCCAGCTACTACTCACATGTTGGTTTATTGTAAAAACTTTTAATGACTTCTATTAAATGTTGCTCTACATTGTGTTCTTTTAAGGAATGCCATAGTTCGTCCCTCCTCACAGTGTCAAGTGCCTTTTCTAAGTCAATGAAACACAGGTGCAAGTCAATATTTCTCTCAAGGAATTTTTCTATTATTTGTCTAATTGTAAATATGTGGTCTTTACACTTCTTTCTGGTCTAAATCTGTTCTGATGCTCTTCAATCTGATCCTCTACTCTTTTCCTTAGTCTCATTTCCAGTATCCTGGTATATACTTTTCCTGGAACGCTAAGTAGTGATATCCCTCTATAGTTAGGACATTCCATAGTTCATCCTTTCTTATGTATTGGTACTACCGTTCCCTTTTTCCAGTCATCTGGCACCTGTATGGACTTCCATGCTTGTTGGCATATTGCATGTAGCAGTTTGTCTGCCTCCCCCCCCTCGGTCTTTAATCATTTCTGGATGAACTTGATCTGCTCCTGGGGCCTTTCTAATTTCACTTTTTCTTATAGCTGTTCGAATTTCTTCCATTGATATATCTACACCTTCAGTCTCCTTCAGTCTCCTCTGGATTACTTGTTACTCTTACTAATTGATCTTTACGCCTTGTTTCATATGTTCTGGAGGGATTATGTGATTGGTGAAAATGCTTTCTTCATGTTTCCATGATTTCGCTGTATTCTTTCATTTTTTTCTCCTTTGACATTCTTAATTTGTCGTATTGGGCATGCTTTAGTCTTTCTCATGCTCTTCATTGCCCCCCCCCCCTCCCCGAACACCTTTTCATTTCCTTGATAGCTTTTATCCGTCACGAGGATTGAATATGTTACTTTGTTGTTGTAGTTATGATTGTTGTTGTTAAAATCAACAGTGAATATAACACTAAAACAATACAAATCTAAAGTTGAGCATTTTCGTCTTTTTCAAGAATTGCATTGTTGTGATGAGACTTGACTCGACGTTTCTCGTCGTGTAATAAATTGCATTTGGTTTTCATTTCTATTTCGATTCAAGTATGAATGAGTACCCGGCTATTATAGGCGCAGAAGGGTATTGTCAAGATCAATTTATGATGCGCTTAAGACGCCAGCCGTAATGTATTCTTCCTAAAGAAGAGTCAATTAGAAGTCCACGGAGGAATAAATGATGTAACATCAGCACGCATGCACATCATGAAAACAATAATATGATTAGTCAAAACGTTCATTGCTGACATAAAGTATTTGACATTCACAATGGAAACTGACAATTTGATATTCACTCTCGGTAAAATTAAAACTAAAGCCGACTCTCTCCATAGCCCCGCCCCACCTTCCTCATTCACTTTCCAATTACATTTGACACAAACTCACCATTTTACAATTATCATCGTCTTTCCATCAATGACGTATTATTATACATGTATCTAGTTCAAACAGGTAACAGGCCATTTTGGATAAATAGTCGAATAATGCCATTTGGGCTAGTTGAATGCTCCTGTGTCATTTGGATAAATAGTCGAATAATGCCATTTGGCCTAGTTGAATGAGGCGTGTCATTTGGACAAATAGTCGAATAAAGCCATTTGGCCTAGTTGAATGAGGCGTGTCATTTCGACAAATAGTCGAATAAAACCATTTGGCCTAGTTGAATGAGGCGTGTCATTTGGACAAATAGTCGAATAAAGCCATTTGGCCTAGTTGAATGAGGCGTGTCATTTCGACAAATAGTCGAATAAAACCATTTGGCCTAGTTGAATAAGACGTGTCATTTGGACAAATAGTCGAATAAAACCATTTGGGCTAGTTGAATAAGACGTGTTATTTGGACAAATAGTCGAATAAAACCATTTGGCCTAGTTGAATAAGACGTGTTATTTGGACAAATAGTCGAATAAAACCATTTGGGCTAGTTGAATAAGACGTGTCATTTCGACAAATAGTCGAATAAAACCATTTGGGCTAGTTGAATAAGACGTGTTATTTGGACAAATAGTCGAATAAAACCATTTGGGCTAGGTGAATGGGGCGTGCCATTTGGACAAATAGTCGAATAAAACCATTTGGCCTAGTTGAATGGGGCGTGTCATTTGGACAAATAGTCGAATAAAACCATTTGGGCTAGTTGAATGAGGCGTGTCATTTGGACAAATAGTCGAATAAAACCATTTGGGCTAGTTGAATGAGGCGTGTCATTTGGACAAATAGTCGAATAAAGCCATTTGGGCTAGTTGAATGGGGCGTGCCATTTGGACAAATAGTCGAATAAAACCATTTGGGCTAGTTGAATGAAGCGTGTCATTTCGACAAATAGTCGAATAAAACCATTTGGCCTAGTTGAATGAGGCGTGTCATTTGGACAAATAGTCGAATAAAGCCATTTGGCCTAGTTGAATGAGGCGTGTCATTTGGACAAATAGTCGAATAAAACCATTTGGCCTAGTTGAATAAGACGTGTCATTTGGACAAATAGTCGAATAAAACCATTTGGGCTAGTTGAATAAGACGTGTTATTTGGACAAATAGTCGAATAAAACCATTTGGCCTAGTTGAATAAGACGTGTCATTTGGACAAATAGTCGAATAAAACCATTTGGGCTAGTTGAATAAGACGTGTTATTTGGACAAATAGTCGAATAAAACCATTTGGCCTAGTTGAATAAGACGTGTTATTTGGACAAATAGTCGAATAAAACCATTTGGGCTAGTTGAATAAGACGTGTCATTTCGACAAATAGTCGAATAAAACCATTTGGGCTAGTTGAATAAGACGTGTTATTTGGACAAATAGTCGAATAAAACCATTTGGGCTAGTTGAATGAGGCGTGTCATTTGGACAAATAGTCGAATAAAACCATTTGGGCTAGTTGAATGAGGCGTGTCATTTGGACAAATAGTCGAATAAAGCCATTTGGGCTAGTTGAATGGGGCGTGCCATTTGGACAAATAGTCGAATAAAACCATTTGGGCTAGTTGAATGAAGCGTGTCATTTGGACAAATAGTCGAATAAAACCATTTGGGCTAGTTGAATGAAGCGTGTCATTTGGACAAATAGTCGAATAAAACCATTTGGGCCAGTTGAATGGGGCGTGTCATTTGGACAAATAGTCGAATAAAACCATTTGGGCTAGTTGAATGGGGCGTGTCATTTGGACAAATAGTCGAATAAAACCATTTGGGCTAGTTGAATGAGGCGTGTCATTTGGACAAATAGTCGAATAAAGCCATTTGGGCTAGTTGAATGGGCGTGCCATTTGGACAAATAGTCGAATAATGCCATTTGGGCTAGGTGAATGAGGCGTGTCATTTGGACAAGCGATGCAGTAATATCATAATCATACGGAGTTTGTTGATTGGTGCTCGAATTTATGCCATTTTTAAGAATTCAAACTTTTGAACTTGAGACTCAGCGCTTGTGTTTGACAAATGATATGAAAGACGTACCGCGCTTACGGTGTGTTGGGCGCCATGAGAGGAATTAATGTCTTTCATTTGATGACCTTTGGCGTAATTGTATTTGAGGTTTTGTTTTCATTTTATTTAGATGACTGTATTGTAGTTTGTAGTGGAATGAATTGATTGTATTCGATTTCCTATTGATTGATTCAAATACGGTATGTCTTTGAAGTGGGATGTCAGTATGTTACATCAACTGGTCCAAACTGGTATCCATGTCTAGCCTTCAAATTCGTGTCTCGCACCGGTCTTAACGTAATAATCACATCATCGCGTGATTTGGAACCTAACATGACAAAATCCGCCAAAAGCAAGGAAAAAAACCCAAACAACTTAATGTTTTAAATTAGGTTTTACTTACTAGTCCAGAAATCATCCGAAATGCGATGACACCTAGAGCCCAAATGTCCACCATTTTGGTGTAGTAACCACGGCATAAAAGCTGCGACCCAAAAAACCCCCAAAGAAGAAGAGTTGTGAAGGCAATTCATTTAAAGTAAGCCATGTCAATAGCACATAGGAAAATCATCGTGACAGATCAGTGTAAAGAAAAAGGATTTGATTTTTTGATTTGATTTGATTTGATTTGATTTGATTTGATTTGATTTTACCCACATCCAGGACCAAGGTGGTCAACGAGGTCTGGTAAGATTTATAAATTTTTGCATTGATTTGCACTCGGGAGCTCCTTTTGATCATCCGTCTCCGATAGGATTAGGTGTCGATTCATCTGTTTGGACCAGAGTGAAGGTGGGATTTACTCGAAAAACATCCAGAAAAATGTTCTTGAGCCCACGACCTTTCAGTTGAGAGGACGATGCCTTGCCTCTTTGGACCACCAATGCTGTTCTTTTTCTGTATAAATAGTAATTATGTTTCTTGTGCATCAGAGGTTATACATGTCAATTTATGTTACATACAACTCGATAGCGCCCGTTGATTTACGATTTAGGAATTTTTAGCTTCTTTTTTCTATTTTCTTCATACCTTTTGTAAAGAGTAGTAGTGTAGTAATAGTAGTAGTCGTAGTAGTTGTAGTAGTAGTAATAGTAGTAGTAGTAGTAGTAGTAGTAATAGTAGTAGTAGTAGTAGTAGTAGTAGTAGTAGTCGTAATAGTAGTAATAGTAGTAATAGTAGTAGTAGTAGTAGTAGTAGTAATGGTAGTAGTGGTAGTAGTCGGAGTAGTAGTCGTCGTAGTAATGGTAGTAGTGGTAGTAGTGGTAGTGGTGATCGTAGTAGTAGTAGTAGTAGTAGTAGTAGTAGTAGTAGTAGTAGTAGTAGTAGTAGTAGTAGTAGTAGTAGTAGTAGTAGTAGTAGTAGTAGTAGTAGCAGTAGTAGTAGTAGAAGAAGGAGGAGGAAGAGAAGAAGAAGAAAAAAAGAAGAAGAAAAAGAAGAAAAAAGAAGAAGAAGAAGAAGAAGAAGAAGAAGAAGAAGAAGAAGAAGAAGAAGAAGAAGAAGAAGAAGAAGAAGAAGAAGAAGAAGAAGAAGAAGAAGAAGAAGAAGAAGAAGAAGAAGAAGAAGAAGAAGAAGAAGAAGAAGAAGAAGAAGAAGAAGAAGAAGAAGAAGAAGAAGAAGAAGAAGAAGAAGAAGGAGAAGAAGGAGAAGGAGAAGGAGAAGGAGAAGGAGGAGGAGGAAAAGGAGAAAGAGAAGAAGAAGAAGAAGAAAGAAGGAAGAAAAAAAAAGAAAGCTGCAATTAATATGGCGCCACTACCTCTGGTGCTGAGTAATTTGTGACCTTTTGACCAAACATCTGGTATTTCCTATGAGCTACGACACAGCGAGTAAAATCTGCCAACTTTATATGACCGCTTGGTTGCAACCAGAAGGAATCTAACGTCAGATTTCTGAGAAGAAAAAAAATAATTGAAGAATTGAGATATAGAAAGTGAAAATTTAAAGGAGAAATAACATTATGACAAGACCAAGAAGACAACTGCAATACCACACTAACCTGGACAC
Source organism: Doris montereyensis (assembly GCA_037039925.1). Lineage (NCBI taxonomy): Eukaryota > Metazoa > Mollusca > Gastropoda > Nudibranchia > Dorididae > Doris > Doris montereyensis. The sequence goes on from JAXRKP010000124.1 coordinate 407,474, forward strand.
CAGAAGGAAAACGACGAACAGGACGACCAAAAAAAAAACATGGTAGAAGAACAATGGAGAAGGAAAGAACAGTTCAGGATGGAATACCCGAAAGGAAACAAAGATCGCAGCAATCAACAAAGAGAAATGGAGACAATATTACTATAGCAAGGCCATATGTCACAGCACACGAAGCTGACAGATGGGGTTATTTCATTGAGCTCTATCAATCAATGCTATGGGAACAATGAATGACACATAGAGTCTGTGTGGACCTAAGGAACAGATTACAGCTGCTGAAGAAAGACACTACTCTTGTAGGGGTGTATCAAGGTGGCTGCTCCACAACCTACCCTGCTAAGTGTAATTCAAGTTCTTTCATGGCTGTTTCGGCCTATAAAGCCGGAAGTTATCCGATTTCTGTTGCGTGAATCAGATGGGAGAATCATTATTACATCACCTTCTGGACAAGAAGACTAGCCTGGCATTTGCTTCCCAGCTAATGCTGGTACTGATAATTTTAGAAATTTAGGCGTATTCCTTGATAGTAATCTTTTAATGAATGTGCATGTTACTAAAACTTGTCAAAGTTCTTTTTACCATCTTAGAAATATTGGAAAGATTAGATACCTTTTAGATGAAAGATGCACTAAGATCTTAATACACTCATTTGTTACTAGCAGAATTGATTATTGTAATCCTTTATTTTTAAACATGCCAACCCAGTATATCCAAAGATTGCAAAAAATTCAGAATAGATCTGCTAGAGTCATAACGTTAACTAAATCCTTTGAATCAATTACTCATGTTCTTAAAAACCTTCATTGGCTTCCAATTGCCCATCGTATTAATTTCAAAATATGTTGCTTTATTCATAAATGTATTAATTCGCAAACTCCTCAGTACCTTATTGATACCATAAAGTTCATGCTCACAGAGAGCCCTAAGATCTAAAAATGTAAATCTTCTGCAGGTCCCAAGACATAAGCGCACCCTGTCGCTCAGGTCCTTTTCAATTGGTGGTCCCAAAATATGGAATTCCCTCCCTTATGAATTAAGAATTAATAATGATTTCACCTCCTTCCGAGGGCAATTGAAGACATAATTTTTAAGAGAGCTTTTACTTAATCGATATTAATGATTCTTTCACATTCATTTTTTGAATCTAGATCTATGTCTTTTATGAAATACGTATTTATGTTTCATGTGATAAAAATGTAATGTATCATTGTTAATGTACAGCGCCTTAGAGCACATTCATGTGGATGTGTGCGCTTTATAAATGTTTATTACTATTACTATTACTATTACTTATTTGTACTCTAGATCGAGTGAGGAAGTGCATTCTAGGTCAGTGTCTCTCCCAAGGAACATAACCTCGAGCGATTGGTGCCAGGGGGCTACTGCTACTACTACTACTACTACTACTACTACTACTACTACTACTACTACTACTACTACTACTACTACTACTACTACTACTACTACTATTATTATTACTACTACTACTACAACTACTACTGCTACTACTACTACTACTACTACTACTACTACTACTACTACTACTACTACTACTACTACTACTACTACTACTGCTACTACTGCTGCTGCTACTACTACTACTACTACTACTACTACTATTACTACTACTACTACTACTACTACTGCTACTACTACTACTACTACTACTACTACTGCTGCTACTACTGCTACTACCTACCTACCTACCTACCTACCTACCTACCTACCTACCTACCTATTTGCCTACATACCCACCCACCCACCCACCCTTGATACAATTTGGAACAGGGAATGCCAGATTATCAACATGTTAAGAAAATACAATTTGACTCTGATGTTGACTACATAGAGTATAATTAATAATAATAATAATAATAATAATAATAATAATAATAATAAATAATAATAATAATAATAAATAATAATAATAATGGTAATAATTTTTATAAAAATAATAATAACAATAATAATAACAACAATAATAATAATAATAATAATAATAATTTTTTATAAAAATAATAATAATAATAATAATAATAATAATAATAATAATAATAATAATAATTATAATAATAATAATGGAATAATATAATAATAATAATAATAATAATAATAATAATAATAATAATAATAATAATAATGGAATAATATAATAATAATAATAATAATAATAATAATAATAATAATAATAATAATAATAATAATAAAAAAAAAAAAAAAAAATAATAATAATAATAATAATAATAATAACAGTCACTAGTATGATAGAACAATAGTAATGATAAGTATAAATTTGAATTTCAATTGCATACTTAACCAAAGCCTTCTGATTGAGATTTAGGTGACATTAATATCAAACACCTTACCTATGAATTATTTCACGCTGGTGTAGAAAAGATACAGCCACGATCATTTCGGCCAAATAAAATCTGTGGATCGTAAAAGAGCATTTTAGTGTAATGTTTGGACAGTATGAAATATGTAAAAATGTAGGGTGAAAAGGCCAAGTCAGGGTAATGAACACAAAAGCAACCCACGCGTCCCAATGAGGGAAAGAACGCGAACAGAGAGAAAGACACCAGTGAGTAGATGGCCTGGTTGTACGTGTATGTCGCTCTACGTAGTTTTGTATGGAGGATTGTTGTTGTGCTGTTTAGCTCCGCCGCCGCCCACCCTGGTCAATTGTGTCCCTTGTTAACGGTGATCACATTCACAAGGCTCTAGCGGGATTTTTAAATAGTATTGTCTGACGCCTGTACTACCCTGAAACAATGAGGGAAGCTTTGATAGTGACGCTCAATCTTCGAAGTTTTGATGGATAGCGTGTTTGTATGATGGGTTTAAATTAGTTTTCATAGTTATGCCCACGACGATTTCCTTTTATATTTCCGTCTGATTTAAACAGATTATTTGTGTCTATCATTATATCTTCAAATACTTATTAATCTTCATTAGTAATCAAGCTTTCATGAGGTTTGATTCATGTTAATAATTCCCATAAATCATCAGTTCCTTTAAATTGTTTACCAGCAGTTATAATATCATCATTAGTGTTCGATAGTAAAAGTTTATTTCCAATTACAATTTTTGTTACCAACCATTTGTGGACCAAAGGTTGAATCATAAAGTTTCTTATTATTTAATGCAGTTGATAAGTATTTTTTTCCTAATTCACCTAAATCATATTTATTATCTTCATTATCTTTAACATATTCTATTGCTGCGCTGGTGTGTTTATTTTCTTTTCTAAAACTTGATAAAATAATTCTTTTTGTTCTTTCAATAGAATAGTTTGTTTCATAATTTTCTCCCTTGTTTCTTCATTATCTTTAAGTAAAGGTTCTAATTGTTTTAAAAAAAATATTTATCTTGTCTATATTCCTCCCCAATCCTTTCAGATACAAATTTGTCTTTTAACTCCGCTCTTAAGTGAATGTACTCTTTAACTAATTCATCACGCTTCTTCCAATCATCTATTTTTTTAAAGACAATTTTTATTGAACAATCTTTTAAAGGATTCCTTTACTTCTTTTCCACCCTTTTGTTTTATTTCTTATTCATAAAACTTTTTATTCTCAGACGCTCTATTATTTCTTTGTATTGATTAAATTTCTTTTCTTCATCTAAAATATAGATCACTTCTCACGTAAATGAAATCTAATGGTTACTTCTTCTCCTCTTAAATCTAATGGAATATTATTTTGTAATCTTTACGGTAAAATCTTTTACGTCATTTAATGTTACTGGTAAATATATATGTAAATGGTTCACAATCCCCTGTTATACATTCTTTTTTTCCCTCAAGTTTTGGTGGGGGTCTGGATGATTTTATAACCTGGAGAAACTTGAGGAAAAAAAGAATATATAACCGGGGATTGTGAACCATTTACAATTGAACCATTAATAATATTAATGTGAATGGAAATACTATTTATAGCTAGGATGTTTACGATATTTTCTGACTCGTGCATTCCTGCTGTAAATCCTAAAATATTTTTGATACTATTATAATGTGTAAATTTAACTTTGTATCCTTCTTTTATATCTAATATAAATTTAAAGGTTTTTAGATCGGCAATGAATTGAAATGCGTCTTCGTCGTCATTCTTTTGTAACTGTCTTTCTATCTATTTATTCAAACCGTTAAATTCATACGATCCAACAGGAATAATAAGTTCTTTTGTTTTATCCTTTAGTGTGCATTCTATTACATTGTTATGAGATGAAATGTTTGGGAAACTGTAGTAACTCTCCAAGTCCACGAGTGCGATTTCGTATTGTCTATTTGGATTAAGTTGTAATGGAGGATTAAAGCTTGTACTACAGACAGATTTATTTCTACTAACTATAATTTGATTATTTATCTTTAGGAGATGTATTCTTAATTAATTGATTAAGTTTTTCAATTATTTCTTTTCCAATTAAGTAAAAAAGACTCACACATTTTTTGGGCAATAGAAATTATCCAAAATATGTCGAAGAATAATTGTCTATTGTTAAAAAGTTATAAGGATGAAACCAACAGTTTTCACGCAGGCTTTTAAATTTTAAACTCATCAAAATCCATATCCGTTGAAACAATAGATTTAAACATTAAATTTGTTTTTCTTCACACCTGATTGATTTCGGTAATATTGGTGAATTATTTCTAGTTGTTTGCTCTTCCCAATCTAGATTACTATCCATTTTATTATAGTAAAATTTTTTAAAAAATATGGTTATAGAAGCATTTTCGTAGGTCTGAGGTTGAACGAGACCTCAAACCTAAAAATATTATTAGAATTATAGTAGTAGAGGATTTATACTTAACACACTGTCTTAGTTTTATTTCTCCGAGTGAAGTGTTTTGGTATTATTACTAAGCGCGTATTTTACCTATAGCGGGATCCTCCGAGAAATATTTTGAGCATTAGGTGAAAAGGTGCTAAATTAACGTGTTTGTTATATTTGGAATATCCTGCGCGAGCCGAAACGGAAGGAAGTAGTTTGTTTCATAATTTCCTCCTTGCTTCTCCGTTATCTTTAAG
>JAXRKP010000124.1:417500-425000 GCA_037039925.1 Doris montereyensis
GTCAGACTATGTTTAGCACACCTAAGACTAAGATAAATAAACAATAAAATTCACACCTGACCATCCCTGGTTTCCTTACTCCTAGTTAGTTTGCGTAAGAGTCTGAGAAAATGGTCTGCTTCGTCTGCTGTCTCACAAAAGTCGAGACAGCATGACGTCATCCTAGCCATACAAATGCATAGCATATACCAGTATTCCTTGGTCGCGTGAAATTGTCTTTGTTCCTGACATTAAATTTAGCGCTCACATCGGGCATTGTTCTTCTCATAATACCAAGGTCCCGTGACGCCAAGTGACTTTTAAATCGAAACAATTCTGTTACAGCCATTTCGCGTAGCGTTCTCATAACCGCAGCTTTCCGCTGTCCACTAGGATTGTGCGGAAGTATCGGACCGTCCGATGATTCGAAAGTCTCGAGACTCAAAAGCAAGTCTCGAATCTCAACATCGGCCGCAAGTCATCCCGCGGACGGCAATTCAGTCCGAAAGTCAGATCAGTTTGAAAGTCAGATCAGTTTGAAAGTCAGATCAGTCCGAAAACCAGTCTTTTCTCTCAGTCTCTGTCTGACATTCACACTCACACAACAAACACACACATGGGGTTTCTGGTTAGGGATCAGACCGTCCGAGATCCGAAAATCTTTAGGTCGGTCTGTCCGAGATCCGAAAATCTTTAGATCGGTCTGTCCGAGATCCGAAAGTCTTTTAGGTCGGTCTGTCCGAGATCGAAAATCTTTAGGTCGGTCTGTCCGAGGTCCGAAAATCTTAAGGTCGGTCTGTCTAAGATCCGAAAAAATCTTTAGGTCGGTCTGTCCGAGATCCGAAAGTCTTTAGGTCGGTCTGTCCGAGATCCGAAAGTCGCGAAGATGGTGAGGGACCCAGCTGTACTATCTGCAGTGACGCAAGGTAGCGACGACTGTATACACATATTATCTATTATAATCGCTACTGATGACCTCACACCTCAAACCGAAAGGACCCAACCAGCAGTGGAAGTAATGGCGACGGATTTCTAAGGGACAGAATCATCTTTTCCAGGCCTGCGCTGGATCTCTTGAAGAGGTTGGGTCGATTTACTTTGAGCAGACGTTGAGTCATATTACTTCTCTCGAAGGCATGGTAATACTGGTCATGATATTTTAGTGAGAAGAGATCAAACAGAATAGTATCGGATATCAGTCAAGGACGGGTCATAAAATAAAAAGGATGCATTTGTTACACGTCATTACAATTGAAATAAATACTTTCAGACAATAAAGTCTTATCTAGTATACTAACATATTTATTTTCTATCTCGCCCCTTGACCTTATTAAGCGACCAATCGAGTTGATGTTTTAACAATAAATACCGAAAAGCAGAAAGTAAAATCTAGATAACTACACTTAATAAGCGTGTAAATAATTAACAAAATTAGCTTTTTTCGTTCTAAATAACATGATTGATGCTGTTTTTTAAAGTAATTGTACGGATCATTCGTCATTTGTTACCCCAAAGTCACCTTTAAGTATCAAGCCGTGCCGCTGTGTCCACGCCTTCTTACGGTGAGGGGCATCCCACTTGTCGCTGACAACCCGGTTTAAATATGTGCCGTGTAGGCCGACATCTAGTTGATATATATCGATATGTCTAGATCTAGATCTACCTCTCCAATTGATCTGGTAGATCCCCCCTCCCTCACCCCACACCCCCATATGTTAAGTCTAAATTAAACAATAGATCTAAATCTAGATGTAAACGAAAATCAAATAAATTGAAAGCGAGAAATACCGTTAGAGAGAAAATAAGGTGGCTTTAGGAATAGTAGAGGAGTGAAGAGAGAGAGAGAGAGAGAGACCTACACTCTTTCTTTTTTTATAATATATTTACTGAAGTGTTGTCTAACGCAAAATCGTGGGAACTCTACTATATTTAGTGTCATAAAAGAAATTGTAATTCGAAAAGTGAACTTGTTCTAAAAGAGTTACTCTAAACGAGTTCGCTGAAAAAACAGCTGTTCAGCGTTACATAGATGTATTATATTTCTGCTGGTATGACATAAAGTCGTTTTTTTATACTTTGTTCGAAATGAATTCCATCCCCACAAGAACAAAACAATAGTGTGTCTACCTTGACTGGATATCCTAGAATGCTATAGTTATAAATAGCATGCTTACGGAGAACGCTTTTATTTCCGAATTAAACGTGTTTTCAAACATACTTTCCATTTAATTCACGATAATCTCTTAAAAAAAAGAAAGAAATCCAAAACGACTATATTATTTCTGTTACCTTTTCATTAAAATTTGTATCTATCTGTAATGTTGATATTGTTACACACTTTAGCCAAATCATACTATTAAAAAAAAAGAAAGACAAAAGAAGGCAAGAAAAAATAAATAAGATTAGATTAAATGAGAAAACGAAAAAATAAAATAAATAAAAGGTACCACTCCAAATTTTCCCACTGCAACCATGCTGTGTAGCAGGTAACATTCGTCAGGGTGAAGCTGTTTGCTTCTCTTCACGTTCGACATATCCTGTTTTCCCTATACACGACATCATTAGAAAAACATTATGACTTAACATATATGTCATTTAAAATTAAATTAATTGTATCGTGGCTGTTGAGTTGGGTCTATGTAATAAAGCAATTAAAAGTAAGTTAACTTTTTATATTATGCGAGTCAAGGCCACTCCTGATTCGGCAAAAAACGACAACAAAAAAACCACAATAAATTCAAATTAAATAAAACTTCTCATGCGTATCTATCTGTCTTTCTATATATCTGTACATCGCTCTCTCTCTCTCTCTCTCTCTCTCTCTCTCTCTAGAACTAATCTCTCTCTCTCTCTCTCTCTCTCTCTCTCTCTCTCTCTCTCTAATCTCTCTCTCTTTTCTCTCTCTCTCTCTCGGATCTCTCTCTCTCACTCTCTCTCTCTCTCTCTCTCTCTAGGACTCTCTATATTTCTTTTCTCTCTCTATATCTATCTATCTATCTATCTATCTATCTATCTATCTATCTATCTATCTATCTATCTATCTATATATCTATCTATCTACCTATCTACCTATATATATATATGTCTATATATCTATCTATCTGAAATGGTTTGGATTATATTCATTATTTGTTATAAATCATTTCTGATTTTTTTTTTCACCTAGTACTACTAGTAGATATCAAACTTACTTTAGAAAAAGGAGAATAAAAGGTGGTGAAAGAGTGAAAGAATGAGGCTAAAGGGTGACATTAATTTTAGGACCTTGACCTCGTCACACTTTGATCTCACAATGCTTAATCGAAGGCAACAATGAAAACAAACACCCCCCCCCACACACACACAAAAGAATAAACAACAAAAAACAACAACAAAGAACACACACACAAAACTACCGTCAAAGAAATTAAAAAAAACATAAGAAAAAATAAAAGTAAAAACAAAAAAAAGCAAAAAATAAAAGAACAAACTCTAACAAAATAAAACAAAATCAAAACAAAAACAAACAAATAGAATTTACTTGAAAAAAAGTGGATTGTCAAGTTTCAGTTTGAGTAAAAGTTTACATTAAGGGGGCGTTAAAAATGTTACTGTTTGTTTAGTTATGGAAACAACCTCCCCCCCTTTTTCCTCCTCCCCCCCGCTATATAAATCGAGCTTATCATTCGCTTTACGTTATCAAATGTTGCTCTATATTATTGTACTTCAAAGATGAATCATGCTGTTGATTCCATCTATCTACGCAGTCCCTAAATTCACCTCAAAATAAAGCATCGTACCATTGTCGCTGACGTCAAAGGGAAGGAAGGTGGCATTCTTCTTGACCAGTCTGCCAGTCAAAACAGTCTGTGGGAATAGGCAGACACATGATCAAACTCTGACCGAGGGAAAAGTAGTCCCAAACATGACCCCTTCCCCTCATCTTGTCTCTCTGTATCTCTATCTGCCTGTCTGTCTGTCTGTCTTAGTCTCTGTGGGTCTGTTAGTCTCACATATTATCCCTTCCCCTCCTCTTTTCTCTCTGTATCTCTGTCTGCCTGTCTGTCTGTCTTTGTCTCTGTGGGTCAGTTAGTCTCACATATTATCCCTTCCCCTCCTCTTTTCTCTCTGCATCTCTGTCTGCATGTGTGCTGTCTTTGTCTTTGTGGGTCTGTTAGTCTCACATATTATCCCTTCCTTCCTCTTTTCTCTCTGTATCTCTGTCTGTCTGTCTTTGTCTCTGTGTGTCTGTTAGTCTCACATATTATCCCTTTCACTCCTCTTATCTCTCTGTATCTCTGTCTGCCTGTCTGTCTGTCTTTGTCTCTGTGGGTCTGTTAGTCTCACATATTATCCCTTTCACTTCTCTTTTCTCTGTAACTCTGTCTGTCTGTCTTTGTCTTTGTAGGTCTGTTAGTCTCACATATTATCCCTTCCACTCCTCTTTTCTCTTTGTATCTCTGTCTGCCTATGTGTCTGTCTTTGTCTCTGTGGGTCTGTTAGTCTCACATATTATCCCTTCCCCTCCTCTTTTTCTCTCTCTGTATCTCTGTCTGCATGTGTGTCTGTCTTTGTTTCTGTGTGTCTGTTAGTCTCACGTATTATCCCTTTCCCTCATCTTTTCTCTCTGTATCTCTGTCTGCCTGTGTGCCTGTCTTTGTCTCTGTGGGTCTGTTAGTCTCATATTATCCCTTCCCTCCTCTTTTCTCTCTGTAACTCTGTGTGTCTGTCTGTGTTTGTCTCTGTGGGTCTGTTAGTCTCACATATTATCCCTTCCCCTCCTCTTTTCTCTCTGTATCTCTGTCTGTCTGTCTGTCTGTGTTTGTCTCTGTGGGTCTGTTAGTCTCACATATTATCCCTTTCACTCCTCTTTTCTCTCTGTATCTCTGTCTGCCTGTCTGTTTGTCTTTGTCTCTGTGGGTCTGTTAGTCTCACATATTATCCCTTCCCCTCCTCTTTTCTCTCTGTATCTCTGTCTGCCTGTCTGTCTGTCTCTGTCTCTGTGGGTCTGTTAGTCTCACATATTATCCCTTTCCTCCTATTTTCTCTCTGTATCTATGTCTGTCTGTCTGTCTGTCCTTGTCTCTGTGGGTCTGTTAGTCTCACATATTATCCCTTCCCCTCCTCTTTTCTCCATGTATCTCTGTCTGCCTTTCTGTCTGTCCTTGTCTCTGTGGGTTTGTTAGTCTCACATATTATTCCTTCCCCTCCTCTATTCTCTCTGTATCTCTGTTTGCTTGTCTGTCTTTATCTCTGTAGGGTTGTTAGTCTTTTCTCTTTGCACCTGTCTGTCTGTTTACTCCTCCCTCTCCCCCTTTCTCTCCCCTCCCTCCCTCCCCCTCTCTCTCTCTCTCGCTCTCTGTCTGTCTGTCTGTCTGTCTGTCTGTCTGTCTCTCTCTCTCGCTCTCTCTCTCTCTCTCTCTCTCTCTCTCTCTCTCTCTCTCTCTCTCTCTCTCTCTCTCTCTCTCTCTCTCTCTCTCTTTCTCTCTCTGTGTATATCTGTCTGTCTGTCTGTCTGACGGCCTAAATCACGATTCCCACAGATGTAGCCTAAGAAGCGAGGATAAGGATGATTTGGGATCAGGTTCATGCATTGCAATTATTCAAGGCATAGTGGGTGAGAGGCAGAATTAGTCGTGTAGCTTAACCTACCAATTCTGCTAACATGTCCCCTTCATAAAAGGTGTTGTCAACGTTCGCACTTATTTCATCCTGCAAAGAGAGAGAGAAAAAGAGATACAAAGAAATGGCTGATGAAAAATAAAGCTGTATAGAAGGCAGTTGAGTTATCCATCCCCACCCGTCCCAAGAAAAGAAAATTAAAAGAAAAAACAAAGCAAACTTCCACCAACCAATAAAAAGAAAATCTCCCCTTCCCTTCCCTCCTTTTCCCTTCCCCCCCTTCCCTTCCCTCCCCTTCCCTTCCCTCCCTATTCCCTTCCCTTTTCGCTCATGAAGTCGTCCAAACAAAACAAAAAAATATTAAAAAATCGCCCCAACTGGCCGCCATCTTGGGCCAGGTCACACAGACCAGGTAGAAGAGAAGGTAAGATCTCATAGAGCAGCTGGAGCGTATCCTGTGTGCTGTTGTGAAACGGAACGATGAGTACTACATCAGCACCAGGATGACACTGACAGCACACTTCACTAGTCTATCGCACGGTTGACTCCACAGCTGATCCGGATGCCCATTTGCCAACCCAAAGGTCGTGTGTTCGAGTTTAAGCCACGCCAACGGTTGAAACCTTTTCTCAGGTTGTTTTTTTTTTTTTTTTTCGAGTAAAATTTACCCCACTGGTCCAGGTAGGTGGATCGACACCTAGTCCCATCGGAGACGGACTATAAAAAAGGAGGCCCAACATTCTGTGCACGTTAAATATCCCTTGGCAGTTTACAGACCAGTTCGGGAAAAATTAAAAAAATCCTACCAAAATCTCTGAGATCACCTTAGCTGTGGATGTGGGTAAATCAAATCAAATCAAATCAAAGCAAGGTAGCCATCTGTACCTAAGTGGAGCGAGGGCGGGGGGAGGGCATGCGTCTCACATGCCTTTTGTAAGGCACACTGCACCAGACCTACATACCGGCACTTATCATCGCGGTGGTGCCTGGGTAGCAACACATAAGACCACCGACACATTGGGTCGCCATTGATTTCGATCAGATGCCAAATGTGTCGTCTGCTCCCGCAGATCTTGCTGCGTCGGTGACCGAGCGATTAGGCTGCCGAACTGGGGATCGTGAGGATTCAGGGTTCGAATTCTGGTAGCGCTGGGCCTGCTGACGTTGTGTTTCTTTGGGGAAATATACTTAACACGCATTTTATCCACTCTACCCGGATGCAAATAGGTACAGATACCATCTTGGGAGTAACAAACTGCGTCAGACTAGCGTCCTGGTCAGGAGCTGATTATTATCACTTGTTTCGCTTCATGCTATTGAAACCAGGATAAAACTTGGCTCTATGAGGCGTAACGACTTTGAAGGAACTTTGTTTACTCCATGTCCATCACTGGATATTCATCTCTTTTTCGCGGCTCTTCCTTCAGATTTCTAAAGGATGCACTCTTTTCCTTGGTATCCGAGGGGTCCATCTGAGGGCCGTTTTAGGGATGACGTCAACACTAATCATACACATGTGACCAGTCTACTTCCATTTTGCTTTCTTACGATGTCAGATATTGGCTCCAGTGATGTTCTCTCTCGGAGTCGTTTCATATAGTACAGAATGTAATTTTCTTCTTTGGATGAATAAAGTATTATTATTATTATTATTATTATTATTATTATTATTATTATTATTATTATTATTATTATTATTATTATTATTATTATTATTATTATTATTATTATTATTATTATTATTATTATCATTATTATAGTATTAGGCCAAAATGTCTTTAAAATCTTTTTCAGACACGTTTAAGAAGACATAGCGTCGGTAGAATTCAAATCTCACGATTCCAAACACATGATAATATGTAATATATGGATCTATGTATGTGCATCTCTCTCTCTCTCTCTCTCTCTCTCTCTCTCTCT
>JAXRKP010000124.1:432500-462500 GCA_037039925.1 Doris montereyensis
TAGACCCCCAGTGCTGATCTCGATGTTATAAATCGCTAGACCCCAGTGCTGATCTCGATGTCATCAATCGCTATACCCCAGTGCTGATTTCGATGTCATCAATCGCTAGACCCCCAGTGCTGATTTGGATCACAACTCCCAAGGCCGTGTTTTGACGTGTGGCCCTTCTTCAATCTGTCATTACCCGCCATAACTGACAGTATTGTGAATTGTTTGCTCTGTCACTGTCAATGTTGGCAGCTCTGTGTGCAGCCCGTACTTCTTCCACGGCCTCGTCACATTATGTTGCTGACTTGACCAGTGTGCTGGCCTTGTGAATGGAGGCCACAGACATGTCTCGTGAGTTTTTATGTGTGTGTGTGTGTGTGTGTGTGTGTGTGTAGAAAGATGTGGTGTGCGAGCACATGTCATGTGTAACCGAGTCAGTACCTGCATTTGAATATATCATAATATGTCGATTAAATTACTTACAATATTAGTTTAGAACATAACATATTTTTATGATTTAGTCTATACAAATGGGTTTTTATAATGTTTATCCCGTTATTATGATATTATGATACTTTCTAAAATGCTTTGAGCCCCTGTAATGGGGGTAAAGCACTACAGAAAACACTATTATATTATTATTATTATTATTATAATAATAATAATAATAATAATAATAATAATTATTATTATTATTATTATTATTATTATTATTATTATTATTATTATTATTATTATTATTATTATTATTATTATTATTATTATTTTTTATTATTATTATTACTATTATTATTATTTTTTATTATTTTTATTATTATTATTACTATTATTATTATTATTATTATTATTATTATTATTATTATTATTATTATTATTATTATTATTATTCCCGCAAAGCCAAATCCGCTGTAAAGGACAACCCACAGCACCAGACGACGATTGACGTCATCACAGTGCTTGCTGTTCGCAGCGGTGGTCGAAGTCATAGTTGACGCATCTTCTTTTTCTAGATTACCACAGAGTAACTGTAACGTAAATTGAACTGATGGGCCAAACATTTGCGCACATCAAAACTAAGTCGTAGATTCTCACCACAAACTTTGCAGCTAGATCTATACTATAGGAAGAAAATAGACTGGCGATGAGATTCAATTTAGTGTCGTATTGTATGTAGATAGACGGATGGAGTCCACTTCCCACATTGTAGCCTATGGTCAGAGATGTTATATGAATATGATGAATGTGTCCTATCACTTCACACTGGCGGCGAGTGCCTGTGTAAGACTGCATCGCGCTTCGAGATCAAGAAGATTCATTAGTGATAAACGACAACAATAAGTGACAAATCCACCAATAAAGACAGAACAAACACGTGACGTTTCGGATATAACTCTTCCGTCAGACAACAAACGAGGAATATTTACAGTACACTTATCTTATATATATATTACAGGCATCACACAGTGTGATGTCAGAGCAATAAAAAACAAATAAATAACGTAAACAAAAAAGGGATGTTGAAACGTCACGTGTTTGTTCTGTTTTTATTGGTGGAGTTTGTCATTTATTAGCTGTTTATCGCTTTTGACTTAAATCCAATGTGGCTCATTGACATTGGTGACGATTGCTGAGGTACGTTCAGTAGACAGGCAGCTTGCTTACTCTTGGAAAGCAAATAGTTTTGTAGTGACTGCTTTACTGCTTGCCAAGCGCCAGGCAATTGGTTTGCTGCTTCGTTGCTTGCCACAGAAAATACGGCTCTAGACATTGAATGAATAATCGAGTCACACCTTCTTTTTTTTTTTTTTGGGAAGGGGGGGGGGGGTAGGTATACATCATACGAAAGAGAACAAACACATGCATACAATCCATACACTATTTTTTCTCTCGAATCTTTTGATTGTTTTGTTTATAAGCATTGATATAACTATGCTATAAATTAATGCTAGCCTACACAGTTGATTGATTGAACATATTAAACAAAGACAAATTATTAAAATACAATATTCTGCACGGTTGAAAGTTAATAACAGAAATGGCGGAGCGTTATCTTAAATTGACATGATTATGAATGTCTAATCACTGAAAATATTAATGTATATACATGTACATAGATCTATTGGCGGCGATCTAGCTCTACTAGATATAAAACACTTTACCTAGTGTTTTTGCCTCTGCTCACGTCTACTCTTCAAATATATTCTATAGATTTACTTGTAATAATAGTATGTAGAAATTATGGAAGTTGGAAGTCTGGACCTAGTTATAAAATATATCATGACTACATACATGACCAACCTCCTTACTTCCACTTCCATTATATTTATTTTTATTTATATATTTTGTTTTATTATACGTGTTAAACAATTAAACGGGCGTCGCCATCTCACCCAAGATAGAATAACTGTGCCAAGATAGCTCAATAGCCCCACTTCCACTGAACTTCCAGCCAATTTAGCGGTGTTAGTGTTAGTGTTAGTGTTATTGTAATTGCCCACGTATGCACGTTCCGCCACGTCCACTTGCCTGGACACCATTTAATGCGTAGCTTTGTACACACACTTATTTATTCATTACAACACCAACTCTTTACCCAAATTCCCAAAATTTGTTGGAAAACTTTATAATACTTCTTAAAGCAGTTTCTTAATACGTTTGATACCCTAACCCTTTATTGATAAGCACATTTTTTTTTACTAATGATACCGTAGTACTATCTTTTTGGGTTGATTTATGATTGAATTTTAAGACATTTTTTCTAGTACAAAATTAGCACTGTTGGCATCTCTAACGCTGATCTATGAGCTTGTGATGTGGCAACTTTCTCGGATGCCCGTGTTTGCTCTCTCTATATAATATAATAGGGCCTATATAAAAGGGGATAGGGTTGCCAAGAAGATGAGATCCAGATCGGCCCGCTACTTGGCACTGGCACACTCCGTTACACTGCTACACTTTTATTCTTATCTTTGTATTTGTTTTGTTCTTGTAGTAAACATGTATTGCAATTCAGAGAATACTGAGATTCCAACAATGGCAGTCGCAATGAACAGAGATGACGTTGATATCCATGTAGGGTACAAACGAGGTTACCGTTGAAATCGCATGAACAAAGAAACGCCAGTTCAGTTAGTGGTATTACTGGTATTCTTCAATGAATTGCACTAATGGACGATATAATCGGCCCGAGTTGTCCTTCCGTTTCCCATTTATAAACGCAGAACGATGTAGGAAATGGGTCGGACTTCGTCGACAAGATTTACTTGGAAAATCAGTGGCCGCTTTTGTTGACAAAATTCTTTTACAACAAATAGTGGGACTACCAACAAAAGCAAATCTTTCAATTCAAACCACTTTGATCAACCTCTATGGATTTGAAACCTGATCCAGTATTCACCAAAGCCCATTTTTAAGAGTGCAAAACATTTCTTTCAGTATTCATCACAAATATAATAAAATCGATGAAAATGGAAAACAATCTCGAAAACTCGAAAATGTCATTTTGAAGACAGTTTCGTACATCCTGGTCATCTGTAATACCTACAAAGCTGTGTTGGAAGAGAAAGACAACCCTAATGAAAGATATAGTTCGTTTATTAATGTAAAGACATGCAGCAGCTGCAAAAATGAAAGACTAGGAAAGCCAAGCTTTTTACTTGTCGGAGACATTAGGGTTATTTGAAACATTTCAAACCCTTGCTTTGGCGTGCTTCAGAAAAGATAATCTAAGAAAGAATCTCAAGGCTAAATTTTTGGAATTGCAATGCACCCAAACGCCTGAAAAGTTTAAATTGTCATTGTGACACCGCCGATGTTGTCACTAGCTTTTTTTCTCACCATCAGAATACACCATGAACTGAAAATCAGAAGTGACACCCTGAAGGTGCAGCCATACAAGAAAGTTAAGAAACTCCAAAAGCTACAGCATAATTCATTCCTGATAGCTTAAACATCAAGACACAGAAAACACAGAACTAGACACAGACAGCCTTTTTCAGGGCCAAGCCTTTCAAATGGGCCTATTGCGATTCCAAGCCCGCAAACTGATTATGCTTACAAATTCATATATGTTTATATACATGACATGACGACAGTATTTTGTCTGCACAACACGACCTCAGAGGGGAAATGTCACATTGAATCGAATTTCAGGAACAAAGATCATGCTGTTCCTTTAATGTATCCTCATAAAGTCTTAGTGCCATGTCTCTCTCTTCTCCTCTCTCTCTCTCTCTCTCTCTCTCTCTCTCTCTCTAAAGTCTCATAATGCCTCTCTTTCTCTCTCTCTCTCTCTCTCTCTCTCACTCTCTCTCTATATATATATCTCTCTCTCTCTCTCTCTCTCTCTCTCTCTCTCTCTCTTCTCCCCAATATACATGTATAACCCAAACCAAAGAAAACAAAACAAAACAAACAAAAATGCTGCAAATATTGTATCATTATGGAAAGAAAAGGCAAAAAAAAGACGTTGTCCATAATAATATCATAATAATAATAATAATAATAATCTAATAATAATAATAATAATAATAATAATAATAATAATAATAATGATAATAAGGTGTAATAATAATTGCAATGAAAACTGTTATAATAAGTCTCATGCGGTAACCATGGTAGACATAGTAGTACGATACGCTCACTTCGCGAAACAGGCCTGGAGGGCACGCGAGACATGGGACGAAGGGGAAATGATTCGTCTTTTGTATTCCGTCTTGGATCTCACTCACACTTTTAATTTAGTTATTACTTCATGGTTAGTAGTAGTAAATATTCATGGTTAGTCGTAAATAGTAGAGAGGTCTTTTTATGGCAAGCATCGCCAGGCATCTGCTGTCTTGTCAGAAAAAGGCTAAGCAAAGCTTGGCTGGTAAGACACACACTACGACAGGCACACACCTCTAAACGAAAAGAGACAGTAGTCGAATGCCATATCTCGGTTTTTTTCCGGACACTACCTCTTTCATTTCTATTATGTTCTTTTTATCACTTGAAGAGGAACTGACGATGTAGAATCTTTATACGGAATTTAAGTAAAACTGATCACGAAACGAAACAGAAAAAGAACACATTTTTTTTCACATGCCCACACACGCATAGCAAAACAAACTCTTCACCCCCTCCCCCCCCCCCTCATTTCCCCCTTACAATCAGATAAAACTACACCAAAAGATCAAACCAAAACAGGATTTTGTTTAATTTTAACTCATCCTGTCCACCTTAAGGGGTGATCTCATGGTGAATAGGAGGAAACAGAAGATGGCAGATACGTGGAAGGAGAAACGAAAGAAGAACATCTAGGATATACCAGCAATCCTGCCAAATGCCCAAACCAAGATAGGAATATATCATTTTTAATAAGGGCCGTAAACATAGACCGTGTGCAAGTTGCGCCACTGTCGGTGACCACAGAAGCGTGCGTAGTGGTAAACATAAACCATGCTTAAGTCTCGCGCATGCGCAATACGGTCTAAAAAGTTGCGCCCGTGAAAAACTGCACTAACACCAGTTACGCACGAATTTTGTCAATGGGGAAATACATGTAGATCTAGATCTAGATCTAGATCTAATAAAAAACAAGAAAATTTGGTTTTCTAAATTGAAAATAAATGAATTTGAACATTAATGCTGGTTTTTCTTTGTTTGTCTTCCTCTCATGGTCCTTTTCTTTGTTTTTCTTCCTCTCATGGGTTATTTTCTTTGTTGTAGGAGTAATTGCTAGGTCTAGATTAGACTAGATCTAGATTCTAGATCTAGTTTGTGTTAAGTTTTTTTCTTTCAAAATATGCAGATCGAGTGCCGGTTAGGGAGGCCCACTATAAAAGCTATTATTCGACTAGAAAGTAGATCTAGTCATAGATATTATGAGACCCAAATACATGTAGATTAAAATATTTGAAGTAAATTGAAAATTTAAGGTCTTTCTTTTTTTTTTTTTTTTTAAACAGGCGACAGAGACAGAGAAGACTAATTAACTAAACATGTCCGGAAAGGTGGAGAAGACAAAAAAGCTGGAGAAATGCGACAATGGCGTGGCAGAAAAAAGGGCGAAAAAAGGCGAAAAGATATGAAAGATAAAGCAAGAAAACAAAGATTTAAAAAATGAAGAATCAGTTATGCAAAACAATCAGAAAGACGACAAAGATGGAGAAGATATAACAAAACAAACAGTGAAGACCGAGAAGTTGAAAGAATTGAAGAAAGATGGAGAAGACAAAAAATATCGAAGAAATACGAAGAAGACAAAAAAAAAGAAAATAAACGGCAAAGACGGAAAAAGATGAACAAATTTAACAAAGATGGAGAAGACAAAAAAATTGAAGAAAGACCAAAACATTGAAGAAAGATGGTAAAGACGGAGAGGATGAAAAACTTGAAGACAGACGGCAAAGGTGGAGACGGAGAAGGCAAAAAATTGAAGGAAAGCGACAGAGACGGAGAAGACAAAACATTGAAGAAAGATGGTAAAGCTGAAGAACATGAGCAAAATTGAAGAGACAGAAAGACGAAAGAATTTAAGACAGGTGGAGAACACGAAAAAATGGAAGAAAGACGGTAAAGCCGATGAAGATGAAAAAATTGAAGAGAGACGGAGAAGACATAAAAATTGAAGAAGGATAGAGAAGATGAAATAAATGAAGAAAATCGACAGTGACGGAGAAGACGAAAAAATTGACGAGAGACGGTGTAAAGAAGGAGAAGACAAAAAAATTGAAGAAGCAATAGAGATGGAGAAGACGACCAAATTGAAGAAAGAAGGAACAAACAAAGAAATTTAAGAAAGACGGCAAGGAAAAATTAATTGTAGAAAAAAATATCTAAGAAAGACAGAGAAGACGAAAACATTTAAGAAAAAAGAAAAAGACGAACAAATAAAAGATGGCAAAGACGGAGAAATTGAAAAAATTGAAGAAAAACGGAGAAGACGAACAAATTTAAGAAAGATAGAGAAGACCAGTCTAGGGGCATATATGTAGACATAGTCCACTACGATCGTAACATGGATTCGAGTGCGTTTCTACTGCATCCTTTTCGTCTAGGTAAGGCACATCTGTGCACTCTATCCGTCCAAAAAAAAAAAGGAGAAAAAAACAACTTATGGCCAACTAGATCTAGAATGTAGATCTATATAGATCTAATATCAAATCTTATAGGATTAAAAATATCCCCCCCCTTTCCATATACATGTACCCACTGTTCTGCTTAATTATTTTTGTCTCTGACTATTATTATTGTTATCATTATTATTATTATTATTATCATTATTATTATGAATACTCAGTTCTCTCCCTTCCCACGTGTTATGTGTCAGAGAAATGATAAGTGCAGTGTGCTCCTCCGTGGCGCTATTAGTTTGAGTAGAGCGTCGCCCACCACGCGTTCATGAGAGCAGATTTTGCCACTGCGCCGCTAAGAAAAACTGTTGCGACGCGAGCCAACGAATTGTCGACCCTGTGTTGTTCACGTCCTGAATTTGGGAGTGCATTGCGTTACACAGGACCGTGCCGGTTACGAAATAAGGTCACGACACACATAATAATTGTAAGTTCAACCAAGTCGTCATTGATTGATTGAAGGAATAGAAATTCTCACAATTTTATCTGGACTAGATCTCGATCCAAATAGATTTTTCGCCACTCCTTGGGTATGATGCCATTCTAGGCCAACCAAGTCGTTTTTGTTATCATCTCTAGATTCTAGATCTAGATCTTTATAAAACAATACGATCTAAAAATCTATATTATTAGATCTATAGGTACACAGCCATCGATATTAAGTCTCAGATCTAAAAAATACAGATTGATTAGGTTTACATTTACATAGAAACAAACGTTTTGGCACAGTGAGTAGTAAATAAACACGATCTTTCCCAGTAGGCCTTGTTTCGTATGTGCTCGTGCGGTGCTGATGCAATATGGCTTTTCGTAACATGAGGTCAGTTAGAGCCCTTGTTCCACATAGGCCTAGAGCTTATTTCACATTTCGTTCGGTTTGGGGTAATCAAACAAACAGTACAAGATGTTTTTCGTCACCATCTCGACCCTCCTTGAAGTCGTCACAAGTTCTAGAACAGGCTGATGAGAGGCCAGAAGATGAACCGAAGTCGAATCTTCATGGTGCTGGTGATGAACGGAAAGTGTTCAGAAGTTTGACAGGCAAACATCAACATCCTGATATCAATCTGGCCTTTGATGATGCAAGGGAAGCGTACAAAAGCAAACATACATCAGAACTATTTCGGGCTCTCTTGGTTTTCAATCTTTGCTCAGTGAATGCACTGGTTGACAACCAGAAACAGGTAGGTAACCTTGCATTATAATGATAATGATAGTAATAGTAGAGATCTTGGCTTTCATTGCCTTGCGCAACTATCGATGTGTGGCCACCAATCAATGAAATAGCTTATCTTGTTTAAGTTCAAGCCCCCTTTGCATTGTATGTAATATATTCTAGATCTCCAGAATTAAATCAGGATTTTTTAATTTATTAATTTAAGATTGAATGGATTTCAAGACACAACTTAGAGTACTCAGCTTACAATCTGGTTGGCCAGATAGGAATACTTTGCCAAATAATAATATTGTATGAAAATGAAATGAAAAAGGAGGGGTGTTCAGAGTGGTCTCCCCCCCTCATTATGTGAAAACCCTGTGAAAAAAAGGAAGGGGGGGGGGGGGGGGTTCACCCCCCCTGATTATGTGAGAACCTACTTAAAAACACAGAGGGGTTTCATTAATACTCAAATATAAAATACTTTTATATTATCTGATAGTTTGGCATTTAAGGATTAACACCGCCTGGCCATTTTGTTTAGTTTTAATTATTTCTTGGTCAAACAGGACATCACTTCTTAAGGAGTGCCCAACTTAGATTATAAATATAGATCTAGATCACATTGATAAATTGTTGTGTAAAAGAAAGAAAAAAGCTGAATATCCTCTCATTCTCTTAACCTCCCCCCCCCCCTCCCCCCGACCCACCCCTCTCTTTTTCTCCCTCTCCCCCCTCACTCCTGTTCCTCCTTTTCTCCTCTTCTTTTTGAGTCTGAAAAGTAATAAAATAGACATCCTTGAAAAACACAACAGCAACTTATAACATTGGATACTGCTTAGATCCCTAAATGAGAAAAAACATTCATCATGACCTTCTGATTACTCCTCCTTTGTTCATAGGAGAGTAAAAATATACACCATGCATGTATTTAAAAATAGAAACACTGCGCCATTGTATTTGATGTCAAAGTAATAGAATTAAAAGTAAAAACAATAGATCTTCGCCATGCTTTAGTGTTTAAGATTAAACGTGGGTGTATACATTTTGGCAATTATGAAACAGAAATATTTAATAAAATTTATGAAAAGATATTGTACGTACAGCATTGAAGATGGTTTGGATCATACTCATTTCATTATATTGTATGCGTGTCACACATACAAGCATGTCCCAAATATGGAAACAATCAAGTGAAGCGTAATGTAAATTATACAAAATATTCTCAATTTATGAGCCATTACTGTTAAATTCAATTCAGTTCTGCCTTCTTTTTCATTGAGTATTTGCTATTGAAGCTTTTCAAGTATTATCATTTGGTTCTATTGGTTGTAATTCTAGTCATTATAAGGTATTTGTTATTGCTGTTGTGTACAGCACTTTTGATTGCCAGTTGCTTGAGTAAAACATGTGCTCAAGTGTCTTTTCATCATTAATGGTAAAGAAAAGGAAACTGCCCCATAATATAAGTTTGTTTGTAGAAATTAAAAGGAAATGGGAATAGGGAAATAGATAGAACAATACAACAATAAATCAGCAAAAATATAAGTCCTGCTTACCATATCTAACCTGTTAAGGAAAAGGCCCTTTTTGGGGGGGCCTTCTCTGATTTCCTAATACATTCAAGGCTACATTTATCATGCTATCATCAGTTTGGTTCTTTTCCTCCTTAATTGTAGAGAAAGAGAGAGAGAGTTACCTGAGAAAACTTCTTTTCCCACCCTTTGGGGGTTTGAACCCCAATCTTTTTGTGTGGTTGAGAGGCCCTTTGTCTCTAGACTACCAAGTACCTAGAGTGAAAGGAAAAAAAAAGAGGATCTACTAGTAGTAGAACCACTAAAAAATGGGGTGGGGGCGTAACATGAGAATTTTCTCTTCTCAAAAGAGAACATAACTGATATGGAACAGCTACTAGAGGCTATCAACTTGATGGTGTTGGATCAACATGATACGAGTATCATTACTCTATTGTTTTCATTCATATCTGGAAGTAGGTGTTAGCGTACATATATATAGTGTAACTACGACAAATGATATAATAGGGTTTTGATATTTGACAAGTAGAACTTGTTGAAGAACAGGACAGGTATGCGGCTCTTTTCCAACGTCTCTGCCCACCCCATTTTCTTTAGTTTGGTTGCTGGGACCTGAGACTCGCTTCCGCCACGAAATTCTCACCGCTAGACTTTCGCCTTTCAAGAGAAAAAATCATCCATTTCAAATAAGTATAACACCAACGGATGAGACCCACGATGCTTTGTGGACATTTCTAGTATACACACGTGAAAGTACTAAAGGCAAAAACACGTCCAAATAACTCAGTCGTACGTCCAAAAGTCGTGTCGTTTTGACAGGTGGAGTTGCGCCCTTAGCGAAGTCCTCGGTTATATTAAAAAAGAAAAAAAAAAGCCTCGGACAAATCAAAATAGATCTTGGTGTATGGCTGTGATTGGCTATGAACTATGGAGGAAACCATCAGAAATCCCAAAATTTCTCGTCTTCCTGCAGTCTTCATGTTCATTGATGCGTAATGTACACTGGCTGTGTCTCCTGTCAATTTCAATGGGATGTTGGTGCAAATACGTCATGTCTCGTGCTGCAAAATTCAAATATAATATCAATTGTACAATTCACACTTGACAAACACTGAACTTGGTGAGGTTGAGTTGGCAAGTCACGCAATAACCGAAATACACATGTTCCATCATCCGTTATTCACTGAGCAACATATATATATATTTTATACAAGCATGCCCATAGACAATGATGATTATGATTACTCTTTTACCACATTCTTTTTTTTTCAACGATGAATTACACAATAGGTTACTGGGTGCAGTAGTGAGGTCAAGTACCGGTACAGTATTCGATACTTAAATTAGGCGAGGCTTTTCATTGCAGATCTAATGACCAGAAATGAAGGAATGAGTAAAAATAACAATACAAAATTTTGTAGATCGCAGGCAAAACAGTCTTTTTCCAATCAATTAAAATACTGATTTGACCCAAGACTTTATTCGCTAAGAACCTAAAGCAGGCTATTTGAAATCTACATGCAAAATATGGAGGTTGGGGGTGCAGTGGTTCCTGAGATTAGAATGGTCAAAGTTTTGAGATGTACAGTTTTATATATTTATATATATATATATATATATATATATAATATATATAATATATAGTAATAATATAATAATAATAATAATATATATATATATATATATATATATATATATTATGTAGTTCTTCCCCTCTTCCTCCTAATAGTATGTCCACCTGCAACATCTTCTGTCCAATATATTCCATATATATATCCCTTCTCTTTACATATCCATACCATCTGTCATCTTTCCCTAATTTTGCCTCCTAGCCTACCTCCTTTTTATGGCATAGCCCGCTTGTTCTTAATTAAAAGCGGCTATATTAAATGTTATTATAATGTAGCTCAATTGACAGGGTATATATTTTAATAATATACAAACATCTCTGCTTTCTTTTTCTGTATTTCTAGTTCTAGATCTACAAATTATTCTGTAAGAAGAAGCTTCTTTCTTTTCCCTTTAACTTCATAACCCTACCCCCATCCCCCTCCTTCTCCCTTTTACTCATTCTACTTATTCTAATTGTCTTCCTTTCCTTTATTCTCCTCTTCTCGACTCTCCTTTCCTCACCTTTTCCATTTGTTTTCTTCTTCTGACATCACACTGTGCGATGCCTGTATGTAGAAGGGATGTAAATCTTTCAGATTTCCTCTGATTTCAGATTAATTGAGGTTTTCTACTTTTAACATATTTTTCTCTTAAGATTCCTTTTCTTCCCTTTTACTGAAATACTTCTATGGTCGCTGTTATGAATAGGTGAGATGGTTTAGCACAACAGGATACAATTCCAGACTCCAGGCCCATCGCCGATTTTCATAGCTGTGAATAATACGAAGGAGCTACAGTGGGGGGGGGGGGGGGGGGGAGAAGTTTAAGGCGTAATATGACAATAAGTGACAGCTCCACTAATAAAGACCGAACAAACACGTGACGTTTCGGGTATAACCTTCCGTCAGACAACAAACGAGAAATATCTAGTCTAGATTTTCATACTAACCATACGCAAGCACGCTGCTTCATTTTCACTTTCGTTTTCATTGTGACGACGAACTGCAATTTCCACACCGATCCGTGAGGTCCTACTACGACTACTTCTCACACGAGAAGATTTCAGACTTAAAAATGGGAACCTTTCGGTTTTTTAGTCTGAAATCTACTGATACTATACTAACGCACAATTTGTTGTGGAAATAGACTTTTCGTGAACCATTTCGGGATAGATATTAAGACAATGTTGAGATGCACTGACTTGTCTCTTGCTGGGGGATACGGACTATAAATCCATCTTTATTTTTTAATTATTTTTTATTATTGAAGTTGAGTTTAATTTATGTTGGCAGTTTGCCCACAGTGTTACTGTACTAGAATATAATGAGTGTAGGTACATAGGTGACCGTCAGCTTTTGAAAATGGGGGTGGGGGTGGGGGGCGTGTATGTTTAACAGCCTGATCTAGTTGTTGTTGTAAAGTGACACATTAAGATGGTGATATTAAAGTAAGTTGGATGATCGAGATCAAGAGATGTACATTCTTGACTTGCGATTCTACAATCCAGAATCAGAGACAATCTACATACATACAAAATTTCTTAACTTTTCGTTATTATATCATTCGTCTAAAAAGATTTCTTGATATAATT
This sequence comes from Doris montereyensis, assembly GCA_037039925.1. Classification (NCBI taxonomy): domain Eukaryota; kingdom Metazoa; phylum Mollusca; class Gastropoda; order Nudibranchia; family Dorididae; genus Doris; species Doris montereyensis. The sequence continues at coordinate 445,497 of JAXRKP010000124.1, forward strand.
TCATTTTGGAATTCAAGGTTTCAGCATTGATTTTTGTGCACTTTGAGTATAATGATCTGTCATGCGATCAAGTTGAACAATGTTCTGTCGTTTGAACCAGTTGAACTATGTTCTGTCCTGTGAACCAGTTTGACATTGTTCTATCGTGTGAACCAGTTGAACTATGTTCTGTCATGTGAACCAGTTTGACATTGTTCTATCGTGTGAACCAGATGAACAATGCTCTGTCGTGTGAACCAGATGAACAATGTTTTGTCAATGTTTCGTTGTGTAAACCAGTTGAACAATGTTTCGTTGTGTAAACCAGTTGAACAATGTTTCGTTGTGTAAACCAGTTGAACAATGTTTTGTTGTGTAAACCAGTTGAACAATGTTTCGTTGTGTAAACCAGTTGAACAATGTTTCGTTGTTTGAACCAGTTGAACAATGTTTCGTTGTGTAAACCAGTTGAACAATGTTTTGTTGTGTAAACGAGTTGAACAATGTTCTGTTGTGTAAACGAGTTGAACAATGTTTCGTTGTGTAAACCAGTTGAACAATGTTTTGTTGTGTAAACCAGTTGAACAATGTTTTGTTGTGTGAAACCAGTTGAACAATGTTTTGTTGTGTAAACCAGTTGAACAATGTTTCGTTGTTTGAACCAGTTGAACAATGTTCTGTTGTGTAAACCAGTTGAACAATGTTTTGTTGTGTAAACCAGTTGAACAATGTTTTGTTGTGTGAAACCAGTTGAACAATGTTTTGTTGTGTGAAACCAGTTGAACAATGTTTTGTTGTGTGAAACCAGTTGAACAATATATTTGTTGTGTGAACCAGTTGAACAATGTTCTGTCATGCGAGCTAGTTGAACTTTTTCACAAGCCCACAACTCCAACAACAAAAACACATTCACATTACATGACGTCATGAAAAAACGTTCAGTATACAGTGCTAACGGCGGTTCTCGTCTCAAGGTTTTCAAAATTGAACTTCAATGAGTGATTCGATACCGACATTCGATAATAGTAATAGGACGCCTTCGATTCCATTTCGGCGGCGAAATGTGGACGGGGGTTTGTACAGGTAAGCAATTATTACATCATCGGCGGCGAATAGTGGATCTTCCCTCTGTACAATTTAGATTCCAACATTTGCCTATAATTTGGCACATGTGTCAACCATTTTTTTGCTTTGTTGTTTGGAAACGCTTTGTATGATTATCGCGTATACTAAATTACTATTAACAAAGCAACGAAGGACATCCGCTTTGGTTTACCGAGCAGGACAGACGTGGTGTCATGAGCTCTCGCCCTTTTCACCTCGGTTCTACTCAGAGTTCTAGTTATTTAATGGAGATACGTCATCACAATGACAGTTAACGGATTACCGACGATGCTGGAATGTGTCATCGACACGATTTTAGAAGAATCCTAGAAAATGGCTGGAAATCAACAACACACCACCCATTCGTCCTTCGTTTTCAGTCACTGATGACGCGTGTGCTGTGTGTCAGTATCAGCGATTTATCGGTCCCCCCCCCCCCACCCCACTGTCAGGTTTGGATGGAAGTCGCCGAGGTATTGCAAAGAACTAAACTTAGATTGCCCCCCAAAAAAATATAGCAACGAGCCCATCGCTTACTGTTACTGTTGAATGTTAAATGAGAAATCAACATCAATTTAGCTATAAAAAGAAAGAAGTGCCAGCATGACCATAGACAATCAACTTAGAATCAGTTCACAGCCAAGATACGCTTTCTATTTAATTCATACACTCTGTCAGAACTGTCAGACTCGGTAGTCCAGAGGCAAGATATCGGCCTCTCAACCAAAAGGTAGTGGGTTCGAGCCACGCTGAAGGCTGAAACATTTTCTTGATTTTTTCGAGCAAAATCTTCCTCCCTGGTCCGGGTAGGTGGATCGACACATAGTCCCATCGGAGACGGACGATAAAAAGGAGGTCCGTGTGAAGATCACAACACTGTGCACGTTTAAAAGATCCCTTGGCTGTTTGTTTACAGGGCAGTCCGGGCAAAGTTAAAAATCCTACCAAAAACCCCGAGATCACCTTAGTTGTGGATGTGGGTAAATCAAATCAAATCAAAACTGTCAGAAGTAACACCAGCCATCGACCACTCAACTATAGACAGTAGTTAGAAACGGATATCAAGATGTAAGCAGGACAGCATTGTAATTGTATAGATCTAAGCTTCGGACTCGCACACATTGACACGCTCAGGCCACAAAGCTATCAAAGTATTCAAAAGAGCCTAAACGATGCAGATGATCACATCACAATAGAGCAAGAAGGTACACATACAGAAAGTGACACTGACACATCCGACAACGAAGACATAGTATAGCGAGAGCCAGCATGCTTTGATAAAAACACGAGCTCACGAGATGTCATTCACTCCTTCGAAGATCAGCAACACAAAAGTAATCACACAGGCTATAGGGACATGATTGATAATAATAATACTGATGATAATAATAATAATAATAATAATAATAATAATGCAACATTTATATATTCATGAGGGTCATTCTCAGCTGCGCTTTACAAAGGCCAAGATATACTTATACATAATAAAATAGCTTACACATATTTACGATGACTATAAAATCATGCCATCTGCACGTTACATTAAGATGAACAGTACGTAAATGACGATATGTGCTAATTACATTACAAGATGGCCCTATACACGCGTGCACACAGACACGCACACGTGTTGGAGGTGCCAACCCCTCACATCCCATGATAGGTCTAAATGTCAGTTTTAAAAGTCTCCGTATATAAAAGTATAATAATAGTTAATGAAGTCAAACTAAGAGATCTAAGAAGAATTACATTATACATCACAGTATTAAAGATACCAATAAAACACCAAACTCTTAACACGGGTTTTAGAAAAGGCCAATAAGTTTAAATATTATGTGAGTCGAAAGTGAAGCGGAACAATTCTGTTTTAAGTGATTGTTTAAAGGAAGGAAGGGTTGTTCAATTTCTGGTTTTAACTGACAAAGAATTCCATATATATAGCTGGGGCCGAAAAGGTGAAAGAACGTTCGAGAAATTTTGTCTTAGGAACGCTTCTTTTTAGTTGCAAAAATTGTGTATATGATTGAGCAGTAAAATACACATATATGCAAATATCCAAAATCAAGAAAGACACGGGACAGCGCGTCACACAGATATCTACGGAAGTTCACACTCATAGTCATACTCCGTTCGTGCGGATAGAGAGGATTGTACAATCGACTATTTGGTGTGAACAACGAAATGATAATGGATTTCATTGTGAAGAACAATGAAGATAACAGCTCCCGCAAACAAACGACGGCAACACCTGCAAACTTGGCAACAAATGAGAAAAACATCTTATTCTTATTCACATAGAAGAGTATTATGAGGACGTAGAGAATAATCCCGACATTTCTGCCCCATCTTAAGCGCCTGGTAATCCAGACGTTGCGTCTAGTTTGAAAATCAAATTTACTAGAGACACGATTTTAAGTTCTGGATTCCATGGCCTGTCTATGTCAAGTTGCCTTCTTCCTTTCCGTATACCGTACACGTAATAATGGCATTCAAATCATGTGTCTGTATGAGATCCAATTGTTCATTGTCATTGTATCCCTCCAATATTTCCACTTGACTTTTAGAGATCTCTCAGAGTACACGTACACAACCCTTTCTTTGTTACTTTGTTTTATTTAAGAAAAATAATTCTTCTGACAAATTTGACATAAAAACATAATTACATACTAGAATCTAGAGATTATTGAGAATAATGACCCACGACCAAAAAAAAATAAAAAAAATAAAAAAATAAAAATAAATAAATAAATAAACCATCATCCAAAAGAAAACAAAACACACCAACATTAACAAACGAAGCAACGACCATGGTAATGGTAGCACCGGAGTCCATGACAAAAAACTTTTCCAGAGATTGAAGGAGTCCAACTACTCCAACCAAAGAAATATGGATGCAATGGAAAGGAGAAAGAAAAAAAAAGGAAAATACAATCTGTGTATGTATGGATATGTATGGATGGATGTACATAAATATCTATATCTTATATCTATCCATCTATCTATCTATCTATTTCCACATCTATCCATCTATCTATCTATATATATTTTATATATATATATATATATATATATATATATATATATATATATATATATATATATATATATATATATATATATATATTATATTATAATATATTTATATATATCTACCTATCTATCTATCTATTTATCTCTATATATATCTATCTACCTATTTATCTATCTACCTATCTATCTAGCTAGCTATCTATCCATCTATCTATCTAGGGGACTCGGTAGTTCAGAGGCAAGAGGTGTCGGCCTCTCAAACCAAAATATACACCCCCTCCCCCCCCGGTCCAGGTAGATGGATCGACACCTAGTCACATCGGAGACAGGCGATAAAAGGAGGTTCTGTGTGCAGATCACAACACTCTGTGCACGTTAAAGATCTCGTGGCTGTTTACATTGCAGTTCTGGGAAAATTAAAAATCCTACCAAAAATCTCGAGATCACCTTAGTTGTGGATGTGGGTAAATGAAATGAAATCAAAATCTATCTATTTATCTAGAGGCACCGAGGGAGCGTAGTTAGCTCGGTTGGTAGCACGCATTCTTTTCATGGCGAGGCGATGGGTGCCGACGCAGAGGTCGCGGGTTCGATCCCCATGGTGGCCATGATTTTTTCTGTCTATTCCTTGTGTTTGTCTTGTCTTTGTTCCTAGGGGGCTTTCATATTATCTTGTGTCATTACATTAACTTCTGACATGCCCCTTGCCTCACTATTTGTCTTTACCTGGTAGTGGTGGTAGGTCCTACTTCTTCCTTTCATTCTTTCTCTTATCTTCCCTCTTTAATGATTCACCCTGAGACCACCGCTTCTGATGGTTTGGGTAAATTTGTATGAATCAATGTGACTACCACGCAGTAGGTTAAAGTTCGATTCTCAGTCCGGGCAGATTGTTGTCTGTCCGTCCTGTCCGACCCAGCAGCGAAATGGGTAGCCAGGTCTAGCTTATTCAAACTCGGCAAACGTAAAGCCGGCGTGGACAGCAATGGCTCTCCCTCTCGTTCTCGCCCTCTCCCTCCCGCCCTCTCCCTTCCGCCCCCCTCTCTCTCTCTCTCTCTCTCTCTCTCTCTCTCTCTCTCTCTCTCTCTCTCTCTCTCTCTCTCTCTCTCTCTCTCTCTCTCTGATAGATGAATAGAAAGATTGATAGTAATGATAGACGAATGCGAACAATCGCAGCTGTTTACAACGCGGGAGTATGCCCCAGTGTTAGAGCATGACCAGTGCTGAATGTTTTCACACTAAAATCTCACCTGCGTGAAGTGTGTTATTGCTACGTCAGTGTCACGCTCCGTATAAAAAATAGTGCCCTGACAGTGACATAACCTTACCAGAGCTAGTTGAAAAATATCCATTAAAACCCCCCCCCCCAGAAAAAAAAAAGGATCGGTTAAGACGGAGGTAGATTAAGATACACCGATTGACAAGAAGTGCTAGAGACGTAGTTACAGTTTTTATACATTGCCTGAAGCTCAGTCTGTAGAGTGTCTGACTGCCACTGCCACTGCCACCTAGGAATAGGAATAATAGGATGCCCCAAGTCGATTCTTAGTCCGGGCAATTCCCCCCTAACCATCAGCGAAATGGGTAGCTACTACTGTACTAGCTAGGTCTATCCAGACTCGGCGAAAGTACAGACGGCGTGGAAGTGGAAAGCAATGGCAAACCACCACTACCACCACTACCACCACCACCACTACCACCAGGTACCACATGTTGCTGTATGCCAAGACAAATCAGGATTATCTGCTGATTACTCTACGCTCAATTTGACTCTCTGAGTATGGGACCTACTTTACTTTTTCTTTTACATTGTCAAACACATGCACGTCCCTGTCTGTCTGTCTCTCTGTCTGTCTGGTCTGTCTTTAGTTGTCTGCGCATATCTCTGTATCTTTCTCTTTAACTTTCTTGTCTGTACTGTATATATTTCTAATATAAGAATGATATTATAGAATTATATAATATTATATTATTATTTTAGTTCCTTTAAGGGCCCATAGAGTCGGAGCTTATCCCGGTTTCTATAGCGGGGAGTGGAACATGTGACAATAATCATCCCTGGCCAGGACGCTAGTCTGACGCACGTTTGTACTCCCAAGCTAGTGCTTGTACTCATTTCCGCCTGGGTAGAATGGGGAAATTGCGTGTCAAGTGTTTATCCCAAGGAACACAACGTCGGACCTTGCTATGCTAGGATTCGAACTCGGAATCTCATGACCCCCAGTCCGGAAGCCTAACTGCTCGGCCACCGACGCCACTATTATATATATATGTATGTATATATATATACATATTTATATTTTATATATATATGTATGTATATGTATGTACATATTTATATAAAACAATGCTAATAAATACTAATTATTTTTTATGCGTATTGAATTCCAGTAAGCAATAAGCCAAACCCGGGCTGTAACTGTAACGACACCCTTTCCCATCATTTTGTGTACTCCCACACAGCTTCTACAATGGAGTCGCAAACTTCTAGGTCCCCGTCTCTTCTCCAAGTTCATGCGCCAAACGTTCTACGGCCATTTTGTGGCCGGCGTGAACGAGGAGGAAATCAAACCAGTGGTCACTCGCGTCCGGCAGTTTGGGGTGAAATCCATCCTGGACTACAGTGCCGAAGAGGACATCTCCGCTGAACAAGCCGTCGAGGCCGAGATGGAGTGAGTAGTGGTATAATGTGTGTGTATATATATATATATATATATATATATATATATATATATATATATATATACACACACATATTATAACGTCTTTGTGTTGGTATTGTATTATTATACATGTACATAAAATGCATTTTTAATTTGTTTCAGCTGGTGGCGATGTGTATGTAACCACAGCATTGTGGTGAAACTTGGACCCAGCTTGCATGAAATGGATTCGATTTGACGTATCCACAACCTAAGGGGTGTTTTTTTTTTGGTAGGATTTCTAATATCGCCCGGACTGCCCTGTAAAACAGCCAAGGGATCTTTAACGTGGACAGAGTGTTGTGACGTGAACACGGAGCCTCCTCTTTATCGGCCGTCCCCGATGGAACTAGGTGTCGATCCACCTACCTGTACGGGGGCGGGGGGGGGGGGGGGGGGTTAGATTTTGCTCGAAAAAATTGAGAAAATTCGTCAGCCGTTGGCGTGGCTCGAACCCACCACTACCTTTTGGTTGCGAGGCCGACACCTTGCCTCTTGAGTACTGAATCCTCTTTTCCTTGACATCAGTCAGTAATGGTCAAAGCTTGGATTTAAAACAAATACAATTTGTGATAATGTGAATGTCACTTAAGTGTAGTTTGTTTGAAACTTGAGAATTTCTCACCTTTCTTCAATTTCAATGGTTTTCCACGTAGCAAAATGTTTACAGGTTCCAGTTTCCAGCGGTGGCCAATCGTCGCCGCGTTAGGCCTCCATCATGACGTGACTGGGATCATCGTCACGTGACATTTTGAGCACCACGTTACTATTGTCCGCTTTTGATTCTTGGTTTTGTACTTGGCTGAGACATAGAATTGCACAATAACAAAGGAATCATTTGCGAAAAGCATGCTTGCAAATAATAATAGCAAGATCTAGGAGCGATTGCAACTCCCGACTTATTCATAATATTATTTTGACGTATTTCTTTCTTTACGCTTATTGTCAATGCCACCCCCCTTGCCCCCTCACCCTCCCCACTGACATGACTGACATTTAGAATAATTTTCCCGTGGATTTTTATCCTGAAAAAATCTCCTTTTATCGTTTTGTTATGTTTGAGAATGAGTTTTATATTTACTAAAGCTCCAGCCAGATGTTACAGTCGCCAGACTAACAGCTCAGTTCAAACGCGACTCAACAATGCATGGCTTAACCTCATTCACACGGTTAAGCTTGTTTTTGGAAATGTGGTGTGAAGTCAGGATTGATCAAAATGCTGAAGATAGGTTTTCGACAGCCACTGTGGTTTGTTTAAGATAATATTTCATCATCACCATCGTCGTCGTCGTCGTCGCCATCTTTATCATCATATTTGCCATCAACAGGGGACTCGGTAGTAAGTCCTTACCCATGGCTCCATGTGAGTAAGTCTCCCTGCCACTGACTCCATGTGAGTAAGTCTCCCTGCCACTGGCTCCATGTGAGTAAGTCTCCCTGCCACTGACTCCATGTGAGTAAGTCTCCCTGTCACTGGCTCCTTGTGAGTAAGTCTCCCTGTCACTGACTCTTTGTGAGTAAGTCTCCCTGTCACTGGCTCCATGTGAGTAAGTCTCCCTGCCACTGACTCCATGTGAGTAAGTCTCCCTGCCACTGACTCCATGTGAGTAAGTCTCCCTGTCACTGACTCCATGTGAGTAAGTCTCCCTGCCACTGACTCCATGTGAGTAAGTCTCCCTGCCACTGGCTCCATGTGAGTAAGTCTCCCTGCCACTGGCTCCATGTGAGTAAGTCTCCCTGTCACTGACTCCATGTGAGTAAGTCTCCCTGCCACTGACTCCATGTGAGTAAGTCTCCCTGCCACTGACTCCATGTGAGTAAGTCTCCCTGTCACTGACTCCATGTGAGTAAGTCTCCCTGCCACTGGCTCCATGTGAGTAAGTCTCCCTGCCACTGACTCCTTGTGAGTAAGTCTCCCTGTCACTGACTCCATGTGAGTAAGTCTCCCTGTCACTGACTCCATGTGAGTAAGTCTCCTGTCACTGACTCCATGTGAGTAAGTCTCCCTGCCACTGGCTCCATGTGAGTAAGTCTCCCTGCCACTGGCTCCATGTGAGTAAGTCTCCCTGTCACTGACTCCATGTGAGTAAGTCTCCCTGCCACTGACTCCATGAGAGTAAGTCTCCCTGCCACTGGCTCCTTGTAAGTCCTTGCCCCTGTCGTTGTTGCTGTTGTTTATTGTCATTTTTCACGTTTCTGTTATAGTCCCCCCCACACCCCTTACCCACGTCCTTCCTTTTGTTCCCTGATGCATTACTACCCTGTGCTCCATCCATGTGGGTGGTAGGGGGGGTCGGCGGGCATGCTGATAGGTCCTGCTCCATTTCGTTTCCTTCTTCTCTTGTCTTTCTATCTGTGTATTTCGTCTAAACTCATCCTGTTATTTCCGCATATTGTGGGCGTTTGGCGGGCGCTACTGGTAGGTCCTACTCTATTTCATTTCCTCTTTTTTTTTTTTTTTTTACCTTTCATCTGTCTATTTCGTCTAAATTCATCCTGTGATCTCCACATGTTGGCGGGCAGTTGGCGGGTGCAGGTGGTAGATCCCACTTCTTTCCTTTTACTTTTTTTAACTTTTTAAATTTTATTTACTTCTCTTTGATCTTGCTGTTTCCTCTTAATTCACCATTAGATCACCACAATTGATGGACACGCGTCGGGGTAAATTTTAACGAAACAAACACACACCACATAGTGTTAGTGTTACGGTGGACGGGGGAAAAATTTGAATGGACCAAAGCTTCCATCCATGCCATTCTGCTCACTGTAGGTCATGGGTGACACTGACACTAGAATAGTTTGTCATGCCATGATTCTAGTTCAAGGCCGTTGGTCACGTAAAGAAGCAAAGTCTAGTTCCTTCACGGCCATTACGGGCCCGTTGAGCCGGAGCTTATCCCGGTTTTTCTAGCGTCTTCAGGCGGGACAGGTGGCAATATTCGCCTCCCGGACAGGACGGCCGGACGCTAGTCTGACGCAGGTTTTTGAAATAGCTAATCCTGCTGAAATAGCTCATCCGGCTCGGGGCGAAAATTTTCTCCAACCGAGAAAAGTAATCGATTTTCCCATATAGATAATAGCTACAGCGGATTGTTTTTAAAATTTTAAAAATTTATTTCTTTTTATTTTTTTATTTTTTTTACAGCGCATTGTTAATTTCCAAGCACACCACGAGCTTTTAAAAAGAAGGGAGGGGTGGGTAGAAAACAAACCATAACCAAAATCAAAAACAAAAAAACAAACAAAACAAAACAACCCAACTGAGTGGCATCAAATGGTATCTCAATCTGTATTGAAAGTCCAACCAACCAACCAACCGACCATGCATAATACCTGCCGTCTTATTTGGTCGTAAAGTATAGAAGCACTACTGACGGCAAGTGGGCGATACATTTTAATACACGTGTGAATGACGCACCGAATATTTTTTGAGTGAAGGTTATTGCTGTGCAACACGTGGTCTGATAGTCACAGAACGAAACAACATGCAGTCAACCGTAGGGTGTTTATAAATAGATAAATATGTGTGTGTGTGTGTGTGTATATATATATATATATATATATATATATATATATATATATATATATATATATATATATATACTATATATATATATATATATATACTACTATATACTACTATATATGCCACTACCTACTACTACTACTACTACTACTACTACTACTACTACTACTACTACTACTACTGCTACTGCTACAATGCTACTGCTGTTGCTGCTGCTACTATTATTACCACTACCACTGTCAGTGTCACTGCCACTACCTCTACCACTACAATCACTACCACTGTCACTGCCACTTCTTCTTCCACTACAATCACTACCCACTGTCACTGCCACTTCTTCTACCACTACAATCACTACGACTGTCACTACCACTTCTTCTACCACTACAATCACTTCCACTGTCACTGCCACTTCTTCTACCACTACAATCACTATCACTATCACTGCCACTTCTTTTACCACTACAATCACTACCACTGTCACTGCCACTACCTCTACCACTACAATCACTATCACTGTCACTGCCACTTCTTTTACCACTACAATCACTACCACTGTCACTGCCACTACTTCTACCACTACAATCACTATCACTGTCACTGCCACTTCTTCTACCACTACAATCACTACCAGTGTCACTGCCACTTCTTCTACCACTACAATCACTATCACTGTCACTGCCACTACCTCTACCACTACAATCACTATCACTGTCACTGCCACTACCTCTACCACTACAATCACTACCACTGTCACTGCCACTTCTCTACCACTACAATCACTATCACTGTCATTGCCACTTCTTCTACCACTACAATCACTATCACTGTCACTGCCACTTCTTTTACCACTACAATCACTATCACTATCATTGCCACTTCTTTTACCACTACAATCACTATCACTATCATTGCCACTTCTTTTACCACTACAATCACTATCACTGTCATTGCCACTTCTTCTACCACTACAATCACTATCACTGTCATTGCCACTTCTTTTACCACTACAATCACTACCACTGTCACTGCCACTACCTCTACCACTACAATCACTACCACTGTCACTGCCACTACCTTTACCACTACAATCACTATCACTGTCATTGCCACTTCTTTTACCACTACAATCACTACCAGTGTCACTGTCACTTCTTCTACCACTACAATCACTACGACTGTCACTACCACTTCTTCTACCACTACAATCACTGTCACTGTCACTGCCACTACCTCTACCACTACAATCACTATCACTGTCACTGCCACTTCTTCTACCACTACAATAACTACCACTGTCACTGCCACTTCTTTTACCACTACAATCACTACTACTGTCACTGCTACTACCTCTACCACTACAATCACTACCACTGTCACTGCCACTTCTTTTACCACTACAATCACTACCACTGTCACTGCCACTACCTCTACCACTACAATCACTACCACTGTCACTGCCACTTCTTTTACCACTACAATCACTACCACTGTCACTGCCACTTTTTCTACCACTACAATCACTACCACTGTCACTGCCACTTCTTCTACCACTACAATCACTATCATTGTCACTGCCACATCCTCTACCACTACAATCACTACCACTGCCACTACCTCTACCACATCTTCTTGTACTCGTTGTTTCATTGTTATTGTTCTTTTGATCTTTTATCTCCTTTTTTTTACCCCTGTTGTTTTGTTGTTGTGCTTATGATAGTGTATCATTTTTGATATTATTTCCCACGTGTTGTTTTTTGTTGTTGTGCTTATGATAGTGTATCATTTTTGATATTATTTCCCTCGTGTTGTTTTGTTGTTGTGCTTATTAGTGTATACTTTTTTTATATTATTTTCCCTCGTGTTGTTTTTTTTGTTGTTGTGCTTATGATAGTGTATCATTTCCCTCGTGTTGTTTTTTGTTGTTGTGCTTATTAGTGTATCATTTTTATATTATTTCCCTCGTGTTGTTTTTTGTTGTTGTGCTTATGATAGTGTATCATTTTTGATATTATTTTCCCTCGTGTTGTTTTTTGTTGTTGTGCTTATGATAGTGTATCATTTTTGATATTATTTTCCCTCGTGTTGTTTTTTGTTGTTGTGCTTATGATAGTGTATCTTTTTTTGATATTATTTCCCTCGTGTTGTTTTTTGTTGTTGTGCTTATGATAGTGTATCATTTTTGATATTATTTTCCCTCGTGTTGTTTTTTGTTGTTGTGCTTATGATAGTGTATCATTTTTGATATTATTTTCCCTCGTGTTGTTTTTTTGTTGTTGTGCTTATGATTAGTGTTTATCATTTTGTGATATTATTTCCCCTCGTGTTGTTTTTTGTTGTTGTGCTTATGATAGTGTATCATTTTTGATATTATTTCCCCTCGTGTTGTTTTGTTGTTGTTGTGCATATTGTAACTTCCTTCCCTCGTTTTGTGTTGTTTTGTTTGTTTTTGTTTTGTTTTGTGCATATTGTAACTTCCTTCCCTCGTGTTGTTTTGTTGTTGTTGTGCATATTGTAACTTCCTTCCCTCGTTTTGTTTTGTTGTTGTTGTGCATATATTTAACTTCCTTCCCCTCGTGTTGTTTTTTGTTGTTGTGCATATTGTAACTTCCTTCCCTTTTGTATTTGTTGGGGTTGTGCATATTGTAACTTCCTTCCCTCGTGTATCCACAGGGGTTGCGCATATTGTAACTTCCTTCCCTCGTGTATCCACAGGGTTGTGCATATTGTAACTTCCTTCCTCGTGTATCCACAGGGTTGTGCATATTGTAACTTCCTTCCCTCGTGTATCCATAGGGGTTGTGCATATTGTAACTTCCTTCCTCGTGTATCCACAGGGGTTGCGCTCCAGTTCATCGTAGCGACTCGGCGGAAGATATCGGTGAGTTGCATGGATACTTTAAAACAATATTATGTTGGTAGTGTGATATATATAGAGTTTGTACGCCGTTGTGTGTGTGTGTGGGTGTGTGTGTGTGTGTGAGAGAGAGAGAGAGAGAGAGAGAGAGAGAGAGAGAGAGAGAGAGAGAGAGAGAGAGGGGAGAGAGAGGGAGGGAGTGAGAGAGGGAGAGGGAGGGAGAGAGGGAGGAGGGAGGGAGGGAGAGAGAGAGAGAGAGAGAGAGAGAGAGAGAGAGAGAGAGAGACAGAGAGAGAGACAGACAGACAGACAGACAGACAGACAGACAGACAGACAGACAGACAGACAGACAGACACAGACACAGAGAGGTTTTATAATTGTAGAGGAAGTGTAAGTATAATGTGTAAATAGAAAATGTGTGGAGAGGGAGGGAGGAAGGGAACTGGGGGAGAGATAGAGAAGATGGTTTTATGATAGTTTTAAAATAAGTCAATGTGCTGGCACAGAGCTGAACTCACTTCGGTCATGAAACAGCCTCCGAGAGCACTATAATATCAACCAAGAATTTTAATGACGGAACAAAGACGCACATACTGAACACGACAGGAAAGATAACATTAGATTTTTTGTGTAATCATCAAAATGAATATTATAATACTCATCAAAACGATTCCTTCCTTAAAACAATTCAAATCATAATCTAGCATAATTTAATATCAGATAATCCGCACGCAAATGAAAGAGAAAAATATTAATTAAAACCTTACAGCCTTTGTTACGTGACCAAACTCGCCCTCAGACGACATAATGTCATCATTTAGATAAGCTTATCTATCTCTTTCTCACATTAATTTATGAGAACACATTTATGAGCGTGAAACCGACATTATGTTGCAAACTATTATAACAACAACAACAACAACAACATGAACAACAACAACAAAGCTGTCGCCCAATGTGTTGTCAATTGTGTGTCATAAATGCTCAAGAAGTCAGGTTTAGGCGTTTTGAGAAAAAAAAAACAAAACAAGAAGAAAACTCCTTTACGGTTTCATTTACACAGATCTAGACTTCACAATTAAAGATGGAGACATGTCGTGCTTGGCAAATACAAACGTTTATCACCCAGTTAGAGTTTTGACAAGAGAGAAATAGTAAACATTGAAGGAATCTGATTTTATCGAAGGCGTTCCTAAATTCAATACGATCTGACCTTAGTTAATTTATATTTATGTCGTACAACTGACCGACGAAAGAAATATCATTGAAGGAATCTGATTTTATCGAAGGCGTTCCTAAATTCAATACGATCTGACTTGAGTTAATTTATATTTATGTCGTACAACTGACCGACGAAAGAAATAGAAAACATTCAAGGAATCTGATTTGATCGAAGGCGTTCCTAAATTCAATACGATCTGACCTAAGTTAATTTATATTTATGTCGTACAACTGACCGACGAAAGAAATCGTAAACATTCAAGGAATCTGATTTGATCCATCAATACGATCTGACTTGAGTTAATTTATATTTATGCCAACTGTGGGGCGTTTCCATGACCACTCCAGCCATGTGGGGGACTCCGTAGTCCACAGGTAAGGTGTCGGCCTCTCAACCAAAAGGTAGTGGGTTCCAGCCCCGCCAACGGTTGGACAATTTACTCGAGTTTTTTTCTCGAGCAGAATCTATCCCCCCCCCCCCCCCCGGTTGGTTCAAGTAGGAGGATCGACACCTAGTCCCATCGGTGACGGACGATAAAAAAAGGAGGTCCCGTGTGCTGATCACAACACTCTGTGCACATTAGAGATCCTTTGGTTGTTTGCAGGGCAGTCGGGCAACATTAAATTTCCTACCAAAACTCCCGAGATCACCTTAGTAGTGGATGTGGGTAAATCAAAAAATCAAATCGAACCCCGCCATGTCTTTCATTTTTGGCTCAATGGATTAGGGTTGTGAGGTCATCTAATTCCCACATCATCGATTCGGGGGACAGGTTGGGGGGGAGTAAGTAGTGGCGGGTTGGAGGGAGAGGGGGAGGAACTGGGTATTGAAGATCTGACTGAGAATGAAATGGAATCGAACCGCAACTTTCGCGTCGGCGGCAAGTATCGGTTGGCGGTAAATGAGGAGTGTCGGGTTCCAGGGGACCAGATCATGGTAGAAAAAGCGGTCCTTCCTCCATGGCCAGACGATGGTTGGAGTGAAGGGCGCGGTTTGATTGGATTGATGCTCAAACTATTATGTTCTGTCTGTGCCTTTGTATTCGCCTGGTCTTTGTGTTCCTAGGGGGGGCTTCAATGTTATTTCGTGGAATTATCCTTTTTCTTGTTTCTCGGATCAGAATCACAAACAATAAGACGTCTAACCAAAAACAGATGGTATACAAAAACTAAGATGGAAATAAATCACTTCAGATGGTTTGGGCATTTAAACAAAATGAATGATAATCAATATAGCTAAACCAGTGTACGGTGGCTGAAATTGGAGGTAAAAGACCAAAAGGCATACCGGGGAAACAGTGGGAAGAAGATTGAAAATAAAAGAGGCATTAAAGGAAAGAAATTTAGCCTTCACGGAAGGAAACAGAAAATGTCAAGACGAGGTAGCATGGAGAAAGATCAATCTGGGCATCTAAACTCATGTACATTTATACCGGAGGGAAGAATGGGAAGTGATTAACAAAACATTCGATTTGATTCGATTTGAATTGATTTGATTTTGTAATTTCAAGGGTTTCAGTAACATTTAAAAAAAATATTTTGACCTTGTTTCTCCTGTAATCAGAATCCCAAGGGATCGTCTAACAAAAACAGTGTCGTGATCTGCACACGATGGAAATAAATCCTCAGATTTTTTATCTTCCGTCTCCGATGTGTCTACAATATGTCGATAAACCAACGCGAAATCCAGGGAGGGTAGGCTTTACTAACAAAGAAAAAAAAACCGGCATTAAAATTTTTCAACCTGCCGCGCCGGGGCTGGAAATGTCGACCTTTTGGGTTGGAGAAAGATCGGTCCTTGCCCCTGAACTGCCGATTCTACCAAAATAAGAAAGACAGTCATTATCGTAAAAAGATAAAGATGGATTTATACTCCGTATCCACGCACAAGTGCAGGCTCAGTGACTGGACGTCAATTTCCCCAGCAGGCCATTTCATTCAAAGTTCTTCTCAACTCCCGAGGGAGCATAATATAGAGTACAAAGGCCTGTAGTTGGTCAGGCTTTCCGTGCTAACACTCTGCCAGGATCTTTCTCTACCTATAGCTGGGTACTCATTCACGCCTGAGATTCAAATGAGGTAAATGGAGTGAAGTACCTTTCCTAAGAGTACAGCGTTGGGGGGGAGGAAAAATCCCCCAAACAAAACCCCCACCTGTGCCAGCCGTGGGGGGGTTTGAACCAGTGTTGTCGTATTGTGGTTACGAGCTCACAACACTACGGTTCAACTACAACGCGGCTTGAAATAGTCGATCTAGCACACATTCCAAGTCGTGTGTATCATGAGAAGCAGGTAGCATACACACATTCCAAGTCGTGTGTATCATGAGAAGCAGGTAGCATACACACATTCCAAGTCGTGTGTATCATGAAAAGATAGCATACACACATTCCAAGTCGTGTGTATCATGAGAAGCAGGTAGGATACACACATTCCAAGTCGTGTGTATCATGAGAAGCAGGTAGCATACACACATTCCAAGTCGTGTGTATCATAGGTAGGATACATTCCAAGTCGTGTGTATCATGAGAAGGAGGTAGCATACATTCCAATATCACACATTCCAAGTCGTGTGTATCATGAG
>JAXRKP010000124.1:467500-495000 GCA_037039925.1 Doris montereyensis
TTAGGTGGTACAAGAACAGTGTATCATTTAGGTGGTACAATGACAGTGTATCATTTAGGTGGTACAATGACAGTGTATCATTTGGGTGGTACAAGAATAGTGTATCATTTAGGTGGTACAAGAACAGTGTATCATTTAGGTGGTACATTGACAGTGTATCATTTAGGTGGTACAAGAACAGTGTATCATTTGGGTGGTACAAGAATAGTGTATCATTTGGGTGATACAAGAACAGTGTATCATTTGGGTGGTACAATGACAGTGTATCATTTAGGTGGTACAAGAACAGTGTATCATTTAGGTGGTACAAGAACAGTGTATCATTTAGGTGGTACAAGAGTGTATCATTTGGGTGGTACAAGAACAGTGTATCATTTGGGTGGTACAATGACAGTGTATCATTTAGGTGGTACAAGAACAGTGTATCATTTAGGTGGTACAAGAACAGTGTATCATTTAGGTGGTACAAGAACAGTGTATCATTTAGGTGGTACAAGAACAGTGTATCATTTAGGTGGTACAAGAACAGTGTATCATTTAGGGTGGTACAAGAACAGTGTATCATTTGGGTGATACAAGAACAGTGTATCATTTAGGTGGTACAAGAACAGTGTATCATTTGGGTGGTACAAGAACAGTGCATCATTTAGGTGGTACAATGACAGTGTATCATTTAGGTGGTACAAGAACAGTGTATCATTTAGGTGGTACAAGAACAGTGTATCATTTGGGTGGTACAACAAGAACAGTGTATCATTTAGGTGATACAAGAACAGTGTATCATTTAGGTGGTACAAGAACAGTGTATCAGGTGGTACAATGAACAGTCTATCATTTAGGTGGTACAAGAACAGTGTATCATTTGGGTGATACAAGAACAGTGTATCATTTGGGTGGTACAAGAACAGTGTATCATTTAGGTGGTACAAGAACAGTGTATCATTTGGGTGGTACAAGAACAGTGTATCATTGGGGTGATACAAGAACAGTGTATCATTTAGGTGATACAAGAACAGTGTATCATTTAGGTGGTACAAGGACAGTGTATCATTTAGGTGGTACAAGAACAGTGTATCATTTAGGTGGTACAAGAACAGTCTATCATTTGGTGTGATACAAAGAACAGTCTATCATTTGGGTGATACAAGGACAGTGTATCATTTGGGTGATACAAGAACAGTCTATCATTTGGGTGGTACAAGGACAGTGTATCATTTAGGTGGTACAAGAACAGTGTATCATTTGGGTGGTACAAGAACAGTGTATCATTTGGGTGATACAAGAACAGTGTATCATTTGGGTGGTATTTGGGTGGTACAAGAACAGTGTATCATTTGGGTGGTACAAGAACAGTGTATCATTTAAGGTGGTACAAGAACAGTGTATCATTTGGGTGATACAAGAACAGTGTATCATTTGGGTGGTACAAGAACAGTGTATCATTTGGGTGATACAAGAACAGTGTATCATTTGGGTGGTACAAGAACAGTGTATCAGGTGGTACAAGAACAGTGTATCATTTGGGTGATACAAGAACAGTGTATCATTTGGGTGGTACAAGAACAGTGTATCATTTAGGTGATACAAGAAATGTATCATTTAGGTGGTACAATGAACAGTGTATCATTTAGGTGGTACAAGAACAGTGTATCATTTAAATACAAGAACAGTCTATCATTTGGGTGATACAGAACAGTGTATCATTTGGGTGATACAAGAACAGTCTATCATTTGGGTGATACAAGAACAGTATCATTTGGGTGGTACAAGAACAGTGTATCATTTGGGTGGTACAAGAACAGTGTATCATTTGGGTGGTACAAGCAGTGTATCATCTGATGAACAGTTTAGTGATTTGGGTGATACAAGAACAGTCTATCATTTGGGTGGTACAAGGACAGTGTATGCCATTTGGGTGATACAAGAACAGTGTATCATTTATGTGGTACAAGAACAGTGTATCATTTGTGGTACGAGAACAATGTATCATTTATGGGTTTAAAAAATGTTTGTTTCTGTTTGAGATCACAGATGCCACAGAAAAGTCAGGCTTTGCTGCAATCAAATTACATGGGCAAACTCCCAACTCTTTACGAAATTTGTTTGATTAAATTATTCATGTTTTTACTCATTTATTAAAGATAATTTACAAACTTTTTCATCTAAGGCTTCATCCAGAGTGATTTAATTTACCCTTAGCTGCCATGTGTGCTGTAAATGCTATGGGCCAGTTTGTGCTTGTCATATGCCATGTAGAATTTATGAGATCGGGCCAGTCAGTTTGTGCATGTTATATGCTATTTATCCGTAGAAGTTTATGAGAGTCAGTTTGTGCATGTCATATGCCATGTATCCGTAGATTTATGAGATTGGGCCAGTCAGTTTGTGCATGTCATATGCCATGTATCTGTAGAATTTATGAGATCGGGCCATCGTGCATGTCACATTATTCAGAATTTGTTCATGTCATGTCATATGCCATTTATTATATGAGAAGTCGGACAGTCAGTTTTGCATGTCATATGCCATGTATCAATTTATGAATTCCCAGTATCAGTTTTGTGCATGTCATATGCCATGTATCCGTAGAATTTATGAGATCGGGCCAGTCAGTTTGTTCATGTCATATGCCATGTATCCGTAGAATTTATGAGATCGGGCCCAGTCAGTTTGTGCATGTCATATGCCATGTATCCGTAGAATTTATGAGATCGGGCCAGTCAGTTTGTGCATGTCATATGCCATGTATCCGTAGAATTTATGAGATCGGGCCAGTCAGTTTGTGCATGTCATATGCCATGTATCCGTAGAATTTATGAGATCGGGCCAGTCAGTTTGTACATGTCATATGCCATGTATCCGTAGAATTTATGAGATCGGGCCAGTCAGTTTGTGCATGTTATATGCCATGTATCCGTAGAATTTATGAGATCGGGCCAGTCAGTTTGTACATGTTATATGCCATGTATCCTTGGAATTTACAGGCGTATGACATGACGTGATTCACCAGGTATGTTAACTTGTCTAAGGGACGTGACTGCATAAAATACTTGCATCCTGTTTGAATAACATCCCTTCAGAAGGTAAACCATCAGTTTCTCCACAGCACTGCTATGTCAGGTCTCCTGGGCAGTTAAGGGTTACGATAAAGAGGCTGAATTTTTATGGTATGTTTTATTGTATTCTGTGGCCCTCTTCACCCTGACACACCCAACAATACAATAATCTGTAATTTTCAACCTTATTCTTAATCTGCTCATGTCTTCTTCTTCTCATCTCGTCTCGCTCTCTTCTCTAACTTTGTTATAGTTGAATAAGATGTCAATTTTTTCTCTCCAACGTGCAGTTTGGGCTCTTTACATTGTTCGTGCTAGCACATTAATGTAGTTTTGTACGGGGGAAAAAAATGAGTGCTGTCCACCAGGCACAGAAAGATATCGCGCCTGGCATTCTAATTTCTTTTGAGAAAGGAATGTAGACCATCAGGGAGCTTGTGCTCAACGCAGCAGGAGTCGGCCATGTTGTCCAAGTCAACAAATAGCGTAAATTTTATTGCCCAAGGAAACGGAAGGAGATGCCTATAGTGGTACATCTGGGTCACTGTGCAATGCCTTTTAACCACTCAGCACTCAACCATCCCGTCCCCCATGTTTGCAAAACTACTGTCGCACTTCAGAAAGGCCAGTTATTTGTTATTTACCTGAAAGATGGGGGTGATGGTGGTTAATTCGAGTTAGATTATCCATGTTGTCTGGAATATTACAGGACATTGTGTAAGTTAGAATTAGTTCACATGGTCAAAGTCTGTTTTGGATTTAAATTGGTTGCAGCTGTGATAATTTCCCATACACTTGCAGGGGCTCAAAGCTTGCATCCAATATTGAAACGGTTGGCAGCTGTGATAATCTCCTTATACACTTGCAGGGACTCAAAGCTTGCATCCAATATTGAAACGGTTGGTAGCCATAATAATCTCCCTATACACATGCATGGACTCAAAGCTTGCATCCAATATCAATTTTATCTTCATGTTCAATAGCTATGATAATCTCCCTACACACTTGCATGGACTCAAAGCTTGCATCCAATATCAATTTTATCTGCATGTTCAATAATCTTGTCAACGTTTTCATTCTCACAGATGGTTATGTCAGAGGTGCTGACAACTGTCCACAACTTTTTCAAATTTTTAAAGAAAGAAGAGGCACCATTGAGCAGGGCGATTTACGATTCAGCTTGGAGGATTTTGACTCGGCTCGCCAACATCGGCGTGCAGATCAAGTCTGGAGAGAACCGCTCATGGATTTCTGTGAAAGACATTTCTCATCAAGGGTAATTCACCACAAACTGTTTGCCAGAATTGAGAGCGGTATCCTTTTAAAATTTGTATTTCGTGTAATTCCATTTTGTGCAAAATTGATTGTTTTTTTTTTCTTTTCTATTTACAACTTCCTAAAGACTAAAGAAGTTATCAAATTGTATTGAAAGAAGCAGGACATAGTGCTTGCAGTCCTATTTGATGATTTATTACATTTTTACTTCTCCTGAAAAGTTACGTCAGGCAGAGTTACATGTTTGGACAGTTTTACTGAGGATTCATCTGAAATTGATACCCTTCTGATTGCCAACCTCTTGACGGCCAGTGGGATAATTTTGGCTTAGACGTGTCTTCAGGCGACTAGCTTACTGCTTAGGCTGCTGGATTTGGGATTGTGACGGTCTGGGTCTGAATCCTGGCAATGCTTTGTCTGGCGTTGTGCTCCTTGGAGATGACCTGTCTCTGTCTCTGTCCCTGTCTGTTTGTCAATCTGTCTGTCTGTTTCTCTCCATCTCTCTCTCTCTGTCTCTTTCTCTGTCTCTGTCTCTCTCCCTCTGTCTGTCTGTCTGTCTGTCTGTCTCTCTCTCTCTCTCTCTCTCTCTCTCTCTCTGTCTGTCTGTCTGCTCTGTCTGTCTGTCCATCTCTGTCTGTCTGTCTGTCTCTCTGTCTGTCTCTCTCTCTCTCTCTCTCTCTCTCTCTCTCTCTCTCTCTCTCTCTCTCTCTCTCTCTCTCTCTCTCCATCTCTCCATCTCTCCATCTCTCCATCTCTCTTCTGTTCTCCTTCACTCCTTTCTCCGTCTAGGAAAGAAGGAGAAGAGCATATTGACTGTAGTGACGAACGTGACTGATAAAGATAACTGAAAGAAGGATTGCTTACTTTTGTTTTCTTCCATCTGTCTTCAGTTATGAAGTGGATTTGTTGGATTGGGGAACCTGCTAGAAATCAACAGATCCTTATCCAAACTTCTGATGGTACCCAACTAAAGGTGTGATGCTTTTGCTTTGCTCGGATGTTAATAAATAAAGCAAAACAAATGTGGTTTTTCAATGTATCTGTACAGTTTTAGGATAATGTACATTCATGTCATTCAGAAAAGGAGAGTAAAACTTTAATTAATGCTTTCAAGGTTGATGGGATATTATTTGCTTCAGTTCTATAAGGCTGCAAAGGTTTTTGTTGTTATCTGATTTACAGATGCTCGCGTTCTCATAGTCAATTGTTCATTATTTTTTATTTGTGTGGGTGGTTGGCGGCCGCTATTTGGTATTTTTTTCTTCTTTCCTTCCCTCTTTCACTTATCTTTCATCTTGCTGTTTCCTCTTAATTTACCCTGAGATCACCGCAATGGTGGACGGGGTAAATTTCAATCAAACAAACCTCTTGTGGTTGAAAATGCAAATATGTAACCTATGAGGGAAATGTGTCCCAAAAGAGTGACTTGACCTTGACCTACATGGCCTGTATCTACCTCTTCTTCATGATAACTGAACTGCTGTCTACCTCTTATTCCTTGTATCGATTGGATAATTTTTTTTCTCTTTTCAATCCTTACTTTGCCAGACTGGTCAAGTTCACCCATTAGTGGAAGCCATGACCGAGGAAGAGGAAGAGCAGTTGAAAAACATGCTTCGGCGTGTGAACAAACTTGCCCAGGTTGGTGGTGTGATGTGTTCCTTTATGCAAACGCGCCTGTCTTTATTTTTTTTAACTCATGCGGTCCCAGATTAAGGATTTCTTGCATCTTGTTGACTCGGCCCAGGGATTTTTACCTCTTTTTTAAATTCATACCCCAGGAAGTGACGAAACTAACTTTTAAGTTCCATAAAGGAAGATCTCTATTTTCATTTTGTATATTGTTAGCGTTGATGAAATTGTCTTAACGTGCAGGTTTACGATATATGAGTTATGAGATTTGTCCTTTAAATGCTCAAACTCATGGGTCTTTCATATCTTTATAGATATTGGGAGTCCTTAAACCAACAGAAAAGCTCATCTTATGCACACAATCTAAACAAGGATTTCTGTCTTTTCCCCCGAAAAGCAGGGCATAGTGTTTGCAGGCCCTATTTGATGATTTATGACGTGTTTGTTTCTCATGAAAATGTATGTCAGGTGGATTTGTGCATTTAGACAGTTTCACTGACGTTATATTTCCTGCAATAGATTTTACCAAAACAGAGGGGAAGTGATACGGATAATAGGGCATTAGGGTTGAGTGAGTTGACTTGCATTTAAACAGTCCATAAAGCTGAAAGGTTTATCCTCTGTTTTTCTTTTCTTTTAAAAAACAAACAAATCTGTCCCATACTATTTTCCATAGCTGCCAGCCAGTACATAAAAAAAATGGATTTAGTATGCTTTTTGGCTGTTGAATCCGTAAGTGTATTTAGCTTGAAAAGTATTTTTATGAGGGTTAATTTTTTCCCATCACATTTCGCCAAAAGGCCAGCTGTCGACATAATTTTTTGTTATTTACCTTAAAAGGATTAATTCAAGTTGAATTATTAACGTGTTCTGAAATATTTCTAGCCATCGTGCAAACTAAAATTCGTTCATGCGGTCAGAATGTTTTCTTATTAAAGATTTAAATGGAGGCATTCTGGATGGGTGAACGAGAGCCTTGAATGATTTTTGATGTTAAAGACTATAACACATGTCTCTGTTGTTGTATATTAATATATAATAAAAAAAACAAACTCTTCTACATCGACATAACTGTGTGTGATTTGATAATGGGTGGGAATTCGAATGGTTAAATAAAATGCCCGTAAAAATATTGAAAATGTTGGAAATGTGCACCCCCCCACCCCCCCCTCGCCACCCTCCCTTATCTAAATTGATGTCCTAGAGTTTGACCGGTGGTGTACAAATATTGCATTGACGGCTTTGTTGTTACCAGTTTGGGTTTACATCGTCTCTAATCTTATCGGTGGACGGTTGGTGGGTGCTACTGGTGAGTCCCTGTTGCTTTCCTTTCACTCTTTCACGTCTTTCTTTCATCTTGCTGTCTCCTCTCAATTTACACTTGAGATCACCGCTTATGGTGGCCTGCTGGGTAAATTCCATTGGTATCTTTCCAGGAGTGGGCTGTTGGCTGGTTATGCTGGCGCGGTAGGTTCTACTCCTATTAATTCATTCTTTTTTTTTTTTTACAAACGCCTCTTATCTCGCTGCATCTTCTTTTCCGTTCATTCTGATGAGTCTGAGGTCATCCACATGCATGTATTATGATGTGATCAGAGTGAAATTTCATTGGATTTCAATTTTCTCTCCAGTACGCTAAGGAGAAGGAAGTGCGGGTGATGATAGACAGAGCAGTCTTACTTCCAGCCTGCTATCCGTAGGCTCACCATGGAAATGATGAGGAAGTTCAACAAGGACCGCAGTGTCATTTTCAACACCTACCAAAACTATACAAAGGTACGTGTATGACTTTTCACTGTGTTGCATTTTGTTTCTTTGGTAAACACCCGACCCACACTGACATCTCAGTTGGTAGAGTGTCTGACTGCCACACTGAGGGCCTGATTGGTTCATCTCAGTTGGTAGAGTGTCTGACTGCCACACTGAGGGCCTGATTGGTTCATCTCAGTTGGTAGAGTGTCTGACTGCCACACTGAGGGCCTGATTGGTTCATCTCAGTTGGTAGAGTGTCTGACTGCCACACTGAGGGCCTGATTGGTTCGTCTCAGTTGGTAGAGTGTCTGACTGCCACACTGAGGGCCTGATTGGTTCATCTCAGTTGGTAGAGTGTCTGACTGCCACACAGAGGGCCTGATTGGTTTTTGATTTGATTTGACTTGATTTGATTTGACTTAGATTTGATTAGACAGATGTTTTTGATTTGATTTGACTTGATTTGATTTGACTTGATTTGATTTGACTTGATTTGATTTGATTAGACTTGATTTGATTAGACTTGATTTGATTTTAGACTTGATTTGATTTGACTTGATTTGACTTGATTTGATTTTAGACTTGATTTGATTAGACTTGATTTGACTTGATTTGATTTTGACTTTATTTGATTTGACTTGATTTGATTTGACTTGATTTGATTAGACTTTATTTGATTTGACTTTATTTGATTTGACTTGATTTGATTTGACTTGATTTGATTAGACATGATTTGATTTTTGATTTGAGACTTGATTTGATTTGACTTGATTTGATTTTTTATTTGATTTGACTTGATTTGATTAGACTTGATTTGATTTGACTTGATTTGATTAGACTTGATTTGATTTGATTTGATTTGATTAGACTTGATTTGATTGATTTGATTTGATTTGACTTGATTTGATTTGACTTGATTTGATTTGACATGATTTGATTATACATGATTTGATTAGACTTGATTTGATTTGACTTTATTTGATTAGACTTGATTTTAGCCACATCCACAACAAAGCTAAGGGATCTTTAACGTGTACAGATTGTTTTGATCGTCCGTCTCGATGGGACTAGATGCCAATTCACTTACCTGGACCAGGTGGAAGGCGTGGATTTTATTTAAAAAAAGTAGAGAAAACTTTTCAACCATCAGGGCTTCAACCCACTACTGGAAAAAAAAAAAAAAAGAAAGAAAGAAGAAAAAGGAAGGAAAAATTCATAAAAGATTGATCTAATGGATGAGATGTGTTGTTACATTCATTGAAGGGTCATTTCAATAGTGTGCCTAAGTCACAATTACGTCATTTATAGAAAAATACCAAAAACCATGGACTTTGGCACTGTTGTTGGCTTTGGGAATTCCAAGTTTCAAACGACTGTAAACGTTGATACATTTTCATCATATCATTTTCACACTTTTCAGGACACATGATTTCGTTTTATTCCCTAGGATTATCTAATCTGTCTCGTTTTTTTCACGAAAATGGACGTAGTAGGCCACACTATTGAACTGACCACAACTTCCTTATTATCTGAACGTGAGATGTTTATTATGTGAAGGGAAAAGGAGTTTATAAATTTTTGTTTTATTTTGTTGACAGCAAGCCTACAACGACATAGTGGTCGACATGGACTTGGCCAGATCAGAGGATTTCCATTTTGGAGCCAAGTTGGTGAGGGGAGCTTACATGGACCAGGTAGGTGGTCAGATTGACCTCACTCACATAGTTTTGGTTGAACGAGCAACAGCAACAACAGCAGCAGCAACAATAACAATCAAT
Source organism: Doris montereyensis (assembly GCA_037039925.1). Lineage (NCBI taxonomy): Eukaryota > Metazoa > Mollusca > Gastropoda > Nudibranchia > Dorididae > Doris > Doris montereyensis. The sequence goes on from JAXRKP010000124.1 coordinate 476,994, forward strand.
CAGCACCAACAACAGCAACAACAACAAAAATAGCAACAAAAAAAGATAATGATAGATTTATAGTCTGTATCCACAAACAAGTGCAGGCTCCCCGAATACATCATTTATCCCACAACAGGCCATCTCATTCAAAGTCATTCTCAACTCCTGGGAGAGCATACAGTACACAAGCCTGTTAGGCTTACACAAGCCTGTTAAGACTTTTTGGACTAACGCTCTGACAAGATCTTCTCTCCCTGTAGCTGGGGACTCATTCACACCTGAGTCAAGTGAGGAAAGTAGATGAAGTACTGAATGGGCTTTACAAAGCTCACAACACTACGGTTCAACTACAATAGCATCAACAACAGCAGCAATGTCAGCAACAACAAGAGCAACACCAGTAACAACAAGAGCAACAACAGCAACAACAACAGAGTTAACACATCAAGAGCAACAACAGAAAACCTCAAAGCAATAATAAGTCATAATCAATTTCTATCCTCACATCCTTTCCTTTGAAAAAAAAAAAAAAGAAATATTCCACTGAAAGATTCAGATAATGTGGCATTGATTGAGTATACAGAAGTAGTACGTGAATTTATAACAGACAGACACATATGCCATTTTAATGTTACAACTATCTGTAAAAAAAGTCCTTGTGCAATTGTCAGGAAAGGGAACGCGCTGCTACACTTGGATATGAAGACCCCATCAATGAAAACTACGAGGCAACGACGGAGATGATGCATACAGTCATTGAGGAGGTCATGAGACAAATGCATTTGCGGCCTGTGGGTAAAATGGCCGTCATGATTGCCAGTCACAACGAAGATAAATACGATACACCATTCAGAAGTAAATATTATCAAATGTTTCACTTAAAAAAATGACATCTGTTTTGCTTGTTTGATCCGTTTTATGGAATTATTGAAGTTTAATGGATTATTATAGTTACAGAGGTTTTCAGTGTAAATTATTTGTTTCCCCACAGCAAGCAAAGTGCATTTTTTCTTTTTTAGTAATGTCTTTATTGCTTATATGTCTTTACTAGTCTTTAGTGACCAAAAGAGAAAAAATTGTTTCCTTCATCATACTCTAAATGATCCCAAGATTGTTTTAACTCGGAGAATACTTCTTTCAGAAGGGACGTTTAATTTTGAAAATTTGTTGTTTCCCCGTCTTTGCTGGGTAGAATTTTCATTTGTCCAGGTCAACATTTTGAACAGGCTATAATTAAAAAGTTGGAATAGTACCATTCAGGCCCTACGCGTAACTTCAGTATCGAACACAAACCCTACCTTATAATCGTACTTGGTAACACCCTGGGGTATAAAAAAGGTTACCATGTATAAACGTGGAATCATTTAGAAATTTATTTTTGATCAATGCTGGGAAATTGAAAGATAGAATCAGAAAAGTCGCATGAAAAATGTAACAATTTGTCATTTTTGTCTGACATTACAGAATGAAAGAATATGGCATTAGCCCTGACGACCGACTCATCTGTTTTGGCCAGTTGTTTGGCATGTGTGACCAGATAAGCTTTCCTTTGGGTGAGTATTCTACGTCTGTATTATCTTCTTATGGTTATATATTCATCTGAAGCGTCGGTTTGAACAAGACACACGACGACCCCAGATGAATTTATTTCTAACTAAGGCTAGATCTACTTTTGAGAAAAGGGAGTGGGAGTGCGGGAGGTGGGGATGGGGGAGTATAATTCAAGTAAAGGTGGTGAGTCTACACTGTATGGCGATATGAACTTTGTATTCAACTGAAGCATCTGTGTGAATATGGGGATATTTTGTATTCAACTGAAGCATCTGTGTGAATACTGTATGGGGATATGGATTTGTATTCAACTGAAGCATCTGTGGAACATTGGGGGATATGGATTTTGTATTCAACTGAAGCATCTGTGTGAACACTGTATGGGGATATGGATTTTGTATTCAACTGAAACATCATCTGTGTGAATACTGTGAATACTGTATGGGATTTTGTATTCAACTGAAGCATCTGTGTGACTGTATGGGGATATGGATTTTGTATTCAACTGAAGCATCTGTGTGAATACTGTATGGGGATATGGATTTTTGTATTCAACTGAAGCATCTGTGTGAATACTGTATGGGGATATGGACTTTGTATTCAACTGGAAGCATCTGTGTGAACTGTATGGGGGATATGGATTTTGTATTCAACTGAAGCATCTGTGTGAATACTGTATGGGGATATGGATTTTGTATTCAACTGAAGCATCTGTGTGAATACTGTATGGGGATATGGATTTTGTATTCAACTGAAGCATCTGTGTGAACATTGTATGGGGATATGGACTTTGTATTCAACTGAAGCATCTGTGTGAATACTGTATGGGGATATGGACTTTGTTTTCCATATTTTGTTTTGTGGTAGATCACTTTATGGAAGGAAAATAAGGAAGATCTTTCACAAGGAATTTCATCATCTACTCCCCGTACAGGTGCTTACCTGTCCACTGCCCGGAACTGGAACATAATACATTATAATGATAAACATTCTGTTGAAATTTATTGTACAACCATGGATTTGTAATGCAAGAGAAAACCAAATTAGTATTAGTGAAGGGTTGTTAGGTACAGAATGCTTCTGCTGAGAGAATGGCTTCATTTCTACTCTGAAAAGTGTTTTTTGTATGTGTTTTATTTGATTTACTCACATCCTCAACTAAGGAGATTTGGGGCTTTTGGTAGGATTTTTAATTTTGTCCGGACTGCCTGGTATACAGCCAGGGACCTCTAACGTGCACACAGAGACACAGAGTGATGTGATCTGCACACATGACCTCCTTTGTATCGTCCCGTCTCGATGGGATCTACTTGGACCGGGGGTGGGGGGGAGATTTTACTTGAAAAAACACACCCTGAAGAAAATTTGTCTACCATCTGTGGGGTTTGAATGCACAGCTTTGATGTAACGTATGTTTGTTTTACAAACCTCTTTGAAAGTTTGCATTTTTCATGGAGAAAAAATTAAAGAAAACCACAACGACAATGGAGGAAAAGAAGTGAAGAGGATTATATTGAGCCTGGAATTCTTCTTTTAAGTTTTCCGTCCTCCATGCAACTCTCTCTTGAACTTCTTTTAATCAACCAAAATTCCATCGATTTTCTTTTCTTTAATGTAATTTATTTTTGGTTAAAAAATTTTCAGTTTTCAACAGGCAAGAGCACACACTGTATGCAACTTTATAAAGTTTTTTATAATTTGAAGAAAAAAAAAAAAAGAAAGAAGGAAAGTTATTCATCTTTTCTGTCCCCCAGAAGTTGCACAAAAATAGTAAACTGCACAATGTAGCAATACTTTTATTTAACTCAATTCAATTCAATTCAATTCAATTCAAATATCTTTATTAATCCTTTAAAAAAAGGAAATTATATTTGTGTTATCACCATTTCCATTGAAAAATAATAGAATACATCAATGTATTTAAATTAAAAACAAAATTAACTGAAGTTAGTCATTAATGTATAGATTTTAGTGGAAATAATATAAAGATAAAAACGTGAGGAAATAGATGGTGTGATGAAACAATATACATAAACAATAATTAATGACAAATCAACTTAGCTTTATACACATTCATCAAATTATCATAAATCGTTTATTCTCCATCCATCAATTTTTATTTCTTAAACATTTGTTTATATATATATATATATATGTATGTATGCTCTTGTTTACAAAAATAGCCCCATTCCTAAATTAGCTTTACTTTTCTTCATTGCTTTTCTGTAAAATAAAAATATCATTGCCTTACAGGTCAGGCGGGCTACTCTGTCTACAAGTATGTACGTTCGGTCCCGTGGAGGAAGTGCTTCCATATCTGTCTCGTCGTGCTGTTGAGAACAAGGGGATCTTAGCTAAAGTCAAGAAAGAAAAGAAGCTCTTGCGACAAGAACTCACAAGAAGATTGTTTTCTGGAAAGATCTTCTACAAACCAAACCCTGCCACTGCAACTTGAGGCTGTGATTGTTTTCTGGAAAGATCGTCTACAAACCAAACCCTGCCACTGCAACTTGAGGCTGTGATTGTTTGGCTCAAAGAAAAAAAAATAATGTTTTGTTGTCTATTGAAGGGTCGTTTTTTCTCAATGTTATCTGTTATACAACTCACCATGTTTTGTATTTATTCTCCACCAGCATGATTGAAATTCGAGTTTGTTTCAATCATTATCAAACTTTCAGTTCATGATATACTCATTATTATTATTTTATGCGTTTGTTTCTTCCTCTCTAGTGCAATTTTAATTTCTGTAAGTTTTAAGATATGACTTTTATTTTCTTTTGTTAAGATATTGTTAGACTGATATAGAACTATTTTGTTTTGTTTCTTTTCTTTTACAAATGAAAATTCATCGTTTACTGAAAACTCATAAATCTTGTGAAATTGTACTGTCCTGAAAAAGGCCCTCTTCCCTTTTCGTTGTAGTGTTTCACAAGTCTGTTGATTTTGGTTATCCCTGAGCACAAGAGTGACTTTTGACGGCGGATAGGTTTTGTCTCCCCAATGCACGCTTGATTCTCACAATATGTTTTTCTTTTTCTTTCTTTTAAATTATTTATTTTAAAATTTTTATTTTTATTTTGAAATGTTCAAATTGGTAAGCTGAAAATTTAGGTGTCTTTCAAACTTGTTTTTTGATGCACAAAGATTAATTGGCGGATGTATTGCGCCGTGTTCTACCTCTTTTCATCCCCCACAACTTTTGTTGTTTTGATTGTCTCCTTTCCCAGGTACTATTGTAATTTTTTACCCTGAATCTGAATTTATCATTAGGGTTTATTTTGACAATGGCGGCAGTGTACTGGTAGCTCAGTCGGTAGAGCAGCTGACTACCATGCAGGAGGCCAGAGTTTGTTCAATTCCCAGTCTGGGCAAAATTTTCTGGCCCTCCTGTCGACCAAGCAGCGAAATGGGCAGCCAGGTCTTTTCTTCAGACTCGGCGAAAGTGAAGGGCGGCGTGGCTAGCAACGGCAAACATTATTGCCGTATGCCAAGAAAAATCAGGATTCTGCTCCTGATTGACCTACGCTCAACTCTTAAGTATGGAACTTACTTTTACGTTACCGATAATTCCCATGGCATGACCGTAAGGGGATGTTGAGTATGTGTAATGCTAATTGATGAAAGGAAAGTTGTGAAATGTTTTAAACCTTGTTGTACGGTAATAATCACTTACATCGTGTACAGAGGGAGACTCTAAAATACACTAGGTGTTTCTTATAAATTTCTTTGGGTTATTTAAGATTTATACGTTCTTTTATTACAGCGAGGAGGAAGTAGGGCTTGTTTTTGTTAAAATGTGCAAATGTGAAGAAGGAAGGAAGTGAAATTGTGTTATGTTGTGTTGTATTGTCCGAGACGTCATATTTCTGGATAAATGTTATCGTTATGTATAATCATGTCTACCAATCATGCTCTTTTAACAAAGATTATGTGCCCTCTAAATGTTTGTTATCATTACACCAAACAGAAATACCCAAAAAAAAAAAATGTAGATAATTGGCTGGTAGCTTCTTCTTCTTCTTTTCTTTTGTTCTTGCACTAGTCTGCTAGTTTTGCTTTTTCCTCTTCATCAACTCTGAGATCTCCACGTTATGGTTTTTTAGGGGGAATTTTCAGTGAAATAAACAAACTTTCAAAATTCTCATCTACCATTATATAAAAATAAGACCTTCTGTAAAGTATAAAACCAATTTACTGTGTTTCCAATGTGTAAATTCTAGAAGAAAAAAATTGAACCCCCCCCCCCCCCCCCGGCAGTCACTTAATTTTATGAATTTGTCTGAAAGCTTGAAAGGCGGACACACCAGTCGTACGTTTTACTGTTGACCTATCCGATGCTACTTCATGAAGCCATATAAACAGGCTTGCCTCATGTGAATACTTAACTACATCTATTCTACTTGCGATTGTGCTGGTCTGAATTACCACTACCATTGATTGTACACATGTCTCTTTTACAAACAAGAAATTGTGTTACATTTTTTGTTGTTGTTTTGTTTGTTTTTGTTTGTGTCTATGCCAATATTGCCATAGAAATAGTTCTATGCTCTGAAAGCAGATGATTGGCGGGCGCTCCTGGAAGGTCCTACTTCTTTCCTTCCTTCTTTCACTTATCTTTTATCTTGGCTGTTTTCTCTTAATTCACCCTGATATCACCACATATATGGTGGACGGGGGCAACTGTCAATGAACTCACTTTTCGCATGTCTATCGTCTTTCTGTTTTCTCAGTTAATTCACCGGAGACCAATCAACGAATCAAACCCAAACTAATCTAAAATATTTCAATAACAGGAAAAGCAGAAAATGTGAATGTAAAGTAATTCATGCTATCTAAATTTTCACTCTATACAAAATATATTGAATGCAAGTCACACGCAATGAAGAAAAGCCCTTAGCCGTCGGCTATGTTTTAAAGATTGTCTTTCTGTGCTATGATATCTTTTTCATTGTGGTTTCGTCCCGGTGGGGTTTTAGTCATTGGATGCCTGATTACAGCGTGCGCTGCTGGTCGGTCCTACTTCTTTCCATGCTTTCCATTACTTATATTTCGCCTCGCTGTTTCCTCTAATTCACTCTGAGATCACCTCATATGGTGGACAGGGTAAATTTCAATGAAACAGAAGCCTGATTATAAACAAAGAATGTTATGTACAGACTTGTCTCTTGAAGTAAAAATTTGTATACATTATTAACATCCTGTCATTTAAAGATATTCGTTGTATGGTTTTATTTATTATTTTGCCATTTAAATGGATATGTTGACGTATCTTGAAAATCAGATTATGTTGTAGTGACTTGGTTTTATAGGGTGATATGGTTGTAAGAAGCCTTTTTGATTGTGTTTTTCTATCATGGTCCCAGAGTTACTTACGTGAGGAATGCCATTCGTTTTATAGACAGCACTCACACCGATTTCTTCCCTGTCTACTTCAGATTCTATCTATCTTGATGCCAGTTTAATATTGTACCTATGGTTCTTTAATTTGTTCCTAAATGTTGAGCACAACAGTAATAATTTACATCTGCATTAATTGAAATCAACTTTTTCTTGTCATGTTGTTTACGGAAAGTTATTTCTTTTGTCCAAACACAAAGTCGACGTACGATCGTCGCTTATTCCATCACGAGGTAATGAAAGTCTTAATTCTTTGATTTGCTAAATTCGGCATGTCGAAGTCTTTGATTGCTGAGTGCTATGGTCGACATGACATTTTAAATACTAAATCTCACCAAAAAAAAATGGTGAAGTATCAACAGTAGGACCTCATTTGATTTCATGAGTCATTTCCCCTTGATCAGTATGTCTTCTGCCTGCTCACTCTGATTTTCTTTCAGTCTTTGATTCAAATAAATCTAGATTCAACCCCCCCCCCCCCCCCCATTTCTACACTTTTTTCTTTAAATCTTTTAAGCAATGGGGATGAGATGTTATTTGTAGCGTCTTAACCTCTTCGCTGCCCAGGAGAAAAACATATCAATGTCAGGGAAAAATTAGCGATGTCCCTTCTGAAGGGATGTTATTCAAACTAAATATATATATGCACATGTTTTATGCACTTATGTCCCTTAGATAAGTCACCGAACCTATTGAAACAAGTGTCATAAGCCCGAAAATTCTACGAGCACGTGGCATATAGCATGCACAAAACTATTGGCCTGTAAATTCTAGACATTGGCATATAACATGCACAAAACTGGCCTGTAGGACATGGCAGCAACGAGGTTAAATGTTACAATGAAAATGATAGCTTCACAAACCGGTGTTCCGGGGTTCAGACCTTTATTGTATGTAAGCATGTGGATATATAGTATAAAAGTGTATTTGATATATCACACATATCAGATAGTAGGCTTGTTGGTTCTATTGGGGGAAGGGATAAAGAATTGGAAGCGCACATAATGGATATTTGCTGTCTTCCTCAATTCTTGAGCATTACAGTCAGTGTTAGCGTGCATATTTTAATTAAACCCCAAAAATGTATTCATCCAATTTTGGTTTTACAGGGATGTGTTTAATTCTGTTTTTAAAGTCTTCAGTGCTATTACTGAGTTTTATTTCTGTTGGTAGTCCATTCCACAGCTTTACTGTACTAGGGTAAAATGAGTGTTCTAACTAAGTAGCTCCTTTGGCCATCCCAGCAAGTTCAAAGCTTGTAAAGTGGAACTCACTTACAACGGGCTTGACAGGACCAGGAGAAAAATGCTGTTGCATCTTAGTACTATTGTAAACATAATGTAATTGTTTTTTGGTTTGGGAGGCAGGGGAGGCATAAAGTTCGTTTTTTGCAACAGCTGTCTTCACTTTCTTCTGAACTTTGTTGATTATTAGAGCAGAAATCAGGGATTCTCAAAGGTCCGTTGAAAGCAAGCCCCCCCCCCCCCCCTTTAATGTAATTTGGCCAGTTGTAAGTGAGCTCCGCTTTACCCAAACCCTGGGACAACGAAGATGTTGCAGTGATCAGCAAGCAACTTTGCTTGACCAAGCACTTAAGAAATCTACTCCAACCACACCTTGCCCCCTCCTTTTAAGTCCTTTTACATTTTCAAGGCTGCTTTTGTCCGATATTATAACCAAGCTTTACCAACCGTTTAACTTTTTTTCTTCTTCTTTTAAATCGTTTTGCTAATTTTGATTGTTTGTTCCAATTTTCGTTTTTGATTCTATTGTCATTTTAAAAACAATTTCACCCGCTGCGTTTTAATCGACCTGAAATTGAACAGTATCTTTTGTTGTTATTTTGTAAGTTTTCTTTTGAATGATAAATCTTGACTTATGTTTTGATGAATATTTTACCACTTAAATCAAATTTGTTATGATACCTATGTTATTTCTATATTTAGAACTAGATCTGTGCTTTTTCCCACACTTTTGTGCTTTCTTTTTATGTTTATTTCTTTGCCTTTTTTGGATTTTTTCCCCCACAATTTCGTCTCCTCTCTTTTGATGTTCATTTCTTTGCCATTTTGGCTACATTGAATTTTGTTTTCACCCGTGTAATATTATAGTTTGTTTATTATTTAAGTTGAATACTACAATATAATTTCACACACCTGTGTTGTATTACGCATCTGTGTTTTCATCAGGTTATCTACAACTCATGCCACTGTTGCACTTGCATGCAATCCGTTTGACTCTAAAAGTGTAAAAATAACCCTTGATTTCCTGCTTTCTTCTCTGTCTGTTGTTGTCTAACTTTCAAGGCATTTTCCAATATGGGTGATGTCGGGTGGGTGCTGCTGGTAAGTCCTACTTCTTCCCTTTCACTCTGTCATTTATCGTCTCTTTTATCTTGCTGTTTCCTCTTAATTCACCCAGAATTCACCGCATTTTTGGACGGGCTTAACTCCAATGAAACAAAACAAGCAAAGCATTTTGTGATGGCGATTGCAATGTAAAAGAGGAGAGCCTTGGATGTAAAGAAAATACTCATTTTCCTGTGTCTGTGTGTGGGGGGTCGGGGGCGGACTGTGCTCCTGGCAATGCTAGGTTTTACTTCTTTCCTTTTATTCTTTTACTTGTCTTTCTTTTTTCTCTCTTGCTGTTTCGTCCTAATTCATCCTGATCTCTGACATCACCGCGTATCGAGGACAGGATGAATTTCAATGAAATAAGTAGCTGCTACATACTTGCATGCAATTCATTTATTTCCACTCGTGGACTAGACTGTAAAATGTTGGAAAATGTCAGACAGTCTCAAATATTTAAAAGGAAGTTACTTACAAACTATAGAAGTGTTTTTATCTTGTACCTCTTTCAGTAACTTATTTCTTTGGGGAAAACTCATCACATATTACAATGCTTGTGGGACAAAAGTACATTTTTTATGATTTTCTCTCTCTCCGCAATTTGGATATTTTGAGAAACTTAAAATGTTTTCTTTTATTTCCCAGGAACTCATTATTTTGCTTTTAAGTTATACACATTTTATCAGCCACCTACTGTTATAACCATATATGTGTATGTATATAACATCTTAAATACTGGGATTATAGTTCCTTATCCTTCTTTTCTGTTTTGAACTGGGATATCGTTTTTTAATGTGCAGTATTTAAACTATTTACATCAATATGAATGATACTCTACTATATTCACACTTTTTGTCTTGTGTTCTCTATTTAAGATGTTGCCTTTAAGGATATAATCTCATTTGGTAAAAATCTCATCTTGTACCCTGCAAAAAGCTTCTAGTGTGAGAAACAATCCCATTTTCTCATCTTGTGCACTTGAAAAAAAGCTTCTTGTGTGAAAAAAGAAATTTCATCTTGTGCACTTCAAAAAAGCTTCTTGTGTGAAAAAAGAAATTTCATCTTATGCACTTGAAAAAGTTTCTTGTGTGAAAAGAAAAAATCGTCTTTATGCACTTGAAAAAGCTTCTTGTGTGAAAGCCCCCTCCCCCCATATTGGGCACTTGACCTTCCCCATCTTCCCCCACTTCTTCTTGTCTCCCCCTCCCCCCCTCTCCCCTTCAATCTTGTGCACTTGACAAAGCTTCTTGTGTGGAAAAAAAATCTCATCTTGTGCACTTGACAAAGCTTTTTGTGTGAAAAAATAATCTCATCTTGTGCACTTGAAAAAGCTTCTTGTGTGAAAAAAAAATTTCATCTTATGCACTTGAAAAAAATTCTTGTGTGAAAAAATCTCATCTTCATGCACTTGAAAAAGCTTCTTGTGTGAAAAAAAGCTTTTCATCTTGTGCACTTGAAAAAAATTCTTGAATGACCCCCCTCCCCTCATCTTTGTGCACTTGAAAAAGCTTCTTGTGTGACCCCCCTCCCCTCATCTTGTCCCCTCTTCTTGTGTGACCCCCTCCCCTCATCTTGTGCACTTGACAAAGCTTCTTATGTGAATAAAAATATCTCATTTATGTACATTGTATCAATAGGCTTTCATTTAAAAAAAAAAGGAAATCTTTTGTGTTTAGAAAGTAATGGTAGTTTCCTGAAATATTTAATCTGTGTGCATATAATAAAGGATACATTGTAATTGTAATAACATGCTGTTGCAAAACAGTATACAAGAATGGAATGGGTTTGACAACAAAACAAGGAAATGCCAATGCCTCGCTATTTGAATCTCAGTTATGATGCCCCTGTGAATTTGAATTCTGATTTGTTGGGGAGTTATTGATTTTGTGGCTGGATTTACAGGTTTGTAGTTTCAAAACAAATGTATCTACCGTGTATTTGTAATTTGTTTGTTTAAGTCGGTTTCTTTTTTTGTTGTTGTCATCATTTATCAAATCATTTTACGTTGTTATCCAAGTTGTGATCTTCCATGAAAATCTCCTTCTCTTGGATGGCAGTGGAGGTGGGTGGGCACTTGGCCCTACTGATTTGGTAGGAGGTCCGACTTCCTGGCTTTCGCCCTTTTATACATCATTCGTCTTGCTCTTTCCTCTTCATTCACCCTGAAATCACTGCATGTGGTGGATGTAGTAAATTTGAATCAGTAATCAAAGGAAATATGTCCTGGGAATGGCGTCACAGATGTGTTAAAGAGAAGGAATTAACCTTTAAAAATATGAGCCGATAATTACTGATGATACTGGTATTAACTAGATGGGCCTAGGGCATATAGTCACTGACTTCTCTTGCCAAAGACTCAGGGTCCGTGCAGACCAACAGCCTTGAGCTGAGCTAAAGCTATGCTGTCGCAGAGGTGCTAAAATATTTGCTCTTTATTCTTATATATAGACTGATCACACCAAAATCAGTGGCGTCGATGCACACTTCTCCCGTTTGCTTCCAGTTGCGATAAATATTCTGGTATTTTTTCGGAGCTCAAAGCTAGCAGTCGAACTGGGCTCATTTCATGATGACTAAAAGTGCCAACTTTCGGTTAGCAGCGGCTGCTTTTGGTGTGAACACTAGAGCTCTTCTGCTCAACAGAGCTCTGGCTAGCTCGAAGCTCGGCTTTTTACCTAAACCTCAACTCTCTCTGTGCCAGGAGGCACATAAGGCCTGAACATGATCCCTCTAATTTTCTATATCCTGGGCTGCTCTTCTGGCTCTTTCACAGGGGAAGGGTTAGCAGATGTTTAGCCGATGATATCTGACTGAAATTTTCTCTTTTGCTGTCGGAAAATCTAATCTGTTGGGCTACAATGAAACAAAAAATCCATATAATGAAAGTAGAGCGCTTCTTTCTTAGAAATTAACTAACTCTCACATTAATCTCGTCACTTCCTTATTCAAGAATTAAAAGAAAAAAGAGAGGTAAAAACCACTAGGCTGAGGTAACGAGATGAAATCCTAGGCCCTAAGGCTGAGTGAGGTGACAAAGGTGTGTCTCTTGAACCCAAACCAACTATTTCCAATCTAAAATTTCTCAAGGTCGATGATATGATACATGTATGTAATCTTGTATGTTTGTTATTTCCTGGCTGTTACTAATTCTCTTGCTAATCAAGTCGAAGGTAGTCCTTTAAGTAATCCAGTCTTTTGTCTGCAGATTTGCCAGCATTACTCAAGGTACATTATGAGATTATGGTGATCACTACAGTTAGATTAATTAATATTATTCGTATATATAAAGGAATTTGATTTTCTCATTAACTTGTGAAAAGGAAATTATCCATTAACTTGCAATACACCAAAGAATTAGAGTAATTAGACTCGTATTTTTAACCACTTCAACCACTAACACAATATTTTCAGTGCGACTTCCACTTAACTACATTTCAGCCCTAATGCGGATGCTACCAGGATGGGAAAACCCATTTAACGATATGATACTGATACAGGTTTAAAATTTTGTTATATGTATGTGTTTTTTTATATCACTTTGTACTAGTATGTCACTGCCATTGTAATGTGCCTAGAGCTTTATTGTATTAAGGAAGTGGGCACAATACATGTATAAATGATCGACATTATTGTTGTTGTTATTATTATTATTATTATTATTATTATTATTATTATTATTATTATTATTATTATTATTGTTATATTATTTAAGTAGAGCTCTTCTTTTACAAAGATAAACTAAAATTTATCTGGTGGCTTCCTGATCTGTAAATTATTGTTAAAAAGTGGTTAAAAACCCCCAAGCTGAGAAAACATTGAGTATTGAGGTAACTCCAGGCCTAGGGCTGAGAGAGTTTAACATGTGATCGGAAGGAGAAGGGATTTGAGACAGCAATAATAATAATAATAATAATAATAATAATAATAATAATAATAATAATAATAATAATAATAATAATAATAATAATAATAATAATAATAACTGGTACCAGGAATATTATGATGTGAAGTTTATCAAACATATGTACCTTTATGAAATATTTAGCACGTTTCAATGCTGGGCAGACTGGTTTTTGTGTTTTTATTTTTGTTTGTATGTTTTTCATTTGTTGATTAAAAAAAAAGAACCTACAATTTTAGCTAAAAGTGCATATTATTCATTGATATGATTTTTAACTAATAACGCAAAAAAAATGGATTGTGAATTAATATTGTTTTCTCAGGCAGCTTTCTGTGTGTTGACCCATTCATGCTGTAAGAAGGAAATTAAAGTTCCATTAAACAATTCACAAAACCACTTTTAAACATTTCTGTTGCATTCGAATGTTGTTGTATGATGAAACCTGTTGTTGTATGATGAAACCTGAAACCTGTTGTTGTATGATGAAACCTGTTGTATGATGAAACCTGTTGTTGTATGATGAAACCTGTTGTTGTATGATGAAACCTGTTGTTGTATGATGAAACCTGTTGTTGTTGTATGTTGAAACCTGTTGTTGTTGTATGTTATGATGAAACCTGTTGTTGTATGATGAAACCTGTTGTTGTATGATGAAACCTGTTGTTGTTGTATGATGAAACCTGTTGTTGTTGTATGTTGAAACCTCGTGGCGGTAGCTTACTGAGTGGTTGGTCCCTAGTTTTTTGTCCTTTCTCTCTTCCTGTCGTCTGGCTGTTTCTTCTTCTTATCTCACCATGAGATTACCACGTGTTAATTATGACAAACAGTGTGTTATGATGGACTGGGTAAATGTGACTCAAATTGAATAGTGTGATTTGACTGAGTTGTTTTCAAAGGGATATATTTTGTTTTGTAGTGTATTTTTTGTCTTTCGACTAAGCCATGTGTGTTTCTTCCTTACCATGCGATCTATTATTATAGAAATGTGTGTGTGTGTGTGTGTGTGTTATAACTAATGTTAGTCTTATCACAACCTGCTGTGATGCATAACATGTGATGTCCATGATAGAGTATTGTTACACCCCATTAGTAATGGTAAAGAGATTAAAAAAACAAAAAACAACAACCATGGGCCAAAGATTTTTCAACTGATTTGTTTGTGACATGGCGCATTGATTTCTCTCCCTTCCCCAAAAGAAAATGGTTGTTTAATTTGGAGACAAATTTTAAATCTCTTTAAATGATGTCTTATTTTGAGCCTATTCTTTTTCCCTTCTGTTTTAATTTTTTTTCTTCAGTTAATTAAAGTTCATGATTATAAGGGGGCGTATGAATATAAAATTGACCTAGATTGGACTATATATTGCACCTTGGAGACCTCCCAATATTGGGCTTTTCCTTCGGTCTAATATGACCTAGATTGGACTATATATTGCACCTCGGAGCCCTCCCCAGGTCAGGCTTTTCCCTCTAATATGACCTAGATTGGACTTGACCTAGACCTCCCAATTGGACTTTGTAATATGCACCTGGGAGCCCTCCCCATGTTGGGCTTTTCCTCGGTCTTTTCCCTCGGTCTTTTCCCTTTGTTCGATGATAGTGATAGTCCAATTTAGGTCAACATTTGCTATTGATGTTTGTTCTTATGGCTTGGTTTGTTTGTTTTTGTTTTTATATTCTTTCTAGTTTTATAGTTTAACTACTTATCATTAATCATTATCATTTTCATCGCTTTCTTCATGTGTACCGATTATAATTTGAATGAGGTGTACCTTCCCACTTATCTTATACGTTATTTACTAAGGAGTTCCATTTTCTGGTGTGTGTGTGTGTTCCTTTGTTGGTGTTGATCTGGAATCTCAAGTACCTGAAAAGAAATTCAAGTTTACAATAAAAATAGTAATAATATCATTATTATATTAATGATATATATTTATGTAAATACATAAACATGATGTATAAACATTATATTATAAATAAATAGATATATTCGATTAACAGAGGAATCATAAAGTTGAAATATTAACGTCTTTGGCGTTGGTTACTTCTAAAATGTGTGTGTCTTTTTCTTTATCAGTTCCCATTCTGCTACATTCTGGTTGGTTATTCTAATGTGTGTGTGTATGTGTGCGTTCTTGTTTTTTCTCAATCAGTTTCCATTCTACCTTCAGATGTATGAGTTTGTGTCGAGCTGTGGATAGTAATTAGCTCCACGGTTAAGCTAATTCTCCCTGTCGACATAAGAGTGTTGAAGGATATTGATACAAGTCTAACACAAGCATGCAACTCACAAGAAATTAAGGGTTACAATTAGTCCAATTTGTGTATTATAATAATATAGACATTTAATAATTATCATTACGATGATAAATGGTTATAAAAAGTGATAATTAAAACAACAATGAATCACTAATATCCATGAAAGGTAAAACGATTGGATCAATCTTACCTTGATACCAATAAAATACACAGACTTATCTTATCACTAAAAGAAATTAAAACAATTGGATCATATTCTCTTTCTTTCTTTATCAACTCCCATTTTAAACTAAATTAAAGTGTATAATTCAGATGTCTACAGATGATCTTTCTCTTGATGTTCCCTGGCCTGGCATTTTCTGTTTCCTTCCAGTCTGATAAAAGTAAAATTTCCATGCTTCAATGCCTCTTTTATATCTTCTTCCAACTTTCTTCAGGTCTGCCTTTTGGTCTTTGACCTTGGGCAAAACACTGTATACTGATTTAGCTATTCTATTGTCATTCATTTTGTTTACAAACCCAAACCTCGTGGAGGGCGGGATCATCTTCAAAACCCACACAGGTGCTTACCTGTCCACTGCAGTAGTGGTAAAACACATATATATATCACTATAATTGTCTACAAACAATTTTCTCTTTTGATGTTCGCAGTGGAAGTCTTTTGGTCGATTCCACACCAGTCTGAAGAACATCAACGATTTCAGTGTGAAGATGACCACACACAGCTGTGACGTTATCCAACACACACACACAGTAGGCAGTCGTACAGGTTACAAAACACAGCAGTGGTGAAGTCTCCACACACACACACACACACACACACAGGGATTGTCAGCCAGTACGGGGTTACCTTACTGCTGTAGAGGTTCAAACCCTCAATTACAGCCATATTAATTAAAAATTAAATAGTTAACCACACGCTTACCATTTATGGTCTCACGTTCGACATTGACGATTACTGTAACAACATTAGTCAATTGTCTTCAAATCGCATATACATAAAATATAATAATTATTATTATATGCAATAATATAACGCATAGAGCTATTAAGGGGAATAGTTATCTCCTTATATAATACTAATAATATATAATACCGTTTATGTGAACAAATGTAAGTAACCATTCATTATTATTCATAGTTATCTATGTTACTTTCCTGATAATGGTCTCAGTTAATATAGTAACAATATAAGAATGGAACATAATCCTTCACAATGAAAACACATAAAGATTCCATACAAGAAACTCTCTATTAAAATAAACGTATTACATATCATGGCTTTAAACAATACATCGATCAAACTAAGGCAACCTTAACAATGTACAATCAAAATGATTCAGTGTTCTATCAAGGTTCTATGATAACGAAGTAATGTATATAATAACTTACCCCAATAGGGCTATCAACACGAGATAAACTTAGGTCCCCTCGTTCCACCTTTGGATTTAAGGCGGCAACACTTTTTAGTTTTAATAAAACTTATAGTTTTAAAACTCGAATCTCTGTCTCAACAATCTAGGATCGTATCCCTAGCGTTGTTTGTAACATGCCAGCCACGCATGGACTATCTCTCACGAAGATGAATAGGATGAGTGAAGATTGAGAGGAAACTACGGGTATTTATACTAATAATGTTGCCCCACAATTTCATCATCCAGGAAGTCTTACTCCCATCCCATATGGTCACTACCATATTTGGTTCGAGTCTTTCCGATGACGTTTCGAGAAAGTTACCCTCGCAATATCTATCACAACTTGTTTATGCTACGGAAGTCTAGTATCCTTATTTGGGCATACACTTTCCGGCTAATCTTAACAACAAGTACGAAGCCCCGTCACGAGTAATAAATCTCACTATGTCAAGGTCGAATCATGGAACGTAGAGATGGGATTTCCATCCTTACCAACACAGGGCCGACAATACGCCTCCATACGAACGTATCATATTCCACATTCTTTCTCTCTCCCACTTATTCTCACATCCTGACAGTTTGAATACCCGAAATGATCTTCCTCCAGACTATCCTGTCCTGACATTTTCTGTTTCGTTCTGTACAGGTTAAATTTCTTTGCATTTGTGCATCTTTTATATCTTCGTCCCACTTTCTCTGAGGTCTGCCTTTTGGTCTTTTACCTTATGTTTTAACATTGTATACTGATATAGCTATTTTTGTTCATTCATTCTGTTTACATGTGTGTGTATGTAGTTTATCAACTTGTTTGTTCACATAAATCCGCAGTAGCTGTGTATGTTGGTGGATCCTACTTCTTTCCTTTCACTTTTTCGTATACGTTTATATAAATATCTTCTTTCCTCTCAGTCTCAATTCATCCTGCAACAATTCCAGCGTGCGGTGGACGAGATAGAGGCCGATGAAACAAATTGCTGAATCCCGACATATGATGATGATAATAATAATAATAATAATAATAATGATAATAATAATAATAATAATAATAGCAATAATAATAATAATAATAAAAATAATAATAATAATAATAATAATAATAATAATAATAATAATAATAATAACAAATAATAATAATAATAATAATAATAATA
>JAXRKP010000124.1:497500-510000 GCA_037039925.1 Doris montereyensis
GAGATCTTGGGGGAATGGCTGGCATACACACACACACACACACACACACACATACATGTACACACGCACTTCACGAAACGTGCGCACTCTTACACCAGTTATGTGTGTGTTTGGGTTGGTTGAAAATGGATGGATGTCTGTAATGTCAGTTCTTACTAAACGTACCACTCTTACACAAGTTGTGTATGTGTGTGTTTGGGTGTGGTTGAAAATGGATGGATGTCTGTAATGTCAGTTCTTACTAAACGTACCACTCTTACACACGTTGTGTATGTGTGTGTTTGGGTGTGTTTGATAATGGATGGATGTCTGAAATGTTAGTTTTATTAAACGTACCACTCTTACACAGTTATGTGTGTGTTTGGGTGTGATTGAAAATGGATGGATGTCTGAAATGTCAGTTCGTACTAAACGTGCGCACTCTTACACAAGTGTGTGTATGTGTGTGTTTGGGTGTGATTGATAATGGATGGATGTCTGAAATGTCAGTTCTTACTAAACCTGCGCACCCTGACACAAGTTGTGTATGTGTGTGTTTGGGTGTGATTGATAATGGATGGATGTTTGAAATGTCAATCCGTACTACCTGTATAAACAAAATCAAACGAAAGGACTGACTTTGCAGGTGTGGGGTGCGGGCGGTTGGCAGGAGGTGCTGGTAGGCCCTACTACTATTATTTTTCTTTCCTTCTTTCACTCATTTTCATCTTGCTTTTCTTCCTAATTCACACTGAGATCACTGCAATGGTGGACTGGGTAAATTCAAACAAACAAACAAACAAACAAACAAACAAACAAAACAAAACAAGTGTCGTCGATAATGGCCGTATGTTTGAAATGTCACTTCTAATTATATTTAAGCACAAATATAAATGAAGTCATTTTATTCTTCCTACGGACCGAATGAATGGACTCGGGGCTAAAAAGGCATTCAAGACTATTTGGAAACCAGAGTACAATACAATAGTTCAAGCCTATGTTGTGGTCGTAGTAACTACTTTCTCGAATGCCAGATCATAACAATACAAGATATGATTCCATGTACTGTAAACCTTTTAGGATAGAGGATTATGTTTCAGTTCTATTAAGCCATGCTAAATTAAATGTGACTTATTATCCGGTAAAGGTTAAGCCTAGATCATTGGATTTTCTGTCTCCCACAATTTACGCCCAACCTCTTCCTGTTTCCTTTCTGTATTAATAATTTATCCTCAAAATCCGTGGGCACGGTTAGCGGCGGCTCGGGTAGGTCCTACTTTCTTCCTTTCTCTCTTGCGGACGGTTGGGGGGGGGCGGGGCTACTGGTAGGTCTTACTTCTGTCCTTTTCTCCTCTTGCGGACGGTCGGGGGGGTGGGGCTACTGGTAGGTGTTACTTCTGTCCTTTCTCTCTTGCGGACGGTCGGGGGTGGGGTGGGGGGGTGGGGTTACTGGTAGGTCTTACTTCTGTCCTTTCTCTTGCGGACGGTTGGGGGGGGGGGCGGGGTTACTGGTAGGTCTTACTTCTGTCCTTTCTCTCTTGCGGACGGTTGGGGGGGGGGGCGGGGCTACTGCGGACGGTTGGGGGGCGGGGCTACTTCTGTCCTTCTTTCTCTTGCGGACGGTTGGGGAAGGGGGCTACTGGTAGGTCTTACTTCTGTCCTCTTCTTGCTCTTGCGGACGGTTGGTCTTCCCTTCTGTCCTTTCTCTTGCGGGGTTGGGGCGGGGGCTACTGGTATTACTTCTGTCCTTTCTCTCTTGCGGACGGTTGGGGGGAGGGGGGGACTACTGGTAGGTCTTACTTCTGTCCTTTCTCTCTTGCGGACGGTTAATGGGACTACTGGTAGGTCCACCTTTTTATTTCTCTCTTGCGGAAACGGTTGGAGGGGGGCATGCTGGTAGGTCCTACTTTTTTAATTTCTCTTGCAAACGGTTGGAGGGGGGGGGCATGCTGGTAGGTCCTACTTTTTTTCATTTCTCTCTTGCGGACGGTTAACAGAGTCTACTGGTAGGTCCCACTTCATTCTTTTCTCTCTTGCGGACGGTCGGGGGAGGGGAGTGGGGCATACTGGTAGGTTTTACTTCTTTCTTTTGTCTCTTGCGGACGGTTTGGGGGGAGGAGAGGGGGCGGTGGCGCTACATGTATTTTTTTCTTCTATTTCTTCTTTTCTTCTTCTGTTCTATCTGTTTGTCTGTTTGCCTCTGTGTCTATCTCTCTCTGTCTGTCTCTGTCTCTGTGTCTGATTCTGTGTCTGTCTCTGTGTCTGTCTCTGTCTCTTTTTCTGTCTCTGTCTCTTTTTCTGTCTCTGTCTCTCTCTGTCTCTCTGTCTCTCGCTCTCTCTCTCTCTCTCTCTCTCTCTCTCTCTCTCTCTCTCTCTCTCTCTCTCTCTCTCTCTCTCTCTCTCTCTCTCTCTCTCTCTCTCTCTCTCTCTTTCTCTATCTGTCTCTATCTGTCTGTCTGTCTGTCTGTCTGTCTGTCTGTCTGTCTGTCTGTCTGTCTGTCTGTCTCTCTCTCTCTCTCTCTCTCTCTCTCTCTCTCTCTCTCTCTCTCTCTCTCTCTCTCTCTCTCTTCGCCAGGAAAACAAAGTAAGACCAACCCGATCTCCTTCACCCTATCCCCTCCCCTCACCAACAAAAATAAAACAAAACACCCCAAAAACGTCAACAACATTAGCAACAAGACTTACATTTATGATAAATGTAGGCAAGTATTAATGTGAATTTAACAGAGTAGTTTAATTCACATTTAATTCAAAAGTACATAGTGTTTTTTAAAATTATCAAAATGAAGTCTCTGTCTAATGAGATGGGTTGCTTTTTTATCATCTCTATAAACAACACATTTGGGAGCTTAAGAAAATCCATTTTCTCCTTCATGGTTCAGTGACTATGGTCGTTTTGCCATCTGGATCTCCAAGCGTGGAACGATGACAACGTTGACGATGGAAATGAAATCACGATCGGCGCCTTACTAAGGAAACGCGAAATGGAGTAAAGAAATGAATAGTTCCGTGAGGGCCGTCACGGCCTAAAGAACCAAAGCTTATTTCGTTTACCATCAAAATCAGTTTTCACAAACACATACACACACACACACATACATACACATACACATACACATACATGCAGTATCAAAATCCAAACTTTTGTATCAAAATCAATTTACATACACATACAGAGTGAAAAAATCCAAACTCTGTATCAAAATCAATTTCACACACACACACACACACACACACACACACACACACACACACAATAACAAAATCCAAACGTTGTATCGAAATCAATTTTACACACACGCGCGCACACACACACACACACACACACACACACACACACAATGACAAAATCCAAAATGTTGTATCAAAATCATTTTCACACACACACAATAATAAATCAAACGCTGTATAAAACAGATTCACACACAAACACACACAGACACGCACTCACAAACGCTCACACACACACAGACACACAGTGAAAAAATGCAAACGTTGTATAAAAATCAGCTTCACACATACGAAAGACGAAATGCGAAACATATCAAAACCAGTTTCACGCATACACACACACACACACACACACATGCACACACACACACATACACACAAGGATACATTCAAAACATTGTATCAAAATCAATTTCACACACACACACACACACAGTGACAAAATCCAAAATGTAAATGTCATATCAAAATCATATGATACACATAGTGACAAAATATAAACTTTGTATCAAAATCAACACAGTGACAAAATGTAAACTTTTGTATCAAAATCAACACAGTGACAAAATGTAAACTTTGTATCAAAATCAACACAGTGACAAAATGTAAACTTTGTATCAAAATCAACACAGTGACAAAATGTAAACTTTGTATCAAAATTAACACAGTGACAAAATGTAAACTTTGTATCAAAATCAACACAGTGACAAAATGTAAACTTTGTATCAAAATCAACACAGTGACAAAATGTAAACTTTGTATCAAAATCAACACAGTGACAAAATGTAAACTTTTATCAAAATCAACACAGTGACAAAATGTTAACTTTGTATCAAAATCAGTTTCACACACACTATAACAAAACGTAAACATCGTATCAAATTCAGTTTCACACAAACTATAACAAAATGTAAACATCGTATCAAATTCAGTTTCACACAAACTATAACAAAATGTAAACATCGTATCAAATTCAGATTCACACAAACTATAACAAAATGTAAACATCGTATCAAAATCAATTTCATACACACTATAACAAAACGTAAACATTGTATCAAAATCAGTTTCATACACACTATAACAAAATGTAACCATCGTATCAAAATCAGTTTCATACACAATATAACAAAATGTATACATCGAATCAAAATCAGTTTCACACACACTATAACAAAATGTAAACATCGTATCAAAATCAATTTCATACACACTATAACAAAATGTAAACATCGAATCAAAATCAGTTTCACACACACTATAACAAAATGTAAACATCGAATCAAAATCAGTTTCACACACACAGTGACAGAATTTATTGTCAAGACTGTATCAAAATCAAAATTCATACAAACACACATTGACAAAATGCAAATGGCGATGTTGAATTGGTATCCACAGCTTGGCCACAGTGTGTTATTAATTACATTTATTTAACAGCTGATTCAATTGATTTTACGTCCTATTGCATAGGACTGATACATTGGTACACCATACATTGATTTTACTTGATTAAGGAAAAACAAACCGGGGTTTGTTGTACCAGTAAGTACTAACAAAGTGTACAAGAACTGGACGTGATGAATCACATATTAATCAGTGAAATTTCAGCGATTTAGGAAGCAGATTATTAATAATTAGAATTCAAATTTAAAAAAATTAATAATACACTCCAAAAAAACAAATCATGTTGCTGTACAGGAATGAATGATATTTGGTATTTATAGGTTTATAGTAACCGCCTTTGATAGCCAGCTTATTTCAAGATCAGACGATAACAATGTTATATAGGATGCATTTTCTTGCCCAAGGAAGCTAATCCGAATTGCCTTAAGTGGAACTCGAACCCAGCCTCACTGCAATGCCTTTTAACCACTCAGCCATCTTGTACTATAAATTCATCGGCTTGTTCTTAAGACTTAATTCCAAAAAGATGAATTGGTTCGGCTACAAGATCTCGATCTTAAAAAACCCCAACTCGACTATCATAAGACATGTTTTCTCTTCCTAGCGTTCTGATTGGGTGAAAATCTGGCTCTAAGAATAGCCACCAATCAGATTGTTTGAATGCAAAGCAACATTGCAAGGTGCTTGGTGTCTGAATGCCGCTCTGTGTCACATCGTGTTCAAAGCGTGTTACCCGATGTGCGTTTGATTCAATAGTTTGCTTTCAATGCACAACACATTATCATGATTTTAAAAAAATGTTTGATTCGATAGTTTGCTTTCAATGCACAACACATTATCATGATTTTAAAATGTTTGATTCAATAGTTTGCGTT
This sequence comes from Doris montereyensis, assembly GCA_037039925.1. Classification (NCBI taxonomy): domain Eukaryota; kingdom Metazoa; phylum Mollusca; class Gastropoda; order Nudibranchia; family Dorididae; genus Doris; species Doris montereyensis. The sequence continues at coordinate 502,993 of JAXRKP010000124.1, forward strand.
TTGATTTTAAAATGCACAACACATTATCATGATGTTTTTAAAATGTTTGATTCAATAGTTTGCTTTCAATGCACAACACATTATCATGATTTTAAAATGTTTGATTCAATTTTAAAATGTTTGATTTTGCTTTCAATGCACAACACATTATCATGATTTTAAAATGTTTGATTCGATAGTTTGCTTTCAATGCACAACACACTATTATTATCGTGGTTTTAATAATTTTGATTCGTTTTACCCACGTCTACAACTAGGGTGATCTAGGTTTTTTTTGGAAGGATTAACATTGTTTTGTTGTCCGAGTGCCCCATAAACAGCAAAGAGATAGTTAACATGCACAGAGTGTTGTGATCTGCACACGGGACCTCTTATTTATCGTCCGTCTTTGATGGGACTAGGTGTCAATCCACCTATCTGGACTAAGTGTGGGGAGGGAGGGAGGGGGGCGTTAGATTTTACATAAAAGAAAACTCGAGAAAGTTTGTCAACCATCGTCGTAGCTTGAACACACGACCTTTGGGTTGAGAGGCCGACACATTGCCTCTGGACTACCGAGTCCCCTATTGCATAAGTTATATTTCATGATTTTGAGAAATTTGGGGAAAGGACATTTTACGTTGCCATGGGATTGACGAAAGCAATTATCTAATAGAATATATCATAGGGCAATGTAATATTATAAAGCCTATGAACTACTAGTTCACGATATTCGCATTATGTGAAGGAAAGAAAGTAAAAAATGCTAAGGTCTTTAATCGTTAGTTTTTTCTCTCACTATTTCTTGACGAATTCTTGACGCTTTTACTTTTACATGATCAAAGTGAGGTGATGGGCTTATAGCATTAGGAATGACACAGGCGGTCAGCTTTCAATTTTTGGTCTAAGTCTGACTTGGGTCATTTTAGGACATGTACATAGTACCTTGGCGATATTTGCATCCATCTCCGTAGTTCCCCAAGGTGGATGGAGGCTGCTTCTAGGAGCATATTATATTACACCTGAATCCTGAATTTATCATGACACTACGATAAGACTGATTTTCTCTGCCAGAAAAATCGTCTCGGGGTTTCATCGCGTTCAGCGTGTTCCATGTTGCGCATCTGATCGGACACTCTATTTTCGAATGATGTCATTTTATCCATCAGGCTTTGCATAGAGACTTCGTTTTCGCTTTCATCGCCAAACTCGAATGATTGGTCCAGATCCTTGTCACACTCCAAGGGAACACTGATGATCCAATGGTCACGCTTTGCAGGTGACACGACGTTGCTGCTGCTGGTATTGGTGCGTTGAGGGTCATAGCTGTCTATGATAGAATACTTGCTGGCTGCTGGTTTGGTTGGATAATCTGGTGTTAGTGGCTTTTTACACCCGACTTCATCTGCTGAATCCAGAGTTCTGTGGTGTAGATGAAGTTAAAACAAACTACGTTTCAATTGAGGAGCGAGAGAGAGAGAGAGAGAGAGAGAGAGAGAGAGAGAGAGAGAGAGAGAGAGAGAGAGAGAGAGACAGACAGACAGACAGACAGACAGACAGACAGACAGGCAGACAGAAAGACAGACAGACAGAGACAAAGACAGAGACAGAGACAGAGATAGAGACCCACTACTACTGCTACTACTACTATTACTACCACCACACCATCCCCACTACTACTACTACTACTACTACTACTACTACTACTACTACTACTACTACTACTACTACTACTACTACTACTACTATCACTACTACTACTACTACTACTACTACTACTACTACTACTACTACTACTACTACTACTACTACTACTACTATTACTACTTCCACTACTGTTGCTGTTACTGCTGCTGCTATTGCAATTACTACCACGGCTGTCATTGGACTATTACTGCTGATACTGTTGCTGCTCCCAGTGATAATTTAGTCAACAATAATGGTCGTATAGATGGGGCTTAGATTGTTTTCTTCATAAAGCTACCTTAAAATATCTTAATAAAACTATGGAAGAATGTAAATGCCTAGAGCTGTCAGCAGCTTACCCCCTCGACAACCGTATTCCCCGGAAAAAAAACGTGAACATGGAATGCCGTCAGCCAATGCCAGGCCCATCTGAACGACCTCAACCTTCCACGTCACTTCCTGGAGCTCTCTAATGCTGGAGTAGGAATCACTCAACATGGCGATCAGCAGATTGAGAAGGATGATGTTTGCGGTGATCATGTAGACGGAGTAGAGGATCTGAGACAAACACGGCAATGTAATAATATGAATGACAATCAAGAAAAGAAAGAAGACAAATAACAACGAGTCTTAGTTTGTTTGTATATAATAATATGGCACCGCATCCAGTTCATTTCGTTTATATGGCACCGCATCCAGTTCATTTCGTTTATATGGCACCGCATTCAGTTCATTTCGTTTATATGGCACCGCATCCAGTTCATTTCGTTTATTTAGATTATATGGCACCGCATCCAGTTCATTTCGTTTATATGGCAACGCATCCAGTTCATTTCGTTTTTATATGGCACCGCATCCAGTTCATTTCGTTTATGGTTTCATTTTGTTTTTGGTTCATTTTCACCGCATCCAGTTCATTTCGTTTATATGGCACCGCATCCAGTTCATTTCGTTTATATGGGCATCCAGCATCATTCAGTTCATTTCGTTTATATGGCACCGCATCCAGTTCATTTCGTTTATATGGCACCGCATCCAGTTCATTTCGTTTATATGGCACCGCATCCAGTTCATTTCGTTTATATGGCAACGTTCATTTCATGGCACCGCATTCAGTTCATTTCGTTTATATGACACCGCATCCAGTTCATTGACCGCATCCAGTTCATTTCTATGGCACCGCATTCAGTTCATTTCGTTTTTGGCAACGCATCCAGTTCATTATATGGCACCAGCATCCAGTTCATTTCGTTTATATGGCACCGCATTCAGTTCAGCATTACATTCAGTTCATTTGTTAATACAGTGTTCATTTCTGCACCACATCCAGTTCATTTGCTATGGCACCGCATCCAGTTCATTTCGTTTTTGTTGGCACGTTTCCATTTCCTTGGCGCATTCAGTTCATTTCGCCCATCCAATTTGTTCACATAGACTTTGATTTCTGATAAGTTCATTTGTGTAGCATTCAGTTCAAATTCCGATTTCTTTGTTTATGCACCGCATCCAGTTCATTTCATGCATCCAGTTCATTTCTAATTACTAGTTCTTTTCGTTTGGTTTACCTTGCGCCACGCCCTAATTTGTTCACATAGATTTTTTTGAGTTCATCATAAATATTTCTTTGATGAATTGCGCTAGATAATTTTGTTCATCATATAGCGATGAACCTGTGTAATTTTGACTCCTGATTATTTCGGTCATATAGTCCTGAATTCTCAATATTTATTTGTTTTTGTAGTGCCAAATCCTAATTATTTCGTTCATTTGGTGCCAAGCTCTAATTATTTCGTTGATATAGCGCCACATCATTTTTAGTAATTTTGTATAAATAGCACTGAATCCTGATCATTTTGTTCGTTCATATAATACCGAATTCATGATTTACTTGTTTTTGTAGTGCCAAATCCTAATTAATTTGTTCATATGGTACCAAACCCTAATTATTTTTTTATTGATATAGTGCTCAACCAAATTTGTTTCTACAGGGCCGTAAACAACTTTATTTCATTTCTTTTGCACCAAATCATATATTTTTCATTTTTATCGTATCAAATCATAACCGTTTCGTTTCTCTTTTACGAAATCAAATTATATTGTTTATTTTAAACCCAATAAAAAGTATTTACTGATTATTTTGTTTCTATGGCTCGACAATTTTAATGATTTCGTTTGTATTGTACGAAATTCTTGCAAATTTCTATAAATAGCACCAATTTCTAATGTGTTTGCTTTAAAAAGTGTATAATCCTAGCGAGTTCATATCAATAGCGCCGAATCCTAATGCGTTCGTTTACATAGCACCAAATTCAAATTCATCCGTTTAAATAGTGTCTAGGCGTAATGCCCGATTAAATAGTATCGAATCACAATAATGGCATCAAATTCTAATGAGTTTATATTTATAACGCGGAATCCTGATTTTTTTGCGTAGTTAGCACGAATTCCTAATTAGTCTGTCTAAATATAATTGACTCGTAGTAGTTAGCACAAATTCCTAATTAGTCTGTCTAAATATAATTGACACGTAATCAGCATATTTAGTCAATGTCAAATCCTAATGAGTCAATTCAAATATTGCTTCGGATCATAATGAGTTCGCTTGAAATACAGCCACAGATCATAATGAGTTCGCTTCAAAATACAACCACGGATCATAATGAGTTCGCTTCAACATACAACCACGGATCATAATGAGTTCGCTTCAACATACAACCACGGATCATAATGAGTTCGCTTCAACATACAACCACGGATCATAATGAGTTCGCTTGAAATACAACCACGGATCATAATGAGTTCGCTTGAAATACAACCACGGATCATAATGAGTTTGCTTCAACATACAACCACGGATCATAATGAGTTCGCTTCAACATACAACCACAGATCATAATGAGTTCGCTTGAAATACAACCACGGATTATAATGAGTTCGCTTCAACATACAGCCACGGATCATGAGTTCGCTTGAAATACAGCCACGCATCATTAATGAGTTCGCTAGATCTAGCCACGGATCATATTGAGATCATGTGATATATAGTCACAGATCATTAATGAGTTCGTTTGAGGTCTAGCCATGGATCATATTGAGTTCGTGTGAGATATAGCCATGTATCATAATGAGTTGTGTGAGATATATGTATCATATTGAGTTCGTGGAGATATAGCCATGTATCATATTGAGTTCGTGTGAGATATAGCCATGTATCATGGAGATATAGCCATGTATCATATTGAGTTCGTGTGAGATATAGCCATGTATCATAATGAGTTTGTGTGAGATATAGCCATGTATCATAATGAGTTTGTGTGATATAGCCATGTATCATATTGAGTTCGTGTGAGATATAGCCATGTGTGATATTGAGTTCGTGTGAGATATAGCCATGTATCATATTGAGTTCGTGTGAGATATAGCCATGTATATGATATTGAGATCGTGTGAGATATAGCCACGTATCATATTTAGTTCGTATGAGATATAGCCATGTATGATATTGAGATCGTGTGAGATATAGCCACGTATCATATTTAGTTCGTATGAGATATAGCCATGTATGATATTGAGATCGTGTGAGATATAGCCACGTATCATATTTAGTTCGTGTGAGATATAGCCATGTATGATATTGAGATCGTGTGAGATATAGCCACGTATCATATTTAGTTCGTATGAGATATAGCCACGTATCATATTTAGTTCGTGTGAGATATTGCCAGGCATCTACGTCGAGCTATAGTAATCTTGTTTATGTTGCACATAATCTAATGGGTTTGTTTAAATAGCGTGAAACTCTAGTGATTTCGTTTGCTATTTAAAGCACTGACAAGAAGTAATTCAAAACCCAATGTAAACGGACACGATTTAAAGCACCTCACTTTAATGTGTGGCTGGCCTGTGGGTTGAGAAAACAAACTTGCTCTGATGAGTATTGGCTAAAAGTTAAAACTAAAAAAAAAGGTGAGCAACGGGAGGGAAATCAAATATCAGACTCGAGGTTCCCTGAAAAAAAATGATTGGTTATTTCTTTTAACGTCGCCATAACTTGCAAACACACAGGATCCTATTTCAGTTTCTCTTCGACTGTTGACCTTGCTGTACTCGCCGTTTGTCATCGGGGTGAACGAGGTGTGCTTCATAATAATCACCACGTTTTTTTCTCGTTTTTTTTCTTTTTGTTTTTGTTTTGTTTTTATTAATTTTTTAAATTTTTTTTTACTGTGAACGTTTCTCAACTTGCAGCTCTTATATAGATTCTAATCACTAGTCGAGGTGGAATGGAATCAATCAGCTCCTCACACTTCCATGCCGGCAAAGTCATGATGATTTGGGTTTTAGTGCAGCGCTGAAATCATTTTCGTTTTTCAGCGACCACATTAGCTCGCCGTCACAAGATATCAAAATAGCTCAGTGGGATTCGGTGGCAAAATGTTGTTCAAATGTTGGTTTTTCTACTGCCTATTTAAATTTTGAAACAGAATGATTTCAATGTGTGGATGCTGCACTGCACCAATAGACTTTTGATTTCACGTGTGGATGCTGCAATGCACCAATAGACTTTTGATTTCAATGTGTGGATGCTGCAATGCACCAATAGATTTTTGCTTTCAATGTGTAGATGCTGCACTGCACCAATATACTTTGATTTCAATGTGTGGATGCTGCAATGTATCAATACACTTTTGATTTCAATGTGTGGATGCTGCACTGCATCAATAGACTTTCGATTTCAATGTCAGGATCCTGCACTGCACCAATAGATTTTGGTTTCAATGTGTGGATGCTGCAATGCACCAATAGACTTTTGATTTCAATGTGTAGATGCTGCAATGTATCAATAGACTTTTGATTTCAATGTGTGATGCTGCAATGTATCAATAGACTTTGATTTCAATGTGTAGATGCTGCAATGTATCAATAGACTTTTGATTTCAATGTGTAGATGCTGCAAATAATAGACTTTTGATTTCAATGTAGATGCTGCAATGTATCAATAGACTTTGATTTCAATGTGTAGATGCTGCAATGTATCAATAGACTTTTGATTTCAATGTGTAGATGCTGCAATGTATCAATAGACTTTTGATTTCAATGTGAATGCTGCAATGTATCAATAGACTTTTGATTTCAATGTGTAGATGCTGCAATGTATCAATAGACTTTTTGATTTCAATGTGTAGATGTTGCACAACAATAGACTTTTGATTTCAAATGTATGCACCAATAGACTTTTGATTTCAATGATGTGGATAGCTTTGACACTGCTACACTGCCCAATATACTTTTGATTTCATGTTGCACTGCACCAATAGATGTGGACGTTGCACTGCACCAATA
>JAXRKP010001240.1:0-17500 GCA_037039925.1 Doris montereyensis
CAAAACTCTTAACAAAAAGCCTACTTCACCTTTCAAGAAACTTAGCGACCTAACAATTAATAAAAAAAATACTTAATCATCAATGCAGAATTTAAAGATACTAAATATGGAAGAAGTGTTCAAATTACTGTTAATGAAGATGACTCTGAAATAAAGTTCTTTCTACCAAAAAGATATGGTAATACTAAAAGATGTGAGTTACAATATTTCATAAACAATTATATTATCTACAAGGGAAAAGAGGATAAAATGGATATTGTCAAGTTTGTAGAAAATAAAGATAAAGAAATTAGCTCTGAGAGTGAGGGTGAGATTGATGAATGAGAGAAAGTGTGAAAAAGGTATAAAAATAAAAAGTTTATGCTGTCATATCGTGATTGGTGTTGTTTTATTTGTAATTAAGAGAAGAACAATATTGTAAAGAAAATTCTAGGTCGCGATCATGCATGAGCGCGAGAAATAGGTTAGTTCCAAAGTAAAATTGAGACATTTGCACATTGCACGCCTTACTCTTTCTGAGGTTGCCTTTTCAGGCGACCACCATTTGGACTTAACAATTTTCTACTTGACAACTAACTTCTGTTTTATCTTTTCTTTTCTTTAATAAAATGGATATAAATTTAGATTGGAAAACTCCAAACAAAAGAAAAAATTCACCTATTCTCCCTAATTCAATTAGTGGTTTAATTGTTGGTAAATCCCGTTGTGGGAAGACTAATCTATTATTAAACTTATTGTTAAAACCAGATTTGTTAGATTATGATAACTTAGTTGTTTATGGTAAGTCTCTCTTTCAACCTAAATATAAAATTTTGAAAGCAGGATTCGATAATAACTTAGGCAAAGAAACAATCTTCAACTTATTTAACAATAGCCAATTAATAATCGATGAAGAAATTAATCCATATGAATTAATGAAAACATTACCTAAAACTAAATATCCTATTAAATGTGAATATTATGAAAATGAAAATGATGTTATTGAACCTAAAGATTTAAAATCAACTGGTAAAAATTTAATGATCTTTGATGATGTATTATTAGAAAAACAAAACAAATGTAACGACTATTATACCAGAGGTAGACACAGCGATGTAGACTGTTTTTATTTAAGTCAAAATTACTTTCGTCTGCCGAGACAAACAATTAGAGAGAACAGTAACTTTATATGTTTGTTTAAACAAGATAATAAAAACATTCAACACATTTATCAAGATCATGCATCTAACGATATGCCATTTAATGAATTCAAAAAGTTGTGTAATACATGTTGGGAAAAACCATATAACTTTTTAGTCATAGATAATGAGTCAGATATTGACAATGGTAAATATAGACATAATATAGATAATTTTTATTATCCAAATTCTATTGTAGAAAAATGGAAGTAAGTATTTTAAAAAGTATCAATGAAAAACTTGATCAACTAATCAAAAATACATCCCGAAAAGAACATCAACAGATAATAGTTAGTAGCAATAAATCTGAATTTAAAACAATTTTCAATCCAACTTTAAACTTAAATCCTGATAAACAATATGAAATGGCATTGGTAGATTTAGAAACATATTACTCTTTTCCTAATATTTCTCATCATAATAATATATTTGAATACACAAACTTAAAGTCAAATAAAACTAAACAAATAAAAATCCCAACAGGAACTTATGAATTTCAAGGACTAAATAAAGAAATACAAAGACAATTAAAAACTAAAGGTGATGAAGATGCATTCGAACTCATTCCAAATCTAAATACATTTAAATCTATTTTAGATATTAAGTCAGGTTATAAGATATTATTTAAAAGTCAAAACTCATTAAAATCTATTTTAGGATTTACAAATGAAGAATATGAAAGTGGATTAGTTGAATCTGAAAACATTGTTAATATATTAGCTATAAATAGTATTTTTATTCATACAAATAATATAGATGGTTCAATTGTCAATGGATTAAAAGATTCTGTTATTTATTCTTTCTTTCCAAAAGTATCTCCAGGATATAAGATTATTCAAAAACCAACTAATCCAATTTATCTTCCTATTTCAACAAATGCAATTAGAGATTTTTATATTAAGATAACTGATCAAAATGATAATTTATTAAATCTAAGGGGAGAAGAAATTACAATCAGATTTCATATTCGAGAGAAATAATCTAATTTCTATTCTTTAAAAATGCCAATCAAACTTTTACTGTTTTTCTCAATGTTAAAAATGAATGCACATAAATTTGGTCGAGTTACTGAGAAGGATAGAATAAATATCGATAATGGAATAAATATAGATAATGAAATAGGAAAAGAGATTTTAAGCGAGATAAAAAAGCATAATCATGAAGTAAATAAGCGAATGAGTCATGTGATTAATATGATAAAGAAAGAAAGTTATACTATTACACTTAACAATGCACTAGAGACAAAATTTGATAATCCAATTAATTGTAAAAACTGTGAAATTGCTTTGGTGTTGTTTCACTCAGATGTTATTGATGAAACAAAAGGAGATATTTTCCTTTAATAGTGAATATGGATTTCAAATGGAAAATCCAAGTTATAAACCAAATGGTTCTTCAATCAATAAACATCTTGATATTGAACTTAATTGTATTGAAGATAATTATTACAATGGCAAAAAATCATCTGTAATTTATTCTTTCTTACTTAATGGATTAATTATAAATGAAAAGCCACATAATTTAATATATTTTCCGATAAAGAATAAAATAAGAGATTTTAAAGTAAAAATAAAAGATGAAAATGGGGACAATCTCAATCTTCCATTACAAAACACATTTCTGAAATTTCATATTAGAAATTAAAATTTCACCTTAAAAAATGACTAACACAAAATACGAAGAATACAGTGTAAAATTATCGAATAATCAACAAGATAAAATCTTACGTGCTATAAAAAATAAAGAAGGTGTAACTATTAGAATTGAAGATAATGGTGATGATAAAATAGCTCTAACTAAGTCACAAGTTAATAAAATAAATAAAGCATTTCAAGATGGTAAAGCAGTAAATATAAAATTATCATTTGCTCAACTAAAATATAATCAAAATAGAGTAGAAGGTGGATTTCTAGGTGCATTATTATCTGGATTAAGAACAGTTGCATTGCCTTTGATTAAGAAAGCTGCACCACAGATATTAAAAACAATTGGTGTTGCTGGTTTAACATCGGGAATTTCTGAAGGGGTCAAAAGAATATTTGGTAATGGAATTTATTTGAAGAGAAATGGACAAGTTTATAAAGTAAAAGACTTTGGTGATGGGATCTATCTATCTCATGCAAATGAAATAAAAGGAAAATCATTAGAAAATGTTGGAGATGGATTATACGTTCATAATAAAACAGATAATGATTTTGTTACAGGTGATGGGATAATTTCAGATATCACAAAACATATACCTCTTTTAAATATCTTATTCTAATCTAAATTTATTTCTTTGAAAATGAATGAAGAAAAAGTTATTGAAAAGATATATCCTAGAATTGAACGTGAAGCTAATAGAGTAGAACCAACTGCTCCTATTTTAGAAAATGAATATGTTGAAATGTCTAATGTTAAATCTACTAATATAAGTAATCATAGATTGAACAATATTAGAGAGATAAAAAAATATTTACAAGAACAATCAGAACAAAGAAGAACTTTATCAAAAAAATATAAAAAAAAGCAAACAATGCTTTATATTATACTAATCTAGGTTTAAATAGTGTTTCTAGTTTGAGTGGTATTGCTAGTGTAATAACTCTTCCTACAGTTTTTCTTTTACCAGTATCCTTATCATTATCTGGTGTATCTGCTGTGTGTGGAGGACTATCTATTATCACAAATAAAATAAATAAGAAACTAAAAAAGAAGGAACAGAAACACAGAGAAATATATACATTAGCAGAAAGTAAACTAAATACAATTGATTCATTAATTAGTAAAGCATTGAATAACGATCATATCGATCATTCTGAATATCAACTAATTTTAGATGAACAGAATAAATTTAATATTTATAGAGAAAGTATTAGAAGGAGAAATAAAACAGATGAAGAAGAATTAAAAGAAAAGGGTAGAAATGAAATTCGAGAGTCATTTAAAAAATTAATCATTAAAAATGACTTTTCAAAAAATAAATAATTGGAATAAAACAAAAGAATTAGTTAATAAATATGTTAATTTAAGAAATGAATTAAAAGATAGATTTATATCTGAACGTATAGGAGAAGAATATAAAAAGGAAGAGAATATAAAACAGCTTCAACCCTTACTTGATGATAATAAAGAAACTAGAGAGATAATTCAAAAGCGGATTCAACCCTTACTCAATCACGAACCAATTGATCACATAATAGATGATAAAGGAAATACTTATGAACTTGGATCCTTAGCTCAAAAATATTTATCCTCATCAATGAATAAAAATAAAGTATATGATTCAACCTTTGGTCCAAAGATGATAGATCAAAGATTAATAATTGGAAACAAGATGTTAAAAATCTCAAACAATGATATAATTGTAAATGATAAACAATATGAAGGATCTGAGGGTCTTTGGGAATTACTAACTCAACTAAAACCTAAACGTAACTTAATCACAAATGAAGATATCAATAACTATACAGATATCTTACAAAATACAAACGCATTGTATGATAATGAAGGAAGAGTAAAAGGAAATAAACGAGGTGTTAAATGGGATGACTATCTAAAACCTATTATTCAAGGAATAAGAGGCAATGGAATAAATCAATCACAAATAATAATTCCTTGTAATCCAGATGACTTAGTTGAAAGAATGGATTTATTGTTAGCTAGTAAGGAAGCTGGTAATAATGGAGTTGATAAAGAATTAGAAAGGATTTTTAAAACTTTATATGATAAAAACTTTGTTAACAAAACTCAATTACGAAAACTGTATGGTTATATTACATAATTTATTTTTTCTCTTTAAAAAATGTATTACTATTCAAAAACTAAAAATAATTACTCAAATAAAATATATTATCAAGGTAAAGGGTTACTAGATTCAATTATCTCAACTGTTACATCACAAGCGGTAAAAGAAGTAATTCAAGATTCAGCAAAACAAATTGCCAAGAAAGCAATAGTTGAGGGAACTACTGTTGGTACAAAGAAGATTATCAAAAGGTTAGTGGTAATGGAAACTCTATTTCCACAAAATCAAAAAATATATTAAAGAAAAGAATTGATGGAGGAAGAATAAAAAGTACTATAATTCCAATAGAAGAATTTGTTAAACTTCGTTGATAAAATATTTCTTTTAAAATGGTTATATTATTTTTGCTGATAACATTCGTATTATCTTTTATTTATCTAACTTATGGAAGGAGAGATGTTAGAAAAATAATATCTGAAGAAGTTAATGAGGCAATAAATTTTGAATTTATCCAAAAATAAAATAAAACAAAACATAGAACATTATTAGAGGCTCCTAAAGATTCTACTGTATTAAATGATACATGTAATTATTCAAATAATCATTTTATAATCTATGGAGGAAGTGGAACTGGTAAATCATTTTGGTTGAAAAAGAATTATTTAGAAAAGTTTAATATTTCCGACTATTTTGTTTATTCTCCTCACCGAGAAGAATGGAATCAAAATAGAATTATTGAAAGTTTAAAAGATATACAACATATAAACAATGCAACTGTGATTCTAGATGATGTAGAAAACGAGATAAAAATTCTAAAGTAGTAAATGATCTATTTTTAAATGGAAGACATAAAAATATTCAATGTATTATTATTGCTCATACAACAAAAATTATTTCAAATCAAATAAGACAAAATATATCTAATATTTTAATAACAACAAACAATACACCAGAATTTTATAAACAATTAAAAGAAGTATATGGGATTAATGAATCGATAGAATCAATAAACTTAGAATATGGGATGATCTTATATGAAATTAAAAAAAGAAAAATAAGTATATCAGATAAAGATGGAAATGTTATAATTGATCAAGATGAAGAGGCAAATATTTTTAAATATGTAGACAAATATGAATTTAATGAAGAAGAAAAACAAGAAATTAAAAAAGTCATAGAAGATAATTCAGTAAATGATGTCAATATTCCATTACACTTAGTTTCTTTTTATAAAGTAAATTATTTTAAAGCATTAGGTTATCCACAAAATATAAAAAAAGTAAGAAAGATATATTCCGGAAATGAAAATTTTTCTGATGTATATTCATATGCGGAGAAAGTACCAAAGATATTACATAAAGTAGAAAGAACATTAGATACCGGGACAAATATTTTCAATAAAATAAAAAATAAAAAATAAAAATATATATTAAAAATGGAACACATAGTTATAATTATTATAACTCTAGTAATAGATTTATTTTTGGTTTATAAAATCTCAAATAATTGGTTTTTTATTGATTATTCAGATTTTGATAATAAGTTATATTTTCATTTAAAAACGTTAAAATAAAGAGGTCCTATAAACCAGTTGATTTTCTGAGATGAGAGGGTCAAAAGGATCACACATCTCAGATTATATGTTAACAGCAACTATTATACATTTTTGCATTATGTTTATTTTTCATATGTCTTTTCATATATCTTCTTGTTATCCATTTTTTACATTCTAAACATTGTTCTTGTTCATTATTATATTTATTTTGACATTCTTTACAAATACTTCTGTAAGTATTATATTTAGTTTTATAATACTCACTTAAACTTTTAACTCTCCACATTCAGAACAATACTTACAATCATCATCATCTATTCTATGAACAGCATTGATATGTTTTTCTAAATTGTATTTCGTTTTGATATTTTTTTTACAATATTCACATTCCCCCATTTTAATGAAGTAAAATATATTCAATTTCTTTAACATTTTGCATAATTTCTCGGAAAGTGAGATCACATGTAATTAATTCTTTTTAAAATCACACATCTTACCAAATTGAATATATCTATCAATCGTAGATCTTTTCATATTATATCTGTCACAAACAAATCTAATAAATTCATCTCTACTTTGAAAATCTGATTTCATTATCTCAAGATACTTTCCAAAATAATAATACATGAGTTTTCTTTTCTTTTTATCAAAATTTAATTTGCTTACTATTTGATCACATTTTTCAAGAGTTGTTTTCACGCTACTTACTACTTCTCCTAAGTCAAAATTTTCTAATTCTATCATGGTAGTGGCTAATTTTTCTTTTAATTTATCTATTGGCATTTTTGAGTTTTTGATTTCTTCATTATTATCATGATAAACAAAATCATTTGTATTTAAATTATATTTTTCTAATAAAGTATAAAAAGAGATTACTTTAGATTTAGGAATATACTCATTTAAGATATCATTGATAAATTTATTCATATCCATTTTTAAGATTTTAAAATTTAGTCTTTTGTAATTCATTCTCGTAGAAAGAACCTTGAATTTCCTCACCGTTTAAATCCATGATCTTATAAGTTATTGGGTTAGTTTGTAATACTTTATCAATTATAAATATTTCACTAGTAAAATTTGTAGTGTATCCTTTTTTCAAAATGTTTCTTGTATTTTTGTAATCCTTACACGGGTTCCCACTTTGTACTTTGGTTTCTTTTCACATGGTTCTTCCATAAAAACTCTTTCATAAATATCTGATTCATTTTCTTTTTTACTTCCTTCTATTGGTGACATCTTTATAGTATTATGGAAAGTGTTATTATATTCATTTACAATTTGATTTAACACATCATAATATTTAGTTGTGTTATAAGCTGTAAAGTATTTAGATATTCTTTCTTTTAGAGTTCTTATGAAACGTTCAGCAATACATGATTTTTCTAAATTTTCTGTATGATACATTTCTATATTGTTTTGTTTTAGAAAGTTTTAAAAACTGACTTGTACTCACTCCCCTTATCAGTCCATAACTTTTCTGGTTTTCTACCTGTCTTTATAATTTTCTTTAAAAGCGTTTGTAACTTCTAAAGCAGTTTTATTTTTTTTAATAACGCAACGAAGGCGAACTTTGAAAAAACATCAATTGTAACTAGAATATACCTATAATGTTTATTCTGTTTAGAATATTTTTGCATATCAATTAAATCAGATGCCCAGATTTGATCAATACCATGAGCAATCACTTTCCTCTTAGGAAACTTTTTAATTATAGGTTTGTGTAATTCATTTGCTAAATCAGATGTTAAAGGTTTTGTTCATATAGTCAACTTTTTTATTACCAAGTCCAGAAATATATTTTGTTCCTATTGTTCCTTGAACAATCTTTTTATCTATCCACTCTCTAATATTATTTGGTTTTAATTCTTTTAAATCTTCTAACATTTTTTTATCACATATTCTATTTTTATCTTTAATCTTTGGCGTGTCTCTATAACACAAATCATGTTTTAAACTAACTGCATCAACTTGATTATATGGTTCATATCCAGATTTAGGATTATCGTTTTGATCTAATTTTTTCGATAATTTCGTAAAGGGGCCCGTGTAAAAGTGAGATGGTAGATGCATTTCAGGCATCTTATCAATTATCTTATCTGCTAAATTACCTCCATCTGTATTTTTATCCAGTGTCCCCCTAATAAACTTACTTTTCTTAGTATTACAAATAACACAATTACCTTGTATCATATTTCTATTATTCTTCGTTATCTTCTGAGTGATATTATTTGTATCAGTTGGTTTTTTACATTTCAAACAATATATTTCTTCCATTTTTAAAATCAAATAAATGGATAGATTAATTTCAGTAGAAAATATAATTTTACCAATTATCCCTTTATCAAATTATGACTTAATAGAAGCTGTCAAGAAATTAAAGATCAAAAACTTTAGAGGAGTATTTTTAAGAGATGAGTTACCAAACAAAAAAAGAAAGAATGAATGTGGAATTGTTAACTTAGCTGATAGTAAAGATTCTAATGGGACACATTGGGTGTGTTATTTCATAAACAACAATAATGATATATATTTTGATAGTTATGGATTACCATCACCTAATGAAATAAAAAACTATTTAACAAAAGATATATATTATAGCATTTATCAGATCCAACCTAATAATTCAGTTGTTTGTGGTCATCTATGTTTGTATGTTTTGAAGAAACTAAATGATGGAAATAAGTTTGAAAATATTATACTAAATTTATTACCTAAAAATGGAGACAGTAAATAAATTTGGAAATACTAATGATTATGATGTTGATGATGATCAATATGAAGATAATCAAATTATTCATCCTATTCATAATAGTCAAATAAACTTAGATGATTTAGAAAATGTAGAAGGTTTTAATAAAGATGGAAAAAGAATTCTATCTATGGATTACAATTATCTTCTGATGGAATTTATAGAAGAAAAATAGTTGAAATTCCAAAAGATCTAGAATTATTTGATAAAAAAGATATTAAGCCAAAAATTCCATATTATGTTGTGTATACACACAATAAATGGAAATTATTTTAAAAAACCAGATTGGGATATTAATATTAAAGTTAAAAATAATACTGTTAGTTGTGATGGAAATTCACTTGAAATACATAGAATATTTAATTCTGGAAAAATAATGGGAAATTTAGTTCGAATACAACCAGCATATAATGGAACTGCAGTGCTTATGAAAAATCATGGAGAATATTATATTGGTTCAAATAAAAAACGGAATGATATATCTGCTCTAGAATTTAAAACAAAATTTGACAATGATCTAAAATTACTAACTGATCCACCAAACAATAGTGTATATTTTATATCAGGTTATTTACTAGATAATTTAAATCAAGAAAAAACTTTAATTGAAGGAATAGATATTATAATTGAAGACTTAAAACATCCTGTACCTTTTGGGGTTATTATAAGAAAAGAAAAAACTGAATTCAAAATAAAATCAAATCCTGATAATTTAAAAATCAAAGTATCTAGTGATATAAATTTTGATAAAGTAAAGATTTATAAAGATATTATTATAATTGATAGAATAGCCTTTTCTAAAAAGGATATTTCTGATGACGAAATTTTATACCTATAAAAATGGATAAAGCAAATTTAACAGAAGAATTTATTGTTGATGAGACAATTAAAGAATATGAATTTCATGAATATCAACCCGAACAAATAGACTTGAATAGATACAATACAGAATATAGATTTAAAGTTAATCATCAAGATTTATATTTAGATATTTCAGAAAGTTATTTAGAATTGAGTGGACAATTAATTCGTAAAAAGAATAATGTAGAATCTGCCTTTTAATCCAAATGATAAAATAACTATGATTAATAATGGATTGATGTATTTGTTTCAGTCAATTACATATAGTTTAAGTGGTAGTTTGATTGAAAATATTCTTAACCCTGGGGAAACTACAACTATCATGGGATATCTATCATATTCAGGAGATTTTGAAAAAACAGAAGGATTGACTCAACTTTGGTATAGAGATGGATCAAAAGACTTTAAGACAAGAGATTCGTTTCATGTTTTACAAAAGTATATTATTGAAAATTCAACACCTAATGGATCATTTAGTTTTCTCATTCCATTAAAACATATTTTTGGATTCTGTAAAAGTTACAAGAAACTTCTTTATGGATTTATGCATGAATTAGTTTTTAAATAGGAGGCAAATGATCAATATGCTATTATTAGAAAAGCACAAAAAGAAGGAACTGATTCATCTGGAGACTCTTCAGTTGTTGTAGATGATTTAACATATGGTGGTATGATTAAGCTTGATAAATTTTCTTGGTACATTCCAAGTGTTAAACTTAATTTAACTGTTGAAACAAAGATCTTAAATGATGTAAAAAATAAAGTAAATTATAAAATTAATTATAAAAGAATTTCATCCGAAAAACAAACTGTTCCAGCAGGACATAATTGGAGTTGGAGATTATCAACTTCTACATTACCAGATAAACCAAGATTTATCATTTAAGCATTTCAAGAAGTTAAGAATGATAAAATAGATGAATACAATAATTCAAAGTTTGATCATGGTAACTTAAAAAATATATATGTTAATTTAGATTCGAGAAGATATCCAGCAATTGATTATGATTTAGACTTTGATAAGAATCGCTTTTGTAGAATGTTTAAAGAAGCTATTAGTCTTAATGAATAATGTTTTGGAAATAACGATAGAACTGTTAATATGAGTCCATTCGATTTTAAAAATATCTATCCAATCTATGTTGTTGATGTTAGTAATCAAAGTGATGAAATTAAAGGAGGAGTTACTGATATTACAGTTAAAATGACATTTAATAAAACGCCAGTAAATTTAGAAGCTAATGCTATTATTATAACAGATAGGATTCTTACATTTTGTTCTGATGGAAGCAAATTGACTGTTGTTCAATAAAATAAATTAAATTATTCATCTTTTTCTTCCATCATCACAAATATATTTCTTATCATCAAATGGAGATAAACTCTTTTTATTTACTTCATTTATAAACATTTTATTTATTTTACTTTCTTTATAAAACAAAAATATTTTTTTTATTAGAATTAAAAGACTAAGACTGATCATTCAATAAATTATTATTTACCATGAAGTTTATTATATAGATAGAATTGCTTTTTCAAAAAAAAAATAACCGATGAAGAGATTAAATTTATTTGAAATTAATCCTATAAAAATGAACAAGTTAAATCTGAGTGAAGAATTTATTATGGATGAAAGTATTGAAGCATATGAACTCCATGAATATACTCTTAATGTGGGTAGTTCTTCCTTAAACAAAAGTAATGAAATAAGAATTAAAATTAATAATCAGGATACGTTTTTGGATATATCTGAAAGTTATTTAGAATTTAAAGGACAACTAGTTAGAGATAAAAATGGTGTTGAAAGTGATTATAAAGAAGAAGATAAAGTAACATTGATCAATAATGCATTAATGTATTTATTCAGTAATATTAGATATAAAGTAAGTGGACAAGAAATTGAAAGTTTAAATTATCCTGGAGAAATGACAACTATGATGGGATATTTGAAATATTCAGAAGATTTCGAGAAAACTGAAGGATTGACTCAATTGTGGTATACAGATAAATCTGATCATTTTGGTAAAGATGGATTCCTTAATAGACATTATTATATTATGGAAAAAGCTAAACCAAATGGAACTTTTAGTTTTTGTGTTCCACTTAAACATATATTTGGATTCTGTGAAACTTATAATAAGGTGATGTATGGTTTTGAACATGAATTATCATTATACAGAAAACAATCTAGTGAAGATGCAGTGCATATTCATTTCCAAAAAGAATTAGAAACCGTTGACAAAGATGGAAAAAAAGAAATCGAAATTGGTATTACAATGACAAAAGGTGGAAAGGTAAAATTAAATAAGTTATCATGGTTTGTTCCACATGTGAAACCAAGTCTAGAATATGAAAATAAGTTAATGCAAGAAATAAAAAAAATAAAGTTAATTACACTATCGTTTATAAAAAACTACATGGTGAAAATATATCAATTCCACAAGGAAATACATTTGATTGGCGTCTATCAACAAGTAGTAATCCAGATAAACCAAGGTATATTATTATTGGATTTCAAATAAAGAAAGAACATGATAAAGAATCATTTAATAAAGCATTATTTTGGGATGCTAATATACAAAATATTGTTGTTAGTTTAAATTCAAGAAGATATACCGAGGTAGATTATAATATAAATTTTAAAGGAAATAGAATGTTTAGAGAAGCTGTTAAGTTTAAAAGAATTGTTTTGGTATGGATACAACTCCTAATATTTCACCAATTGATTTTAAAGATTTATATCCATTATATGTTATTGATGTTAGTAATCAATCTAATAGTATTAAAAGTGGTGTTTTAGATATTACAGTTAAAATGACATTTAATAAAACGCCAGAACCAAACATGGAAGCATATGCTATAATTGTTTCTGATAGAATTATTCAATTCCAAAGTGATGGAAGTAAATTCAGAGTTATACAATAAATAAACTATAAAGGAGATTAAATGTGTGTACGTTTTTAATTAAAATATAAATAATTCATTCCATATGGAAGTGTTGTTATTCCATCATCACAAATATATCTCTTATCATCAAATGGAGATAATCCGATTTTAGTCATCTGTTTTAAATAAATTTTATGTTTTTTATGTACTATACTAAACATTGTTTTATGAATTACTTTTTTATCTAATAAACAAGTTTTATATGCATCTGAAGTTAATTCTTTTTTTGTTGTTGCTCTATTAACCCCTTTTGCTAAACATTTAAATTTAATATTAGAATCTTCTAAATATTCATATCCATACATTTTACTTCTTATTCCAATAAACGTAGTCATAATGTTTCCATATAATTCATCTTTACACTTTCCTATTACTTTCTTATTATCATTAGAATGCAATTGATGATCTTTCGGATAGTTAGAAGTATCTAAGTAACCTTTTATTATTTTTATATCTTCATATAAATCTTCTTTAACAATATTTAACACCAATGCATCGGTGTCGCTGTAGAGAATTTCATTATCTGGCCATATTTTTTGAAATTATATCATAATAAAATTTATACATTACTAACTTAGAATAATCTAATACACACATTCCTAAATAAATTGGTTTATTAAAATATAATGATGTATAGTTTAACATTACAGCTTTAAATGAATAATCATTTTTTCATTAAGAGGCTTATCATCAAAATCTATTATATCTTTTAAAATTCTTTCTGGAAGCTAATCTTTTTAAATCTTTTGAATTGTTAATTAGTTCTATATTACATCTGTCTTTGATATTCTCCATTGTTTTTCCATAAAACGAATTATTCATTAATTTCAAAAAATCTTTTTCAAAGTCATTTGTTGCTTTAGCTCTCATGGATGTATTAAAATCTATATAAGGTTTTAACCAAGCTTTATGTTCAAAAGATATTATATTATGAATTTTTGTTACTTTTATTCCAAGAGATATGTAATATTTTAAAATATCATAATGAACGATGTATTTTTTTTATTCTTTAAATCTAATATTAATTTGTCAACATTTCCTAACTTATTTTTATGTTGTTTTAAGAAATCTCTAGAATAATTTGATATTTCATCTTCTTTAATCTTAATTGATAAAGGCATGGGCGGGAATTTTCTTAATTTAAATTTTGTTAGTAAATCGTATTCCAAATCAACTTTGAAAACCATTCCAACATCATCATTACATTTATCTAAATAATGTTGAATATCTTTATATTCATAATTATCATTATGTTCAAATTTCTCTTTTTCTTCCTGATCTTGATACCATTTAAAGTTTTTATAAGGAAGTTTTTCCGACATTCCACAACCATATAAGTTGTTTGCATCTACATACCATAAATAATTAGATTTTTCATCTTGATGTTTTGGATCGGTGTATTTATTTTTAGCTTTAACATATCTAGGACCTAAAACTCCTGAAAATTCTCCTCTTATTCCCTTTTCAAACATTAATTTCATATCTATATCATATAATAAATCTAATTCAATATTAGTATATTTTAATCCTGCATTCCATGACAATCCTGATGCTGAATAACAATATGCTGGGTCTATTTCATAATATTTTAAACAAAGATTTCTAAAGTTTTCAAAAACATCTGCTAATATTAATACATCTAGCTTTTGATATAATAATATATAATCATTAAATGTTTTACAGTATCTTTTGAATATCTTTTCACCATGTTCATACTCAGGATCTGAAATATATTTTTGATAAAGCACAGAAAAAGAAATGTTCTTTACTAGGAGAGATTCTTCTTTTAATTTATCAAATGAATCGAAGTAATCATATAGAAAAACTCCTTTGAAACTTCTTTCAATTTTATTAGACTCATAATACTTTAAATCTTCAAATAATTCTTCTGAAAAATGATTTATAAATAATGAATTAGCATATTTTATAATTAATAGTATAATCTACTTTTCTTATTTCATTTAGTACAGCATCTCTTTTTCTTTTAAACTTTCTCATCTCTTTCTTAAAAGGAGTTTTAATTTCATCATTAGTATATTTAAAAAGTTCTTGTTTAATTATATTGCAATCTTCATCGTTTAATGTTTTTGATAAACCATCTATACCATTAAGTAAAAATCTGCAACTATCTTTAAATACTAATTTAAAATAGTCATCACCAAATGTTATTGAAATATAATTTGCACTATCTTTAGCCAACACTTTAACTTTTTCATATTTTGTTTCTTTTTTTAATAATTCTTCTATTAGAAAATGAAAATCATATCCACTTCCGTTGTGAAAAAATATAGCAAATTGTTTTCCATCCCTTGCTTCTTTTGCATTACAAGATCTACATGCAATTCCTCTAAATTCTCCAGATAGATGATTGTGTTCAATTACTTTATTTGCATGTGGGTTGGTTCTATCCATTTTTTTTTTTTTTAGAAACATCAATTGTTAAATATTCATCACATAAATAGCAATTATCAGAACTTTCATATATTTTTTTCTTCTTCATTTGATATTTTAAATTCCTTCTCTGCTTTATGATATCCCCATTTTATTTTATCCTTATAATATAAACATGTTTTTATAAAATCTTCCCCACAATCTTCATTAGGTTCATAATTAATATTTTTATTAGGAATAATATTTGGAAACTGTGAAACTAATTGTAGATTATATGAAACTACTTCTTGTTGCTGTAAATTTATTGTGTTTTCTTTAAAAGATAATTTAATATGTTCTCTTTTTATCTTATTACGTAATCTATCACTAATTTTATTCTTATTCTTATCTTATTATTTATTTTATTATATTTTCTAATTTCACTATCAGATACTTCTATATTTCTTCCATCTTCAATCCATTTATTAAAGATATTATCTATTTTTTTTTATTAAAATACTTTTCAATTAAGTTTTCTTTTATTTTGATTATTTCTTTTTTATTTTTCCATCTGCAATCATATTATTCATAAAAAGATGATAATTTTTTTTAGATTTAGTTTTAGATATATTAGAATCTTTCATAATTTTATTGATTATCATATTTTTTATTTTAGAATTAACATCATGTGATTTACTTTTTATTTTTAATTTATTCAATTCTTTTCTAAGTTCAATATCCATATAATTTAATTGTATATTGATTGATTCAAAATCTGCATATCCTACAAATGGAAGTTTTAATTTAAAATGATGATTTATAAATTTACATTTGGATCCTTTTACTGGCATGTTATTTTTCATAGGTTTATTTGTAGAACAAAGAACAGTATGATTTTCTAAAGCAGAAAGATTAGTATAGGAAGCAGTAATACAATTTCTACAATGATATCTTTTATGATTATTAGGACTAAGATATGCATCTAAATCTTTAATTAGACAATAATGTGTTTTATGTGTTTTAATCAATATATTTTTTCCATCTTTATCTAGTTCTTTTGATTCAAGTGTGGAAATTTGAGTAACATATAATAAATCTATATTATACTCTCTATCTTTAAATTTACTTAAATACATCGGAAAAATATTACGTAAACTACGCTCTTGATCTTTTCGCGCACTTTCTTTTTGTGATCACCATCATCTTCAATTGATTTGATATCATCTTCAACTCCAAACAGATTAATGCTAAGATTTTTATTTTGTCTTTCGAATATTTTAATTGATTTTATACTGACAGGGTATTCAATATTTTCCATATTTAACCAATTAAAAAAGGTTTATAGATTGTAACTCTATTAGGATGATTAGATATCTGTAAAATAGCTTTTGCAATTAAGGGATCTTCTACTTCTTTAGCTATTTCATTAATTGACATACCAGGATTTTCATTTTTTAATCTTTTTATTAATGTATTGAATACTCCGGCAATTACACTATAAGCAAAACATAAGTTATCTTCATTTTGGATATTAAGAAGACTATTAAACTTTACACCAAGATCAAAATAAGAAGATCCATTTAAACTTCTTACTCTAACAACTTTAACTTCTGTATTTTCTATTTCATTAAATATTAATCCGGATTCTTTGCCTTGATGTTCTTCTTCCCAAGCTTTATATTTTCTTTTAATAGAATCATATAATTCATTAAATTCATCTTGTGAATGAAGTTTTATAAATCCACTATTATGATATCTAACTATTTCTTCGTCAAGGGCAGTTGGTTTAAAATATATTGTTTTTATTAATAGATTGAATTTAACATTAGGAAATGATAACACAAGGCTTTTAACTGTTGGTTTAATTTTCTTAAAATAATTATCTATATTAATACCACTTTCTCTGATGACTTCTTTGATGTAGGTCTTATTAACTTTGGGTTTTATGGGGGCCATTTTTATAGGAACAATTTTAATTAAGTAAATATTGTTTATATTATTTTTTTTCCTAAGTAATATTCTTGTTGGTATTTGGGATTTCTAAAAATAAATTCTTGATAACATTGTTTATATTTTTCTTTATTATTTTGATAATGAATACACTTTGCTGGTTT
>JAXRKP010001240.1:22500-35000 GCA_037039925.1 Doris montereyensis
TCTATTATTTGTCTAATTGTAAATATGTGGTCTTGTACACTTCTTCCTGGTCTAAATCCACTCTGATGTATACAATCTGATCCTCTACTCTTTTCCTTAGTCTTATTTCCAGTATCCTGGCATACACTTTTCCTGGTAGGCTAAGTAGTGGAAACTCCATAATTGATCCTTTCTAATATGTATTGGTACTACAGTTCCCTTTTTTCAGTCGTCTGGCACTTGTTTGGACTTCCATGCTTGTTGGCATATTGCATGTAGTAGTTTGTCTGCTTCTCTCCCTTGGTTTTTAATAATTTCTGGATAAACTTTTATCTGCTCCTGGGGTTTCTTAATTTCACTTTTCTTATAGCTGTTTGGATTTCTTCCATTGATATATCTACATCTTCAGCTGTCTCCTCTGGATTACTTGTTACTCTTAATAATTGATCTTTACTCCTTGTGTCATATGTTCTGGAGGGATTATGTAATTGATGGAAATACTTTCTCCATGCTTCCATGATTTGGCTGTCTTCTTTCAATATTTCTCCTTTGGCATTCTTAATTTGTCGTATTGGGCATGCTTTGGTCTTTCTCATGCTCTTCATTGCCCCCCCCCCCCCCCAGAACAGCTTTTGATTTTCTTGATAGCTTTCTTGAAGTCTTTTTCCAAACTCTTCCCATTGTTCCAGTTTTGCTTTCCTCATTTCCTCTTTGTCGATAGTTCTTTTATTCACGTAATCTATCCTATTCTTGTTTGCAAGTATTTCTTCCAGGCATCCTTCTTTTCTTTGATCTTAGTTTTGACATTCTCATCCCACTATGCTGTTCTGTTCCCATTTCCTTTAATTTGTTTCCTACCACAGACCTCTTCAGTACAACTGAGGAGTGTTTCTTTATACATCTGCCACTTTTCTTCTATTGTGCTATCATTCAAATCCATCTGCCTTTTAATTGATAAACTTGTTTTTCCTAGATTGGTATATCTGTTTTACTATTGGTTTATTGAGTTCCTCTATTTTGACTTTAGTAGCTTTCTTCTCTTTCCTTTTCTGTTTGTTTTCTTCAGTCAGTAATCTCACTTTGGCAATTACTAGGTGATGATCACTAAATATTTCTGCTCCTCTCTTTACTCTTGCTTGCATCCAATGTACTGTAAAAAGGAGCTGCTAACTAGTATGTAGTCTATGATTGACTTTTCACACCTGTCTTCATTTACTCTTGTATATTTGTGGATATCTTTATGAGGAAAAAAGGTGTTGGCTATTTTCATATTATTCTTTAGGCAAAAATCTATTGGTCTGACTCCATTTGGAGAAGTTGTCTCTCCTTCTTTACCTAATATTTCTCCTGGTGTTTCTATATTGTTGCCTACTTTAGCGTTTAACTCTCTTAAAACCTTTAGTTTCTGTTTGTGTTTAAGATTCTCTGCAGCTATTTGTAAATCGTTTTCGAAGGTATCTTTTTCTTCTTTAGTGGCGTCTTCCTTTGGTCCATAAGCTATTAATAATTCAATTTCTCTTCCTTTTGGTTTAATATTTACCTGTAATAGCCGTGGGCTTATACATTTCCGTTCTAGTAGCTTTTCACGCCTATTATGCATTAGGAGACATACTCCTGCTCTAGCTCTATCTTTGACATCTACTCCTGAAATGATTAAAATATGATTTGGTCCAACATTTTCTATTCCTTGTCCTTTTTTCTTTGTTTCTGTAATAGCCAAAATGTCTACTTAGAATCTGTCCATTTCTTCAACTAATTCTAACTCTTTTCTATTTATTGCCCTAACATTCCATGTTCCAAAATCACAGTCCGTGTTCATTTCCATTTTCGTCTTTGAAAGATCAAGCCTGGTATATTATATTTATTTGTCGGCATCAGTTAGGTTTTGGATAAGCAAGGGATTAGCCCACTGTACCCTAGGTAGATGGTGGGGCTGCCACCTTGAGGCCCCTACCAGGCCTTGTTATTTTCTGTCAGGGTTAACTCCTTAGTCTTTGGTTATTCAAGACCAGCCTGCAAGGCAGCAGTTTGTTATTTTCTGTCAGGGTTAACTCAGCCTTTGGTCAGTCACAACCGACATGCAAGGCAGCAGGTTGTTTCATGTCAGTGTTAACTCCCTTAGCCTTTAGTCAGCCAGACCGATCTGCAAGAGCAGGAGACTTGTGGAGGGCAGGATCATCTACTTCCCATACAGGTCCTTACCTGTCCACTGCCCGGTTATAACACTCAATCAAATATAAGTTTAAAGCAAGGACTACTTTACAGTATTCCTTGGTTTAAGGTCAAATGCTAAAAAGACTGACTCCAGTGGCATGCTCTGTAGCATCATGTCCATATGCTGATCACATGATGGTCAGAGTACAATGTGTTGAAGATACATGTATCATTATGTGTTGTATTTTTCTTTAAGACCCGTAAAGCCATGAATAGGCGTGAACAGGGGCGGATTTAACCTTATACAACTTGAGTAACACTTTAATGAACGGTAATAAAAAGGAATAACAAGTCAACGAATATGACATCACAAGCATTTTCTTTTCCTTTAGGTATAAAGGAATTGAGCCTGTTTGGTCTTCAATGATGTAAATCGATTGATGTCTCTTTGGTTTAAGGCATTCATACTCCATATTACACCCGTGTGAACTGGCATTTAAACAATTAAAGCATTTAGTCGATGATGTCCCATAGTGTTTTTGGATATATGTTGTTATTCGTTTGTGATATATTTGACAGCATTGACCATACGGGTTGAACTACATTGATATTTCTTATTAATCTTAACCTTTTCTTTCAAATGTTTCAAGTCTGCGCGACCACTTTGTGACCGAATGTTATCGCCTTCAAATAATAAATAATAGAATCAAAACAAGCCCTTTCTTTTTCTATGCTAATAGTTAGCCATTTGACTGTATCACTATCATACGTAGACGGGTTTCAAAACGGAAAATGCGACAGTTGATGACCTCTAAATGTTTTATTTGTAGTTTTCCTCAGCTTTAAACGTTTAAGTTATTTTTGAAAATCTACCTCATTCACTTTAAATTAATAAACACAGTACTAGTCCTAAATGATCAATAAATTTTTAAATTTATTGATAGTTTATCCTCACTGCCGTGATCTTTAAACGTTTACGCTGGCTGGTAAAAAAGATTTCAATCTTTTTTTTTCTGAAAAGAAAATCTACAACTCATTAATTTTAATTAATAAACACAGTACTAGTACATTAATTTAGTTCATCAAAAATGTAAAATACATGAGCAAAGCTTAAAGATTAGGCTTAAAATAAAAGAATAAAATACCTAATAGTTTTTCATTTACCACACCCGCTTAGTCTTTCTAAGACTCTAGAGTAGTTTTTGAGGACACAAAGTCTAAAAACCATCTCACCGCCCGCTTGGCGTGTCCTGTCGTATCACGTGATCTGTTTGTACTAGATCTAGATCTAGTACGATCTAGCAGTGAATACAAACAATTATCGACTAGGCATCCAAAACATAACAAACGCATTAATTTAAGCCCTTTCAAAAAAATACTAAAATAAATCAAATTAAATAAATTGTCTTTCAGAAAAAACATCCTTTGCACCTACTTTTAAGCCATTTTTACAAATATAAAAAAAACTAAACAAAAAACAAATGTCTATCATAAAAACATTATTTTTCACCCATTAAAAACAAGTTTAAAATTTTTTTATTATCTTCCATAAAAACATCATTTTAACCTACTTTGAAGTCTTTTTTTTACAATAACCAAAAATAAAAAAAATAAAAATATATATCATAAAAACATGCTTTTAATCAACTTTTAAGCCCTTTTTTATTTTATTTTAATAAAATGGAGGGAAAAATGTAAATATGTTATCATTTAAAACCATATACATTATATAGAAAAGAGAAAATATGTCCTGACAGTTATAGGGGTAGGTGTAAAGAGTGTGAAAAACCAATGAAACAAAACCACTATCAAAATAATAAAGAGAAATATAAAAAAGCCTATCAAGATTTTATAAATAGAAACCCAACTAATCGATCTGATTAGTTAAAATAAAAGTATAAAAATATTTCCCTATCTAAAATGTTTTCTATAAAAATGGACAGTATAAAAATATTTCCCTATCTAAAATGTTTTCTATAAAAATGGACAGTATAAAAAAGAAGTGTACTAAATGCAATGCCAGTAAATCTATAAAAGATTATGGAAAAGAGAAATCAAAGAAAGATGGAGTTAAGTCGCAATGTAAGGAGTGTCGACCTAACGCAGATATTCAAAAGGAGCAGGCCGAAAGAAGGAACAAATCAAATATGATCGAGAAGAGGTGAATAAACGTAATAATAAATATATATCTAAGAAGAATGAAGCATTAGAGAAGATCAAATATTATGATGATATAATAGATAATGTAAAGACCAAAAGGTTGATAGACAAATATATCGATCTTTATAATGAAGAAGTCATTAAAGCTAGAAAATTAAATGACATAATGAAAGAGAGAAACATTAATTATAAAGCAAACAAGTTACAAGGCTTCTCAAAATATAATTTCTTAAAGAAAACATATCAACAAGAGGTTCAGAAATATACAGAGAAAAGTAGCAACACAAATTTCAATAATGATGAAGATGACAACGAATACCACGATTAAATCAGTCATTATACAAATAAGTTAAAATATGTAAATAATCACGATTTATCAAATTCTATATATGTTGATAATAAATTTTTTATTGAAGTTGTTATTCAAATGAAACAATTGATTAATGAAGGAAATATTGTTTCTCTTAATGGAAAAATAAAAACAAATAACAGTGATGAGTTTGAAGAATATAAGATAAGAGGTAAATGTAGTTTCTATATTATTAAACAATTAGAAACTTATATTGAATCGTTAGAAACAAATTCAGATATGAATGAAACGTATTTTATTGGAAATATTTAATATGGATTAGATAAGTTTAGAAAAGTAAAAAAATCTAAAAAGGAGATGGAACATTTTCGTGTTGTGTCAAAGAATATGAAGGAAATATTGCTAATCTATATCCCATCAGAGAATGGCTGCTTTATTAAATGTTATGAATGGTTGACTGAAAAGAAACATACGGAAAAGTACAAAGAATTTGTTTATAAAGAAAATTATTCCATTTATAATGTCTAATGCTAAGTTTTTAAGATTTAATGAATTTTGTAACGATGTTGTAGAGTATTTTAATCCAAGTGATAGACATACTTATCCTCAACAAGGCGATAAAATTTATAACTTTGTATATTACCTTCACAACCAAAATAATTATTCTATTGGACATTATTGTTTAATTGATAGAAATAATAAAAATAAAGCAATTAAGGAAATTGAAACGAATTATAAACAAGAATGGAGAAAATTAAATGGTGATGTAAAACAAGTACAACTGTAAAGCTGTAAAACAGACATAGAAGAAGATGTAAACCTCCAGACGCAAATATGTGATATTGAAACATTTACGGATGAAACTGGAAAACAAGTTCCATATGCTTTAGCATCGATGAGTTTAAATCTATGTAATAGTTGTGCGAAAAAACTTTATGTGAAGAAAATATATCCGAAGATAAATATGAAAGATGAGTCAATAAACACATTAGGTTATTTATGGGTGTAGATTGTGTTGAACAATATTTTAAATACTTATCAGCAATACACAAAACAGCGTTTACTTTAATTGCACATAATGGATCACGCTTTGATTCTGAAATTATAATCGAAAATGTCCATATGACGAAACCACCTATAAAAAAGAGGTAACAGATTATTGAATGTGACTCTTAAAAACCCTTTAGATTATAAACTTCCAAAGAATATTCAAAAGATTAATTTCGATATTAAAGGAATAAATAAAGACAACTATTTAGAACGATAAAACGAATGGGTTCCATATTAAAAAAATATGTTCTTTGTTTAGCCGGTTGCTTGTCTTTATATAATTCAATGATGAGAGATCTGACTGGACAGAAAATGCAATGTAATTTGACATCATTTTCATTAACATTTAAATCATGGATGAAGAAAATGAATGAGAAAGAAGAAAAAATGTATGCAGATTCCGATAAGTTAACAAGATTATTTGTTAGAAAAAGTGTTAAAGGAGGAAGGTTGCCGCTAACATTCAGAAGTTTGATACAAGTGAAGAAGTGGGAAAGATACTAGCTAAATATTTAGACAAACCAAATGAATTAAAAACAATAATTGAGTTAATTGATAAGTATAATAAACGTGATAAAAATTCTCATACTTTTAAAAATATAACAGAAGAAATAAAAGATTTTAAGGAAGTAGAAATGATGATTGCGTTAGATGTTAACTCATTATACCCATCTGCAATGGTGGATCTAAATTCAAAATATCCTAGAGCAGAAACATCAAGAGTATTTAATAGAAAGACAGAAGAAAAATATTTTCTTGATAAATTTAACAATCAGAGGTTTAAACCAAACATTGGTATATTTAAAGTGATGTATGAATATTCAGATAATATGTTTTTCACCTCAATATTCTGTAGGATAAAGTAAATAAAACAGAGGTTTTGACAAGTAGAACAGGAAGATGTTGTAATACTCTAACATCGGTTGATAGTCAAGAAATTGTTAGATGTGGAGGATTTTTTTGTATATATTTGATGGATTAGTTTATGAAGAAAACCTCGCAATTAACCCGTTTAGAGAATATGTTTATGAGTTATATGATCTTAGAAGAAATTCAAGAGGAGAAAAATAAGGTTATGCATTGGTAAAGTTATTATTAAATTCTCTATATGGGAAAATGGCTCAGAAGGATATATAACAAAAAGTCATTTATGGAATGAAGAAACATTAATAAAAAACTATACTGATAATATAAAATATGAAAAAATAAAACACAATCAATATTGTCTCACTCTAAAAGACTAATGAATGATGCTATTCTAAAGATTGATGGATTTACAGAACCTCATATTTATTACACTGACTGCGATAGTATTTACGTTAAAGAAAATGTTGTAAAATATTAAAAGAAAAAGAAGTTTTTAGATGGTGTGGAATAAGGTAAACTATCCAATGATTTAGATAACAGTGCAAAGAACATTCTATGGATTGTTTTTAGATGGTGTGGAATAAGGTAAACTCTCAAATGATTTAGATAACAGTACAAGAACATTCTATGGATTGTTTTTAGCGCCCAAAGTTAAAATAGTCTACGCCATTGATAATGAAGGGAGTATTTTAACAAAACAAACATTGAAAGGTTTTCAGAAAGATGTATTAAAACCAACAGATTTCATTCAAATGTTTAACAAGGAAGAAATTGAAAACTAAGATGAAAAAACCATGGAAAAAAGAATTTGTAAAGGTGTATTCATTCCAGATGACAACGATAAACAAATAAAAAAGTTCTCCTAAACATTAACTTAGTGAAGCGGAAAGCACGTGATGAGAATTATTCAATGCAACCACACAATTCTAAAGAGATTAATTACGACATGATAGAAATGAATAATATCAATTTAAATGATTTATATATTCATGAAGAAATAAATGAATATAACGATGATGAGGAATGTTAAACAAAATTGAACAATTCTCATCCCATTCTAATTATTCTATCTGATACAATAACTGCATATATGCGTTTAAATCATTGACGACAATTTTATTAAAATTCGTGTTCACAGTAATCCCACCTTTGACTTTTTCAATTTGATAACTTCCATCAACAACGAATAGTGGATAGTAGGTCAGGCAACTGTTAAATTTGATGATTATAAAACTGTTCAAATGAATAGGATGTTTACATTAAATTCAGAAAAACATTGTTTACAAAATATTGAATAAGAAAATTTCAGGTGGTTCATATCTGAGCCGGCTGGGAATATTTTTTATTACAAAAAGTAATACTTAGTTAGTATGGAAATAACTTTCATCAACTAAATCAGAATAATCTATATCTTCATAATCACTCATATTTTCTAAATCAATATCCATTTTTTAAAGTTTATTTATTGTATAATTTCCATTTTACTTCCATCACTTTGAAATTGTATAATGCGATCAGAAACAAATATAGCACATGCTTTCACATTTTGTTCTGTTGTTTTATCAAAAGTTATCTGAGCTGTAATATTAATATCATTAATACCACCCTTAATATCAGCAGCTTGATTACTAACATCAATAACATATAAAGGATAATAATCTCTATAATCAAACGGATTAATATTTGCATCAGGATCTCTTCCAAAACACATCTGTTTAAATGCAATTGCTTGATTTAAACATTTCATTAAATGTATTATCTTCAAAATTAAGAAAATAATCTACCACGGGATATCGTCTTGAATTTAACTCAATAAAAATATTTTTCACTTTAGCATGATAAAACCTTGCATTATCAAAAACTCTTTATCATGAATTTTATTTGTTTGAAATTCAGTTATAATAAATCTAGGTTTTTGTGAGTTGTTATTATTAGTTGGTAATCTCCAATCATATGACAATCCTTGAGGAATTCTTGCAGTATGACCGGTTAGTTTTTTATAAGCTACTTTATAAGTAACTTTATTTTTTATTGCATTCATTAATTTTACTTTATATTCTAAACTATGTATAACATGTGGAACAACCCATGCTATTTTATTTAACTTTACCTTACCTACCCTTCAATTGTTTCCTTTATTTCTATCTTTTATCAACTGTATCTCCTTCTATTTGTGATTTACATATTACTATTACTGCATCACGACTATCTTGTTTTCTAATAATGATAACTCATGTTCAAATCCATACATTACCTTGGTATAAGTTTCACAAAATGCGAAAATATGTTTGAGTGGAATAGAAAAAGAAAAGCTACCTTTTTTAGCAGAATTTTCAATAATATAATAATGCCTAATATTGAATCCAGATTTACCAAATTGCATTGATCCATTCCTATACCATAATTGATTTAATCCTCTTGATCTTTCAAAGTTTTCTGAATATTTTAATAATCCCATCATAGTCGCCATTTTCCAGGATAATTTAATTTTTCAATTTGTTGTCCACTCACTTTATAATTAATATTACTGAAAAGATGCATTATCGCATTATTAATTAATGTCACTTTATCTTTGTCTTTATAAATACTTTCAACACCATCTTTATCTCCAACCAGTTGTCCTGCAATCTCTAAATAACTATTGGGTATGTTTAAAAACCTATCTCGATTATTAATTTTAATTATTATTTCATTATTTCCATCTAAATTAGAACTGCCTGGTGATGGTTTATATTTGGTGGAAGTTCATATGTTTCTATACTTTCATCAATAATACATTTTTCACCAAGACCTATCCATTTTTATAAGAATAATTTATAAACAAACATTAATTCTTCATCAGTTATTTTTTTTTATGTTGTAAAAGCAATTTTATTTATATAATTAACTTCATGATAAATAATTACTTTTATCTAACCTTATATCACCAGTAACATTTAGTTTTACTTCTTCCTGGGAAATATTTTAATGCATAATCGTCCAAGTCTTTTAATTTTAATACTAAAATCTTTTTGTTTTACAAATTTTTAATCGAATATCTAATCCTTCAGAATTGATTCATGTTTTTTTTTCATCAGAAGTATGTTCACAGATATAGAATACAAAATGAACTGGAGGATCTTTAATAATTTTTTTATCTGTTATAGTTTAGTATTGAATATTAAAACAGTTCTATGGGGAAGGACTTGTATGTTTTTTATTTACACCAATATAGTATTTACCACCTTGTTTTACTAATACTGTTGTTTTTTTGTAGCATTTTAATGGAATATAATTACCAACCATACTACCAGAATTAAATAGTTTTTGAATAATATTATTTTCACTTTTATATGAAATTGAATTATTCTCAACTTAAAATTAATATTCCAATCATGTTTATTTCTAATTAGTTTCCATTTATCTTTATAATAAACAATGTTTAAAGGAGTATCTTTTTAAACTTTACCTTCATTAAAAATGTTTTTTTTTATCTTCTGGTAAAGTAATTACCGTTCATTCATAAATTCCTCTTTATTTAATCTCATTCCATACATTTCTTATTCCCCTTTTATTTAATCCATCAACATTCTCCAAATCATTTAAGTTTTCTCTATGACTATGAAATGGAATAATTATTTCATCCTCATCCTTCAGAATTGTCCATTAATCCAAATTCATTAACCTTCATTTTATTAAAGAAAAAATTATATCATCAAATTTCATTCCTTTTTGCTATTTTAGAAAGAAAATATAAACATAAATGCCCACATACAACTTGATTAAAACTTTGTATTTTATAAATATTATATTTTATGGAATTTGTTTCTGAGTTTAGATAATCTTCTATTTCATCAAAAAATATTTCACACCGTAACTGTCATAGTAATAATTATTATTATTATTTTTATAATAACAAACCCAATGACTACCTTTTGAATCTTCGCTGGCAGCTAGATTAATTATTACACATTCTTTTTTATTTGGTTTAGATGGTAATTTGTCTCTTAGATAAACACCTCTTGAATTTGTTTTATTTTTCAAATCTTTAACCGCTTGTATAATATCATAATTGGATAAAGGTTTATTTTCTAGAATATTTTATTTTCTACTGATATATATATATATATTTTTTATTAATCCATTATTTGCTAAATAAAAATGGAAATGATATACTGTATGAAATGTAGACAAAAAACAAATGTGTTTATTATGTTTTGGAAAATCCTGCGCGGGCAGACGCGGAACGAAGTGGAGGCAGGGTCGTGTGGGTTTTAATTACTGTAAGCGTATTGTGAGCGGACTAATGACAGTGACAGTCTATTCTGTCTTGTGGCGCCTACTAAGACGTCATAAACATTACTTTTATTTTTTCTCCCAGATAACATTAAAACCCCACGAAACCTTCATTGCAATGAGTGGTGGAGATTAACATTTTCCATAGTCCATGTGAGTTCTTACATTCATCAATTCTCCTGGCCAAGCACGGATTTGTACACCGGAAAGGGGAATCCAGAGGAAGATGCAGTTGTCTGTGTGTTTTGTTCTTATGTTGTAAGGATTGGGGATATCACTATTGATATCAATGAAATTCATCGAGTATTAAACCCGAACTGTGGATTTGTACAAGGGCTGCATTGTGGAAACATATCAATAGAGAACCATAACACAAGGTCATTTGAGGACATTCTTAATCTTTGTCAGGCATGTCGCCTTGGTCGACAAAGTGACAGCTGTCGGTGTTGGTAAAGACTAGGACAGAGTGTGGGCATCAAGTTGTGCCATCGGAGGTGGACGAGAGACAAGTCAATGTCTCTGGATATGCCATAGCTGGTCCTTCATCGCAAAGTAGCATACCCAATCAGCAACGTGTCAATATCAGCAAATTAGACAATGATAATATCCGTACATCAGACAATGATAATATCAGCACATCAGACAATGATAATATCAGCACATCAGCTGACAAACTTGTCAGCACATCAGAAAAAAATGCTTCTAATGGCACACATCATCAAGGCCAAGACCAACGAGGGTCTTCTGAGTTTATGACCAGTCGTGCCGAAAGTTTATATGTTCCGGGACTCCAAATTGACGAGTCTAGCTCTTCCATCAACTCTGTAGGCGATACGACATATTATGCTGTTGCTGCCGATGTTGTAGCTACGTATGAGGATGACGGTAGTGTACCAAGTGCTGGACATGTGAATGTTCCAAACATGACGACTTCGTCCATTCCATTATCTTCTCAAAGTAAAGAAGGCATCAGTAACCAAATAATGAATCCTGATTCTTCAATACCACAACATGGCCATGCGACAGCTAACACAAGCAGGGGGCAAGGTGGCATGATTCATTTGTCAAATTCCCCGGTTGTATCCGATATGGCCTCATCTGCACGTGCACAGTCATCGTCTTCTAATTCCAAAAATCAACTAGGATTCTCCAATGGTTCTGACACTGTCTCTCGAGACAATGAATCGCCATATGCAAAGCTTGGGATTCTGTCATCACGTCCAAAGAGGCCGGCATTTTCCGTTCTAGGCACTAGGTTGGAGTCCTTTCAGAAATGGCCGCAGGGACATGACATTAAGCCTGAAGTGCTGGCTGATGCTGGATTTTTCTACACAGGTTATTATTTATCTTTGACCATTTCCTCACTTCTGTTTTCATGGTTTATTTCTCAAGTCACCCCACTTTGTATAAAACCAACGTCACTTGATGATTTACAGCAAGAAGTAACTATGATGTTGGACACAAAATAAACGTTCATTTTAAAAATATTGCATAATGTTCTGTTACGCAGAACTTATTTTTTCAAAATTCAGTACTAATTAGAAAATATTTGGCAGCAAAGGGTGCAGTCATGATGAAGGTGGATTCATCAAACCTAAAGTAAAAACCCCAATCGCCTTTTCCCGTCCGTTTAAGAAAGAACTAACTTCGCTTTACTCAAGTATAGCCATAGGTATTGTGTATAGCATTCATTATGTCTGTATAC
>JAXRKP010001240.1:37500-107500 GCA_037039925.1 Doris montereyensis
GGTCTTGACAACATGATTCCGAAAGGTAAAATATAGTAAAGAAAGATAACACGTCATGATTCGGTATTGCTGATTTGTAATAAAGACACACACACGCACACACCGTGCCCGAACAGAAAACAATCGAAGTCGAAGACAGCACAATGGACACAGGAATAAACCCATAGAGGAACACCACAAACGTCAGAGGGGTTCGAAAACCTGCCCCCACATCAATGTATTTTAATTTTTTATTGTTGTCTCAGACGAATATCAGTCAAGAACAATGTGGTACCTACGCTGTGCATCATGGTAGAATCAACTTCCTAACTGAGTCAGCAGACTGTGGAACATGATCATTATAATTAATTAGCATCCCATCCTGGCATCTTCAGTAGCGTCGGTTGCCACTTACTTACCGACACATTTTCTCCCGTGCGACACAGGTGCAAATAGATGTTCAAGCACTAGCTTGAGATTAATTCAAAATCAAATTCAAATTTAAATTCAAATTCAAATTCAAATACTTTATTTCATCCCAGAGGGAAATTTGGTTTTCAGGCGTGTAAAAATAAATAGAAGTATTAGTAGATAGATCGTGTAAATGGACATAAGAATCAACGATTTCATGCACACAAATGTATAATATTATGTGTTATTAAAAAAGAAAGTAATGGATACATATTGCATTTAAAAGCAACTATTACTTATCGTATCACGTATTCCAATATAAATAATAATTATGGTAAAAACATGTTTCGTCTTAAATTATATCTAAATTTTCTTTCACTTAAACTTTATAATTTGTATTATTTAAAAAGCTGATGCCTATTCGTAAGAACGAATTCAAGTGTTTTTCAGTTTTAGTCTTAATAGAGATAAATCCGTCGTGTCCTTTTGATCTTGATTTAACTGTATTGGTAAACAAAGGGCGTTTATTGTCGTCTTTTAGCAATAATATTATTTTCTTTAAAGTATTTCTAACAAAAATTTCATCGATGAGACTGCCGTTTTGATTAATCTATCCAATTTCAACTTGGCCCTTTCTGACTGTTTCCTTCCCAATAAGTGACACAAAATATAAAATAGTCTCTATAACTTATCTACATAGTTTTTAAAGATTATTAATACTTTATCTACATTTGATTGTCTCAGTTTCCTAACAAAATATATAAGCGTTCGCTCGCTTTAGCTTTTATGCTATTTACATGATCTTGAGTTTATTGTCAATGGCTACTCCGAGATATTTGTAATTAGAAACTTGTTCGATAGTTGGGTTATTTATGTCTAGGGGCGAGATCACAATATCTTTCCTTTTGAAATGAAATATCATTTCCTCGGCTTACATTTAAATGGAGATGGTTTTTAATCACACCACTGGACACACTTTAAGATTTCTGATCTGTAAACATTTTCGTTGTTATTAGTTATTAAGCCAATGAGAGTGGTGTCATCAGCAAATTTTAAAAGTGGAGTTTGGTCTGCCGTTGAGCTCTGCAATCATTTTTATATTTTAGTGTGAATAAGATAGGCGAGATATCACAACCTTGAGGTGTACCAGTGTTTGTAATTAACCTTTTTGAGTATTTACCATTTACAAAGACACATTGTGATCTATTTCTCATCTGACATAATTTCTCTACAAGAAGATGTGATTGAATAGTAATGAAAGCAGAATAAAAATCAACCAAACAAAATTCTACAATAATTGCTAGTCCCATATAAGTGTTTATAGACATTGTTTGAAAAACCGAGGAGGGCATCCTCAACGCTACGTTTTGACTGATAGGCAAACTGGAAAGGGTCAACAAAGGGGAATATTTGCTTATTCAGATGGTTGAGCATAATTCTTTGAAAACATTTAATGATAATTAATGTCAAACCAATATGTCTTAAATCATCAAAGGAAGTAACACTTTCTTTCTTGGGCACAGGAATCATTTTTGAAGTTTTCCATATGTTGGAAATTCAGGATGATAAAAAAACCAAACTGAACATATATACATCCTATATCTGACATAATTCAGATGCACATGTTTTTAAAACGTTAGTAGTCACCTCATCCGGGCCCTTTGCCTTATTCATATTTATATTTAGAAAGGCTTGTTTTGTTTTATCTTCATTTATTTCAAACTGTTCATAACCAGTTTTACTTTAATTAAAACCTGCATCAGACTAGCGTCATGTCTAGGAGGTGATTAGCATCACCTGTTCCGCTTTGTAGAGACCAGGATAAGCTCCGGCTCTATGGGCTGTAATGGCCTTGCATTTCCTGTCAATGTCATCTTCATCTTTTCTTTCATTATTGTTTCTACCCCTGCTTATCGCTTGCTTTCATTTTTTCTTTTTCAAAACAAACGTGCGTACATATGTATGTATGTATATATGTATGTATGTACGTGCATATGTATGTATGTATGTATGTATGTACGTACATATGTATGTATGTATGTGTGTATATATGTATGTATGTATGTATGTATGTATGTATGTATGTATGTATGTATGTATGTATGTATGTATGTATGTATGTATGTATGTCTTGTTGTTTATATAACTAAGTGGCATATATGCACACACACACATGTCGAAAAAAATTATGTACGACAAGCATAGTTGATAAACGGACGGAGAAAATTGAGTGGATAAAATCATTACTCCTGTACGCATTTCTGTTCCTGTTTAATAATTATGTTTAAAGTCCGTGAGAACGATAAAATGATCAACTGCTTGGTATGAACATTATATGCATGATTAAAGAATGTATGTCTATGTGCATATCATTATTGTATCAACTGTACATTTTTAGATCAGCATACCATGTTTTTCACAAGAATTCATTTTTGTATTTTTCTTAATATTTTGTTTTCAAGATATCAACGGTGATAAATCAGAAATTCTACGAGATCCCGCTGTGAAAATTATCATCGACGAAGGTTGCAACACATACGATGCTGTCGTGGCTGCGGAAAAGCTGCGTGAGAGGGGTAAGTCTTGACAACCACGTTTATACTCACAATAGAATTGATTGATGTCAGTGTACTTAAACAAGCGAACGAAAGCGAAAAAGAGGAAGACTTTGAGAAAGAGAGCGCAAGAGACAGATATATATATATATATATATATATATATATATATATATATATATATATATATATATATATATATATATGTATAGTGAGAAAGAGAGAGAGAGATCGACAGGCAGACAGACAGATAGATAGATAGATAGATAGATAGATAGATAGATAGATAGATAGATAGATAGATAGAGACAGAGAGAGAGAGAGAGAGAGAGAGAGAGAGAGAGAGAGAGAGAGAGAGAGAGAGAGAGAGAGAGAGAGAGAGAGAGAGAGCGAAGAGAGAGAGAGAGAGAGAGAGAGAGAGAGAGAGAGAGAGAGAGAGAGAGAGAGAGAGAGAGAGAGAGAGAGAGAGAGAGAGAGAGAGATAGCGAAGAGAGAGAGAGAGAGAGAGAGAGAGAGAGAGAGAGAGAGAGAGAGAGAGAGAGAGAGAGAGAGAGAGAGAGAGAGAGAGAGAGAGAGAGAGAGAGAGAGAGAGAGAGAGAGAGAGAGAGAGAGAGAGAGAGAGAGAGAGAGAGAGAGAGAGAGAGAGAGAGAGAGAGAGAGAGAGAGAGAGAGAGAGAGAGAGAGAGAGACATACAGGCATAGAGAGAGAGAGAGAGAGAGAGAGAGAGAGAGAGAGAGAGAGAGAGAGAGAGAGAGAGAGAGAGAGAGAGAGAGAGAGAGAGAGAGAGAGAGAGAGAGAGAGAGAGAGAGAGAGAGAGAGAGAGACATACAGGCATACATATAGACATACATACAGACATACACACACATGCATACAGAGAAACAGAAACTTAGATGAACAAGAAAACAAAGTGTCCATCTCTACACGTTTGTATAAATCCAACCCTATTTGCATGAACATAATCAAAGGAAAGGTTTAAGTTTCATATAAAAGAGAAATAAAAAAGTAATTCCGGAGAGGAGACAGTTTGTTCAAATTCCATGTTTAGTCATTCAAAACATTGTATACAAATGTGTATCCTACTTTGCAATTTCAGGATTTTTAAAGAATTTTTTTTATTTGATTTGACATCTTTCCTTTTTCAATCATTACGACATTAATACATGTATATTGTTATTTCCTAATTCCCGATGAGGCGTGTTAGCTAAACCGTAGTGTTGTGAGCTAGTAATCACGACGACACTGGTTCGAGCCCTAAGTCAGAGAACATAGAGAACGCTTGATGAAGCGCTAGAAAAGTAGCGCTAGGCTACAGGCGCGTTTGTTACAAGCGCCAGAATTTTTAGGGCGCACATAGACAATGCGTGTGCTCTCGCTTGCTGGCCTAAATTTCAGATAGCCACATTACAGTATCTTCTGTTGTGCATCAGTCATTACATTATGGAGTCTCCAGACGAAGAATTCTTCTTGCTTGACAGTGTATTGCCAAAATAAATGTTTTCGAAAAAGGAGGACAGGGAGGACAGTGTACACGAAATCAATAAAGAAAGGAGAGAAGTTGGTGAATACCATCACCTCTTTAGTCAGTTAAAGAATCACCCCGACATATTTCACTCTTACATGCGAATGAACCTTGACACGTTCAATTATATTCTGGATAAGGTAACTCCAAAGCTCACAAAGACATGGTGCAACTGGCACGTACCTATCCTGCCAGAAGAAAGACTGGTTGTAACCAGATAGACGGACAGAGTGAGCGACATTGATTTTATTCCTCCAAACTTACTTTCAAAGTTGATTTCTTCGCTGATTTCCTTCCAGTATAATATTGCGATTATCATGGTCTTTTCTCCTCTTATCCCATATTGCCGGCTTGTTAAAAACGGCAGTAATAAGGGCATCCACATCCATTCTTTTAATTTACAAGAAGAAAAGATAGCTAGGTCTGAGTTCACAGAGCAACAATCGACAAACAGGATGGTACCATTGACCAATAGCGAGATCAGTACCTACACAAAGCACGGCACACACACAACAAGCGACCGCATTGCTAGAAAAGAATTAACTTTCAATACTTGAAAACGAGCGAGGCTTTACAAGCGACGCGGCACGCTTGGGGCCGGAAAATACACGCGTCCTCTATAGGTGTCAACAAAGATTAACGTGACACATTTATAGCGCCTGTAGCCTAGCGCTAGATTTCTAGCGCTTCAAGCGTTCTCTAT
Source organism: Doris montereyensis (assembly GCA_037039925.1). Classification (NCBI taxonomy): domain Eukaryota; kingdom Metazoa; phylum Mollusca; class Gastropoda; order Nudibranchia; family Dorididae; genus Doris; species Doris montereyensis. The sequence continues at coordinate 42,672 of JAXRKP010001240.1, forward strand.
GTTGGTATTTTTTCACGACGTTGTACTTTTAGGAAAGGTACCTCTCTTTGACTCAGGTAGACAACGATCTTGTCAGAGTGTTATTACGAAAAATCTAACACACAAACAGGCGTGTGTATTGCATGCTCCTCCGGAAGTTGAAAAGAACTTCATATGAAATGGCCTGCTGGAGGATAAATGATGTACAGTCGGCCGGGCCATAGAAACTCATGCTTCATGCCTCACACTTCATACTTCATGCTTCATTCATGCTTCATACTTCATGCTTCATGCATACTCACACTTCATACTTCATACTTCATACTTCATGCTTCATGCCTCATACTTCATACTTCATGCTTCATGCCTCACACTTCATACTTCATACTTCATACTTCATACTTCATACTTCACTTCATACTTCATGCCTCACACTTCATACTTCATACTTCATGCTTCATACTTCATGCTTCATACTTCATGCCTACTTCACTTCTTCATGCTTTCACTTCATACTTCATACTTCATACTTCATGCTTCATATTTCCTTCATGCTTCATACTTCATATCATACTTCATGCTTCATGCTTCATACTTTCATACTTCATACTTCATGCTTCATGCTTCATGCTTCATACTTCATACTTCATGCTTCATACTTCATCACGGCCCACTGGGCCATAGGGGCTCATGCTCTCACGCTTCACACGAGTCTGCGTTGCGCATTCAAAATGGAATCATCTGACGAGGAAGATTTGTTAATTGTGTTGTGTCTCAGAAGAAGGAAGCGAAAGAGACGGAGCATATGGTGCCGGGAGCATTTTTTGCTCAGAGAATCCAGAGGACAATTTCACCGGACATTTCAACACCTCGTGGACAATCCTGATGAAGAACTATTTCATAATTATACAAGGGTGTCCAAGCGTCGGTGTCAACTGCCGATTATATCGATGTTGCTAAACAGACGTTTTACTAAAATGTTGGTCTCTATCTGGAGGGTTTTATTGCTAATGATATAAATTTAAAAAAGTCGGGACCAGAGGTCGATGTCGCTATCCAAAGGTTGTCGTTATCCAGAGATTGGACTGTACTGCTATGTCTACACTCAAATTTCAGAAAACAACCTGGAACAGCCACATCTCCTCCTCCCCTTCTTCCTCTTCTTCCTTCTCCCCTATCTTCCTCATCACCAGCACCATAACCATGCATCATCATTACCGCGACCGCACCACCAACAATATCGGCTCGTCTAAAACGAAAGCATTGATAAAGTTCAATGTATCAGACTTACACCTGTCAGTCAATGCAAACGGCACGCTTCTGAAGTCATGCAACAGGAGTTACACTAGCTGGCTACTAATTGTACAAATTTAGGCTTACCTTGCAGTCAGGGATTTAGCTTGTGCCTGGAGCAACTCCAATTTCCAACTGGACCAATTCGATGAAACATGTGCGAAACGCTCTGATATCCAGTCTGCCCCCGGACTCACGTCTCGAAAAAGTGAACATGTTCACTTCTAGCTTCACGCATGAGTCGTGAAGCTTGAAGTGTGAGGCGTGAGCGGAGGTCTATGGCCCACCGCAAATAAGATTACGTATTGTTCATTTTTCCACTCACACGTTTAGACGTGAAGCATGAGCGTGAGGCATGAAGCATGAGTTTCTATGGCCCGGCAGCCTAAGCCTACAATCCATCCTTAATAATCTTTCGATATTTTTCTCTCTCTTTTCAGGTCAGTCGTTGACGTCAGATCTCCTGTACAAAGAACTGTGTGTGCAGAATTTACCAACATCACCTCGAAGAGGCACAAATATCAAAATGCCTAATAATAGAAAAAGCGAGGACACCACAGGAAATGCTAGCAAGGCTCAGCAAATAAAGAGTGGGTCAAGCATTAAATATTTCTTTTTTAAAAATGTGCACCCTTGAGGCTTAAAGTGGCTCAGTACATCTACTTCACACGTTCTGTACATAATTGATAAAACCAAATATATTATTTCATACCTTCCTCTTTTACTTCTCCTTTTTCTTCTTACTAATGCTGCTGCTACTACTACTACTACTACTACTACTACTACTACTACTACTACTACTACTACTACTACTACTACTACTTATACTACTGCTACTACTACTACTACTACTACTATCATTACTACTACTATTACTACTGCTACTACTACTACTACTACTACTACTACTAAGTAGTAGTAGTAGTAGTAGTAGTGGTAGTAGTAGTAATAGAAGTAGTAGTAGTAGTAGTAGTAGTAGTGGTATGCCAATAATAGATCATTGTTGCCATGTTCGACATAATCATCATTCCCATCGTCGTAGTCATCATCATCATCCTTATCCTCGTCTTCATCATCACTCTGATCATATCTACCATCATTATCATCATCATCCTTATCCTCGTCTTCATCATCACTCTGATCATATCTACCATCATTATCATCAACATCATGACAAGAAAATCATAGCTCTATTCATGGAAAGACCAACGGGTTGCTCACAATTATTTCTGACCCCATCTCCCCCCCCCCTTTCCCTGCCCACCTTCCTAAAGTCAATTTAATATTGCCATTGACAGGCTTAGTCTATTTGTACACCAACGTATTTTTTTCACACTTTACAAACTCGGGCAAAACTCATTACTTTACTTTAATTGATCTCAAAGCGCTGGTTACTCTCCACTTACTTATAATCTGTTTTCCTTTTTCTTTTATCAAACTATTTCTACTTACAGAAACGATTGAAAAGTTCCGAGATCAAAACGACCATCTCCGTCAAGGAATGCAATGCAAAGTCTGTTTGGAGAAAGAAGTATCCGTGGTATATCTCCCATGCGGTCATTTCGCGACGTGCAGGAACTGTGCCTATGCTCTCACAGCCTGCCTCATTTGCCGGCAGACGATCAAAGGATTTGTACGTGGACACTTTGCGTCGGGATCATCCCTGACGTAGCACGCATGAAGCAGTTGAAGCTGTTGAATACCCCAAATTTCTGAGATACACTTGCTCTTGAACTGGGAGCAGGGTCCAAATTAGTCCATGTTCCTCTGCAACACCATATTATTTGGCACCCTAGCATTTAAGACACAAAATCTAATTAAGGACATCACAAGTTCAAAGGAATTATCTACTTATCCGCTCCTCTTGCCCAAAGTCACAGCGCTTATCCTTGAAAAAGCCTCTTTCTGATAACTGGGGTGATCTCCGTTTGAATCAGGTGCTTCAATGCGTAAACCCTCGGTTAAGGATTTGTACTGAGCTAGGGACTTGAACGGTCAATCTAATGGCGATTTTGAAGCGAGTTTTTATGTGTCAACCAATGACAGCCAAGAAAATCGCCCAGCTAGAGGTAAACCAATAATTGAGGTAAACAGTCACCATCTAGTCTATTTTTATCCGGAGTCACCCTACTTCCTGATTTTACACCCGCCGTATCAATGACTGCAGAGTCATTCAGTCATTGAGAGTAAAGGCTAGATTTCGGTTTAGATGTAACATTCTATTCTAGTCTTGATCTAGATATCTCTAGACTAGATTAGATCTACAATCTAGATATCTAGTTAAAGAGATTTAGAATCTAGATCTAGGCCTATGATTCTGTTATATGTAATAGTATTTAGATGCCAGAATGCAACTAATACTACTAATAGCTCATTGAATTTATCGGGATAGGGACTGCAATAGATTGAGATATTTAATCAGGCCTAGATGAGATCTCAGAATGATAAATCATTTCTTTAGCACACAGTCCATATATGAATATGCTTTAAGGCGCTAGACACAAATGGGGATGAGAGAAAAAAGATTAATCTAAAAGTTGTAAGCACATGAATACAGACAAGAGAGCTAAAATAATCAAGGGCGAGTTTGTTGATGCATTATTATTAGTACTATTATTGTTATTATTATAATTATTATTATTATTATTATTATTATTATTATTATTATTATTATTATTATTATTATTATTATTATTATTATTATTATTATTATTATTATTATTGTTTTATCATTATTATTCATTATTATTATTATTATTGTTATTGTTATATTTTTTTTATTATCATCTTGACGATGATAATGATGATAATAATAATAATCATCATTATTATTGTTGTTATTATCGTTATTATTTTTAGTCTTATATTATTACCATCATCATCATCATTGTCAATATTATTATTATCGTTATTATTGTTGTTGTTATTATTATTATTATGATTATAATATTAGGCAAAGGGGACGAGTTTGTTGTCCATTGGTTTATTCACGGGCGACCAGTGCATATATTTAAACTTAAATATGGGGGTAACGTGCTTTTGTTCTTGATACTCGAAATTATACGTGATGCAGCTTTTTGGATGCGTTGCACTTTGTAGATAGATTTTTGTTGGAGACCATAGAGCAATGAATTGCAGTAGTTCAATCTGGTCATGACAAACATGTGAATGAGAGTTTTGGCTGTCTCAGTGTCGACCAGTAAGCTCCTTATTCTGTCGATGTTTCTGAGATTAAAGTGCGATGATTTGATCGCACAGTTCTAATCTCTATTGATGTGCTCTTTCATGTCAAAACATTTGTTGAAGAAGAATCCAAGGTTACGAACTGATTGGGATCTTGCAACGATGTGACCAGTGGTTTTGATGTTTTTGATAACAACCTTGGACTTCCCTTTCAGGGGGAAAAAACGATTTAAATAGGACAATGGTACCTGCCTACAATGATTTTCCCTTTGTGTTTCATACATTGTGGAAGATAAATATTTATTTGCCCATACTTTATCAATCAACGTCTTATAGAAACACTATTAAAATTAAACGTCATTACTTTGGTTCAGTCAGTATCTCTCTATCTGTCTGCCTTGGTCTCGGTCTCTTTTTGAGTTTCTGTCTCTGTCTCTGTCTCTGTCTCTGTCTCTCTCTCTCTCTCTCTCTCTCTCTCTCTCTCTCTCTCTCTCTCTCTCTCTCTCTCTCTCTCTCTCTCTCTCTCTCTCTCTCTCTCTCTCTCTCTCTCTCTCTCTCTCTCTCTCTCTCTCTCTCTATCTATCTCTCTATCTATATATATATATATATATATATATATATATATATATATATATATATATATATATATCACTCTTATCTTCTCTCTCTCTCTCTCTCTCTCTCTCTCTCTCTCTCTCTCTCTCTCTCTCTCTCTCTCTCTCTCTCTCTCTCTCTCTCTCTCATCCTCCTCCTCCTCGTGAATTCACAAAAATATATTGATATATAGTGAGTAAAAAAGAATAATTATCTTGTGCGTTACCCGGTAAAATTCATGACAACGGTTTCGACATCTTTTTGATACGGCAAGGTTGTGTTGGAAATGGAGTGAGTGTTTCATATTTCATTTTTCGTTTTATAATAGTATCATGCGTGGGCTTTTGAATCAAGTTTTGTCACTTAAAACAATGAACCAGAAACCTCGTGGAGTGCTTATGTTTTGTCTTTAATTTCCCGCACATCGATTCTCATCTTTTCGTCTTCATCCTTCTTTTTCCTTTCGCCTTTCTACCCGATGATGATGATTTTTGTCTGTTTTCTCTAGTTGACATACATACTATCTTGTGTAGTGTTTCTGATGATGATGTATTGTCTATTGTCTTCCTTTTTCTTCTTCCCTTTTCGACCGGAAGAGACATTCAACATGTATAGTGTTATGTTCATGCATATATCTTTTTTTTAAAGTGTTTACATTTACTTCAACTGTTTCAAATTAAACTGCTATAATATATATTGTTCATTGTGTCAATTTAAAAAAAAAAAAACAAAAGAAAACTTTTTGATTAAATGGCAAATGTATATGACATTATGAGTCACTAATATCATGACATGATCAAGAAATAAACATAAGGACTAAAATATCCTCAAAAAACAAAAGTAGGGGTAGGTGGGATAGATATAACAAAAAAAGAGAAAGAGAGAGATAGTGGGTGGGCCACGGGACGACCCCCCTGGGGGAATTTATCACTTATACTGGGTTGAAGTGGGGCCTTTCCCAACTTCAAAATCACTTGTTATGCAAAATTCCAGTGTCAAGTTGCAGGAGTTACGGCAAGGCCACCTTGATATAGAAGGCCTGGAAGGCAGAAAAACTATTAGAGACGGCCTTGGTTACGGCCCTTGAAAGGTCATTGAGTGCAGAAATTGTCAAAAAATATGAATTTTTATTGTTGTAGTCATGCGCATTTGTTTTGAGATATAAACTATCTCCAGTCACTTTTATTCGTAAAAAAAGAATTAATTTTTTTATGAATATTTCTTTTCATTTATTTATATAACTTATACTATACATGTATCAGTAATCACGCGATGCGTTCTGCTTGTCTGCGCATGCCACACCCTCCCCACTCATTGGCTCCGGCCTTCATTGTTGGCACACACGGGCTCTCCTATTCTTTGTTTCGCTAAATCACCAACAAGTTTCTCAACTGGCGAGGTTTTATTGGTTAATGCACTGTGCACAGCAGAAGCAATATTCCGATATAACCGACTCGCGTGTTTGTCTGATAGCGCTATAGCAATATTTTATTTACAAAGATAAAGAAGGAAAAAAACCCAGGGTTTTAGAATAGTGTCGTTTCAACCGACTTCTCGTTATTTCAGGACTCGTTACAAATGGACTTCACTGTATAAGGAAAAAACAAACTTTGGCGGCCGTTTTCTCAAAAGCTAAGAAATCACGTCTAACTTAAGTTTGACAGCATTGGCCGGTTATGGTAATAGTACTTATTGCTGAGTTTGATCTCAAGTCCTTATGAATAAGTGTAGATCAAATCTGGGGGAAAGAATTTGACGTAGATTTTATGAACAATTCTTATCTGAACTTATCAGTATGTGAAATGTGATGAAAAAATATTTGTTATCAATAAATTAGATCGCCTAAAATTTGAGATTAAGTTTAAGGAATGAAACTCATTAACCACACAGGGAATAATGATACCATACTTGTACTTAGTTTTAAAGTTGACCGAAAAGCTACTTGATATGATAATCTTGCTGTGTTATACTTAGAAGTCATGAGTTATGGCCCTTGTCATGCAATTGTTATGCATTGTACAAAGCATCATATGGACACGTACTTATCATCTTCGTCGTCACTTGATATCGATTACCACGTGTTCTTATGATTGGGTCCATACAAAATGGCTGCTCTTTACATTTGCTTACAAGTAGGCTACAAGTCCCTCCTGTTAAAATCTATATTTTAACTCTATCTTATCTCAATGATGTTTGAGATATCTGCATTTGTATTTCGTCTTAATCTTAATTCTAGAAAACAATGGCATATTGTTTGTTTAACTGAATTTTTTATCGCAGCAGCCTTTTTAGAATAATGATAGGTCTAGATCTAAGCTAAATCTAGATGGGAAGAAATAGTGTGTGTCCAGAGGTCTTTTTCTCTCCTCAGTATGGGATCTTTTAAATTTGAAAAACTGTGAGTACTTTTCTTTTCTTTTAAAGACTTGTAACGTTTTGTTCTATGTCTACTCTCAAGGAATAACAATATTTCAAAACTTAATACATGTACAGACAATCAAAGTCATTCTGATTACGAAAACAAAGCTGTGACAATGTATTCAATTTTAATATTATGCGTTGTGCAATATTCTAAATTGGCTTCCGAAAAACCTGTCGATTTAAAAAGAAGGAAGAATGTGAAACAAGGCAAAAATGTTAGAATCTGTGTCATTCTTAATACACGCTTGCACAAGTATGCAGAAGTTAAACAATTCACAGAAGTATCATGGAAAAGGATTCAGGAATCAAAAGAATTACGTCTACAAAGCAACAATTCTGCAGAAAGAAAGTCAAACATATATGTGAACACATACCTGAAGTTTTAAATGATTTCCAGCATGGCTATCATCGGCCGTGTTATCAAAACTCTACACTGTTACCACAGCAGTCTAGAAAAGGGCAATGAGAAGAACAGACGAATACAACCTCACCAAGAAAAAGGCGTACATTGCTCACCATAGCAGTGGCACATTGTTTGATCAAGAAATATGCATATTTTGTCAAAGAAGAAAAAAGTATGTGAATAGAAAACCAGATATTCTTATACAGTGTGTGACAGATTGTGTTAAGGAGTCTATAGCAGAAGCAGCAAAGATAAAATATGATTTTAAAATAAAAAGCCTAACTGAAAACACCTGTTTAATTGCACAGCAAGCTCATTATCACAAGTCCTGTCAGAGAGATTGTGTGAGCAAGTCTGATCGTCATGTTGATCTTTCACAATCTACTGAACATTTGAGGAAGCCCATTCACATGCTTTAAGATTTATCACTGGCTATGTTCAGAAACATATTATTGAAAACTGCTGTGTAGAAAGAATAACAATGTTGAAAGAAAAGTATCTAAATTATTTACAGTCTCACTTCCCAGATGTTTATAACCCCAAGTACAAAACCTACAAACTAAAAGACAAGCTTGTCAAAGTATTTGGAAACCACATACAATTTTGGCAACCCAACTATAAAAGTGAACTTGTATACTCAAGTGATGTTCCAAAGGGAATTGCAATTGAAACAGCATTTGAACAGGCTTCCTCTTCAGGAAGCAGCACTCATTCTTAGGCGAGAAGTCCTTGCCACATACAGAAATGTACAGCCAATGCCTTGGCCACCTAGCTCAGCTTTCCTCCTTTCAAAGTAAAGTGATATTCCTTCACTTCTTTTGATTTTCATAAAGAACCTGTTATCGTGTAGGAAGGACAAATCAACTATTCGCTCTGAAAGACTTGCTTATTCACTGTGTCATGATATTTGTTTCAACTAATGTATTGAAATTATGCCTGCATGAAATACTTCCTGCCATTGTCAATATCATTAATATGTCTTTGACCACAGGAACTGTACCAGACATTTTTAAAGTCGCCATTGTCAAACCTCTATTAAAAAGTCAAATCTTGATCCAAATATCCTCAAAAATTTCAGGCCAGTTCTACCATTTATATCCAAAATCCTTGAAAAGGTAGTCTTAAAACAGATAATGGGACATCTTGAGATCAATGGCCTCCAGGAAGTCTTTCAGTCAGCCTATAAGGCAAATCACAGCACAGAGACTGCTCTTGTGCGTGTCATTAATGACCTTCTGGACACCGTTGACAAAGGTTCCCTATCGATCTTGAATTTACTCGATTTATCAGCTGCTTTCGACACAATTGATCATGAAATTTTGATAAAAAGACTTGAAATTACATACGGAATGTCTGGTATCGTACTAAAGTGGTTAAAATCTTACCTGTCACAGAGAAAGCAAGTTATAGTCACAAACAAAAAGAAATCAAATGAATATCATCTAACCTGTGGAGTTCCTCAGGATCAGTTCTAGGACCTGTCCTTTTTGTCCTCTACATCGGACCACTTTCAGAAATATGTCTTAAACACAACATTTCCTATCACCAGTATGCAGATGATACAACTCTATGTTACCAACTTTGATAAACATTCCCCAAGTCCATCACCTTTAATAAATGTTAGTGAAATGTGTATCATGGAAATAAAAGACTGGATGAAAGCAAATAAACTCAAGCTAAATGAAGATAAGACAGAAGTAATGATTGTTGGTAATAAAAGAAGCTAACAGAAGTAAAATCTCAAGATCTTAAAATGTATTTGGGTGACAAAATTGTTTACACTGTTGATACTGTAAAAAATTTGGGGACGATGCTTGATTGTTCATTATCCATGGACTGCCAACTAAATTATGTGTGCAAGATTATGATATTTGAATTAAAGAAAATATCTGCAATAAGACCCTTTTTATCCCTGAAATGACCAAGAAACTTGTTGTTGCCTTAATATTTCCCAAGTTAGATTACTGCAATGCATTACTTTTTGGCCTGCCTAATAATAAAATTAGAAAATTGCAAATCATCCAGAATCATGCTGCAAGGCTCATTTTTCAAAAACGCAAAGGAGAAAATGTATCCCCTCTTTTGACAGAGCTTCACTGGCTCAAAGTTGAACAAAGGATAAAGTTCAAAGCATCAGTTCTGGTCTATAGATGCCTTGACGGATCAGCCCCCCCCTTTATCTTTCCGACCTGATTTCTAAATACTCACAGCCAAGATCACTAAGATCCTCAGCAGACTCCACTCGTTTAGTTAACCCTCTAAAACGCACAAAAATGGGCGAGCGGTCCTTTTCTTCTTTCGGTCCACGTACGTGGAACGCATTGCCAATAACCATCAGACAGGCAGATAATATTTCTATTTTCAAGAAAAAGTTAAAAACGCACTATTTCTCTGAGCAATTTTGCTATTTGGCTTGATGATTTTGTGTCTAAATAATATAATTTACATTTAATACCAATATGAATATTACTATGATATGTGTGTATATATGTGTATATATGTATGTATGTGTATGTATATGTATATATATATATATATATATATATATATATATATATATATATATATATATATATATATATATATATATATATATATATATATATATATATATGTATATGTTATGTATATATCCACGGACAACATGTTGATTGATGTCTCATGTAGCCTACGTATTTCTAAATCAACTAATTAGTTCTATGCCATACGTTTAATTGCAGTCATGTAATTCATGTAATTCTAGTCTTTGGTTTCAATGCCTTTATATTTTAAGATGTAATCTAATTTTTAACCATAAATGACTATGATTTGTATCAATGTTTTTACTATGTACTACATGATATATGTGTAATTTATGGATGTTTAATATATTGTAAAGCGCTTGGAGCCTCTTTTAGGGGATTAAGCGCTCTATAAGTGTTTATTATTATTATTAAATAAATCAAATCTTCCTGCAGGTGCTACAAAGCAAGCCCTGATCACTAATTTCTGTTGGGACAACTTTGACCTTTTAGAAGAGACACCAAGTGGGTTAGGGACCACTCATTCAACCCATGGAATCATAATACAGGAAGCTCTTGAGGAATCCACAAATGAAGATCTGACCCAAGTTTAAACATGCAACAATAGTGGAATGACAAAGACAAAACGACTCTCTGTAAAATATCAACCAATAGACATTGAACCATGTTTTGTTCACAGCAAGTGGAGCCAACAGTAGATGTAAATGAAACCTACTTTGAATATGAAAATGAAAGAAATTTAAAAAACCTTTTTTCTATGTCGCTTGAAAATTAAGTCAAGTGGTGCTACTTTCCCTAGCTGGAAAGGCTGGGTATCTGCCACGGCTGAAGACAAGGAAGAGAAACAATCTCTCGTAAATTATTTATTATGTCACCCATCAATGCCTCAGTGAACGAATTATCAACAGTTCAAAAACTATTGCAGATTTCAATGCATGCAACAGATGATTTAGGACAGAAATCACTTTTGTGACGTTTGACTTAGCAGTTGCAAAAAAAGCCTTCGATATCGTATGGAACCAACCCAGTGTCTACATAAACGTTATCATTCATCTTGGCGCTTTCACACCACCCTGTCATATGTTTCTGCCATTGGTAAACTCATGAGGGGGTTTCGTTTTGAAGAAATAGGGATAGAAGCAGGAATATTGCAAGCGGTTCTCTGGACAGCGTATTGAAAGGTAGACATTACAACCCAGCAATCAGAGTGCATTCATACATGGTTGAAGCTCTTGAAAGATTACTTTTCACGTTTTTTAACTCAAACATTATGTTCCAATCAACTGATTTCACAGCTGACATTAGATGTGCAAAATCTTGAAACAAATTGATGCCATACTGCATTTGACAATGCTGTCAATTTAGAACTTTAAACCTTCTATTTGGTCAGTACGAATTTTTCAAGGAACAAGTAAAATGTGGAACAAAAGGCAACACAGCATAGTTTTGGTTTGACTACATGGAAAAAGTATGGAATGTTTTACAGTTTTCAGTGGCAACAAAAACCAACAATTTTGACATGCATGTTTCATCTTTGCACAGAGCCGTGCCCTCTCTTATTAGCATGAACAATCAAAACTTCGCAAAGTACATGAGTCTGTATTTTGTAATGCTGCTCAATCTACCTGAAAGAAGCAAAAGTCTTGATACAAAACAGAGGATTCAGCGTGTCTAGATCATATGTGCTGCTGTGACTCCACAGTCTTCCCAAAACAGCGTGCATACATTTTATTACAGACACATATAAATCAGACTCCATAAAGAGTACTGAACGAGACAGAGAGGAGCGATCCAAGGACTCTTTCTTTCTGAACAAGGACCTGCAATCAAAATACCATCAAACTCGAAAGCATTTTTTGGCCAGTGATGAAAATAAGAAAACACTGATCATTTTTCTACTCTCAGAACAAAAAGATCTTCCACGCCCCTGCTTTGTTAGACAGAGAGCTTTTTTGTGTGTATGAAGACAGGTGTGAACTGTTAACAAGTGATGATGGAATATCTGTGATTTCAATACCTATTCAAGATCTGTTTTCATCACAAGAAGAAGCAGATACCACGAATAATTCTCCACTGTTTCTACATTTCAAGACAGACTTCCATTAACAGAATCGTCATTAGATCACCAGACACTGATGTCTTTCTCCTGCTGTCATTTGCTGACACAATTAACAAAAACCTGATTTTCGACACTGGAACAAGAAACAATAGACGCCAAATAAACATGTCTCCAACTAGCATCATCAATGCCTCCATGTCTGGGAGATGCAATTCTTGGCCTCCATGCTTTTACTGGCTCAGATACAACAAGCTGTTTTTTGCAGGCAAGGAAAAGTCGGAGCTCTCAAATTTCTAAAAAAGATCACTGCCTAATTGATGTCTTTGCAAGACTTGGGATATCAGAACAACTATGTGAAAATGACCAGTCTAAATTGGAAGCTTTTGTGTGCACTCTGTGTATGGAAAAGCATCTTATAGCTGTGTAAATAAAGTCCGATATGATAAAGTAAGACAGAGTTGTAAGGGCAAGAAAAGCATCTTATAGCTGTGTAAATAAAGTCCGATATGATAAAGTAAGACAGAGTTTTAGGGCAAGAAAAACATCCTTTCAAATTCAGATGGTGTTGATCTCTCACAAATGCCACCATGCAAACAAGTGCTCTACCTTCACATGAAAAGAGCCAACTACCAAACGTTGGTATGGAGGAACTCGCCTGATCAATTCTTTGATCTGCCTGACCCAAAGGAAAATGGCTGGAGAGCAGCACTATCAGGAGGACTGGAGATTCAGTGGTTTAGTGAAGATTTTTTGCCAAGAGATTGGCAAAGATTTTGTCAGATTCAGATATCAATGATGAGCATGACGATGACGAAAATGAGAACGACAGTGACAGTGAAATGATACCCTCAGACAATGATTCTTCTCGTAGTGATGAAGACTGTTCCGATACCGATGAAGAACAATACAATAGCAGGTGTGTTTGAAAAAATAAGATGAAATGCAGAAATAATATGTTTTGAGAAGTGTTTTATTCCATATTTCACTTTATAATTCATCTAAATCAGTCATTTTAAAAAGTGCATGTCCCATTCATGCAATATGTGACATTATGTTTTTATGCGTTTTTGAGAAAAAAAACCGTTTTATTTCATATTTGTACTATGTAATTCATCTAAATTAATCCTTTAAAAATGCAAATATGTACAAACTAAGCAAGACAGTGTCATGAAAAATATTTTGGAATACAAATATATAGGTCTAAGTAAATTTTTATCGTATAAGAAAAATCATGATTTTTGCACTCGATGACCTATCAAGGGTCATAACTCTGTAAAAGATGACACTATATAAAACCATAACAAGTTGGATTTTATACCTTAAGAACTATTCTATCAAGAAAACATAGAGACAAATTTCCACCAGGAAAGTGGGGGTACAGTGGCCCACGGACTAAGAGCAAGAGAGACAGAGAGAGAGACAGAGAGAGACAAGAGAGAGAGAGAGAGAGAGAGAGAGAGAGAAAGAAGAGAGAGAGAGAGAGGACGAGAGAGAGAGAGAGAGAGAGAGAGAGAGAGAGAGAGAGAGAGAGAGAGAGAGAGAGAGAGAGAGAGAGAGAGAGAGAGAGAGAGAAGAGAGAGAGAGAGAGAGAGAGAGAGAGAGAGAGAGAGAGAGAGAGAGAGAGAGAGAGAGAGAGAAAGACAGACAGACACACTGACAGAAACCAATCAGAAGGAGAGAGACAGACAGAGACAGAGAGACAGAGAGAAACACATACACAGAGACAGAGGGACAGACACATACAGAGAGAAAGAGAAAGAGTAAGAGAGAGAGAAAGAAAGAGAGAGAGAGAGAGAGAGAGAGAGAGAGAGAGAGAGAGAGAGAGAGAGAGAGAGAGACAGACAGACAGACAGACAGACAGACAGACAGACAGACAGAGATAATCAGAAGGGAGAGAGACAGACAGACAGAGTCAGAAACAGAGACAGAGATAAAGGAAGACACAGGGGCAGAGAGAAAAAGAAACAACAAAAGGAGAGAGAGAGAGAGAGAGAGAGAGAGAGAGAGAGAGAGAGAGAGAGAGAGAGAGAGAGAGAGAGAGACAGACAGAGAGAGAGACAGACAGACAGACAGACAGACAGAGACAGAGAGACAGAGAGAGAGAGAGACAGACAGACAGAGAGAGACAGACAGACAGAGAGAGACAGAGAGACAGAGAGACAGAGAGAGAGAGAGAGAGAGAGAGAGAGAGAGAGAGAGAGAGAGATGAGAAGATGGAGAGAGAGAGAGAGAGAGAGAGAGATCACCACTGCACTATGTAATTTAGAATTCGAAGAACTGCCGGAAGTTGTGTGAAGTCGATAGGTCTAATCTATCTAGATCTAAGATCTAGCTATAGATCTAGTTCTAGTTCTAGCTCATCTTCGGCTCACTAGATCTAACTGTAAGAAATTATGCTTATTTCATTCCATATCACTAAACGTGTTATTTATTGATTTTAACTTGTCAATTGGTCACAATTAATTTTAAAAAGTCCTATTAGATCCTATGTGGGCAATTTCGGGCACAGACATCATTTCAAGATGAAAAAGTAGGGCCCGTCAGGATTTGAGCAAACTATAAGGTAGATCTATTAAGTTGTATTAGCCGAAGTCACCCGACCAAACTCGCCGACCTTACATCAATGTTTAGACTTAAATTTCACAAAACTTTAAAGAAAGAAAAAAAAACAACATTATTTTCAAAGCACAGGAGATGAAAACTAACCTGAAAATAATTCACTTGCTTCCAGACCAGTGCCCTTGTGCGAGATGAAGTCTGTTTTTGTCTACCTAAAGCTAGTCACGCAGTGAGAAAAAACACGCCTTCAACAGCTATCTCAAGCCGAACGTGTGCTGCACGTAAGGACTGAGCAGGAGAGTGTCCCAAACGCAATGCGATACAACATGTATTCAACTTCTGCACTACTCAGTGACATGATGACGTGAACATAGTTAAAAATAGTAATTCCAAAATGGTGGCTCTGTGTGTTGTTTCTGGGCAGCTTCTTCTTTTATACTGGCTTGGTAAAAGACGTCGTTATAGGGGTCGAAGATATTGGGTGCATGAGATATTTAGAAAAAGGGAAAGATTGGGTGAATATCATCATCTTTTGGATGAGGTTCTGAACGACGGAGAAAAGTGCATAGATTACATCAGAATGAAGCCATCAACTTTTCGCACACTCTTGGAGCTACTGAGTCCAGCTTTAATCAAGCGCACGACAAACTTTTTGAAAACCTTTGTCTCCAAGGGAACTCATCATCATCCTCATTAGTAGCTCAGTGGTACTAGCTTCGCCTGGCGATCGAGAGGTCGTGGGTTCGAATCCCCGTTGGGACAGGTTCAGATGAAGACTGTCGGGAAGGTATTGTTCCGTCATATTATGTTAAATGTTGCTGTTGGTCTGGGAACGCTCTGTGAAGCGCTTTGAGCATTCAAGTGGATATTAAGCTATATAAAAGCTTCAATATATTTATCATCATCATCATCATCATCATCATCATGGGCGTTGTCGTTAATTACTATTAAGGGAATTACTACTCAATTAAACACACAAGTCAGGAATTTTAGAAAATTATATATATTTATTTTTTTTATTTTTTTTTTTTTTTCAAAGCATAATTCTCAAAATTTATTTGTCAGTCAAAGTCAAATAATGACAGCATGAAGGAATGATATCGTGACCAAATATTTAAAGCACAAAAAGAATAATTTTTATCTCTCCATTTAACTTGAAAAGCAAAGAAATCAAAGGGAAGCAGAGAGATGAGGATTATTTTCTCCCATCATCATTATAAATAACATTTTAATCATTTTACCACGATAACCCTTAAATTTAGAAGGTTACTTCTTTGAGACTAAATTTTCACCCACCCAAACAAAATTTTTTTAAAACCCAAAAAGTTCAACAATAATATGATACATCATCGTGAAAAACCTTTCGCATGTGCTGTTCAGAACTCAATTACATGATAAAACATTATAACATTGCATTTAGATTAACATTATTAATAATAATATCATGCTTCTCTGCAATATGCAAACAAATAATATGAATTATTTCATGACACTAATAGAAAATGATAAAATCACCTCCTCTAAGGAGAAACTCAACATTGTGTCTCTATGCAAAGCAGCACAGCACCACCTTCTCTCAAAGTCACATTCACATGTAAATTGTTCTGTTACTAGTGTTACTAGTGTTACACTATCCATCTGTCTTTGTTAACAACGAACATAACGTTCAAATAGTGAAAAACTGCAGAATTCATTTAAACAGCCAAATATTTCTACATTGAAGTACTGAAATACAGGCACATACATAATTTTGTACGTAAAAGTGCACAATAATCATCATTTTGGCTAACTTACAATTAATTCAAGCAGATGTCATACATTCTTGGTTTTGAACTTTTCCTTTTCAATTTTCTTTCAAATTTATCATTACAAACAGCAAATCACAAGATATTATTTCCACTAATATGGTTACTACAAGGTAAATAAGGTGAAAACAATTATCTAACAATCAATGCTAAATATGCCGTTACATCCCATAGAGCCAGGCGTATCCCAGTTTCAATAGCATGAAGCAGAACAGGTGACAATAATGACCTCCTGGCCACAATGCTAGTCACATGCAGGATTTTACTCCCAAGCTAGTGCTTATACCCATTTGCACCTGGGTAGAGTGGGGAAAATGCATGTTAAGTGTCTTTCTCAAGGAACACACTGTCAGACCTAGCTTAGCTAAGATTCAAACTGGGACATCATGATCCCCAGTCTGACAGCTTAACCGCCTGGCTACCGACCCCACATATGGAGGATAGGTTGTTTTAATTTCAAATCGTTATACATGTAATTTCTTTACTTTTTATGAGAACAAGGAGGAAAAAGAGATGAATAACAGAGAAGACTCAGGAATAAAGCATTATCAATGTTGCAACACTTAATGAGACAAGAACAGCTGCCCATGATAGGTACACATCTCCTTTCAAATATTAGCACCCATATTAGACATGACTACTTAGTTCATGACCCTGACTATATGCAAGATATTATGTATATCTATAAAATGTGGACCTTACACTAATTCACGGCTAGTTTCTCTTCTCAACAATACAAAGCTGACTAGAAGTTTTCCCACTGACAAGAAGTATCTTAAACCAATTGAGATCATTTTATAGGAAAATTTACTTGACTGACAAATACAGTTTTAACAAGACACAGGAAAAGCAATCAGACTTGTTCTGTCTACATATTCTACTGCCATTCATTTATGAGTATTACAGATAACTTTATATTTACTACCATTATAAAAAATAAACCTACAAACGTATCTTTCTGAAATTTCTATTAATGCCTCTATGCTGTTTGCCCTGGCGATGTATCTTTACTTTAGGCAGGGTCCGGATCGGCAAAAAGCTGCCAAAACCAAAAGACCTACAACAACTACAACACAAAATGCAGAAACAACAGCCTGCCTTTGTTGACTTGGCCCTGGTTGGCTCGGTCTTTGGGTGAATTGTTTTTTTAATGAAGACAAAAGTATACATATCTATATTCTATTTAAATGTAATTTCGGTCGTAGAAACGAAATCTAAAGTCAAATTTCATTTCAGTTAACGTTTTGCTCTTAAAATGGTACGAAATGTTTAGCCTACTGCGCTATTTTTAGATATATGCAATCCGCCGTGTCACCCCGAACGCGAGACAGGATGCGCGACGTAGCAAGGCAATTGGCACTTTGGTCAAACAGTTGTAGTGAACGCGCGTTGTACCGAAGTGAAGTTGTGTTGTGGTCACTGCGTTTCAGTAGAAGGTTTAAATAGGGTTTTCAATGCACGTTCACACCGAAAGACGAATCCGTGCAGAAGACGTGTTGATGTTTGTTCTTACTGCGTCGCCAGCCTAAGTGTGAGTTTATAGTGGCTCGGGTTTTCGGCAATTCAGAAGCGCGATTTCAACCGCGTGCCGCCACGCGGGTAATGTGACACACTGTCCCTGTAGGTGTCTATAGTCAACGCGTGTCTCGAGGCGCTGCTAATTTGCCGCCCGGCTGGTAAATTTACCAGAACCAAATTTTAGTTCTTGACGCTCGTCTCGCGCCGGGGTGTGTAGCCGGTCACACACATATGCCCACGTGTGATCACTGTAGCAACTTACTTACACTTCATATCTAGGCCACAAGAATGAATGTCGATCAACTAATTGTCGATGTTTTCCAAAGACCGACCATTTGGGACAAGAGGACAAAAGAATACGCCAACAGAAACATGGTTGACAAGGCATGGAAGGAAATAAGCAAGGAGATGGACATTGAAGGCAAGTTATCTTTGTTTTATTTCTAATTTAAATCAGAGACAAAAATGCATTGCACCTTTTTGCATATATATCTGCTCTCTATCTTTCTATATCTTCTCTTCTCTTCTCTTTTCCCCTCTCTCTCCTCTCCCCTCCCCCCTCTCCCTCTCTCTCTCTCTCTCTCTCTCTCTCTCTCTCTCTCTCTCTCTCTCTCTCTCTCTCTCTCTCTCTCTCTCTCTCTCTTTCTCTCTCCCCCCGTTTCCTCTCCTCTTTTGGTTATCTCTTCCTCTCTATTGGACCAAACAGCAAAACAGCAACTAACCAACACTTTCGTTTCCTGAATAAACTAGTGGGTGGTTCTTGAAGTAAGAAGTGAAAACTTCTCTTGTTGACTTGGCATCATTGCTCGGTCTTCCACTTCGTTCCCAAGTCATTGTAGATTTTGTTACTGAAACCTCTGTGTAATTATGATCTATTCCTTCTCTATCAATGATAGTATTGTTCAAAACGCAGATGCATTTTATAATGCGATCTGCCAGTTCAGCTCTTGTCTCAATTGGTTTGTTTAGCAGACGCCATTTGGAAGTCAATATGCCAAAGGCACATTCAACAGTCTTCCGACTCCTGGACAACCGTTTATTGAAACATTCTTCATCGGGAGACAGGTTTTGTCCACCATATGGTTTCAGCAGACAGTGCAGCAGGGGTAGGCCTCATCAGCAACGAATACAAAGGATGCCATTTCAGTTGAGCCTGGCAGAGGTGCTGGCTCCGGAATTTTCAATTTCCCACTCATTATGTTTTGATATAGACTTGAAGCTTGGAACGTTCCCCCATCACTCTGCTTCCCGTAGCCTCCTACATCAATCACAACAAATTTGTAATTTGCGTCCACAAGGGCTTGGAGAACAATTGAGAAAAAAATGCTTGTAGTTATAAAACATAGACCCAGAGTTTTCTGGGCATCGAACTCTAACATGTTTTCCGTCCAGCGCACCAATGCAATTAGGAAATTTCCAAATATCCCACATTTCTTGAGCGATTGATCTGAACGATTCACATGATGGGACAGCCATGTGCACAGGCTGCAATTCTTCCCACAGGATGTCAACTGTTTCTGACACAATACTTGCTACTGTAGCCGTACCCATCCGAAATGTGAATGCCAGTGATCTGAACGATGCGCCTGTGTTGAGGAATCTGAAACAGAAAGAAAAATACAATATTGCTGTACATTGTATAGAATTTTAATTCAATGAATTATTCATTTGTGTTTTTAAACCTGAAAAATTTAGGATAATAGTGGCATAATGATATTGAAATTTAAAAACATGCGCGCGCGTGCATTGACCATTCACTAACACACACGCGCACATACACACGCTCGCACACAAGAAACAAATCTCTTAGGGTACTACAATATCAATAGACTTCAGCAGCTAATTTCTTATTTTGATAATACAGAAATAAAACCATGTATCGGATTATTCTTTTTTGCAGATGCAGTGCTACGAAAAAAGTGGAAGAACTTGAGAGATTACTTTGCGACAGAATACACAAAGAGACCTGTGGTTCGTTCAGGGGACGGGGCTGATTGTCCTCCATGGAAATCCAAATGGCAATATTTTAACCAGTTGCTATTTCTCAAAGACATTGTGGCACCGAGGAAATGCTCTGGCTCTCTATGTAGCCTTGCCAACAGTAAAGATGTAGATACCGAATCAGAACGCTCCCAGAACAGTTTCCAAGTTTTGGAGCCAACAAGCCATGCTGAAAGCGTCGATCTGGGCCTTAACATCAACGCTGGCACTGATACCAATTCCATGGTGTCTTGCGCTACCAGCCCCACATCAACACCAGTACAAACACCTACACCTCCTCCACAAGACACCAGAAAAAAGAGAAGAGCGGATTCGTCACACTATGAAAAAACTTCTGGAAATTGAACAAAAAAAATGCAGTTACTTACTGAGAGGTGTCAACGTACCGATGTACTCGATGATGATGATCTTCTCTTTTTTGAAGTCTCTGCATCCTACGTGAAACGGATTCCCTTTTGAAAGAAAAATGGCCTTTTAGGAGCAGACTGCAACTGCTCATTGAAGAGTTTATTTAGTGATAGAAGGGATACAAATCAATATGAGCAATTGCCATCAGTGTACAGACCTTTCTCTTCATTCCCATCTGTTGACACATACCACTAATACCAGTCATGTAGTATGATGTAGCGACAGTGTGTACCCTAACTGACCCAACCCAAACATCGAAATAATATACTACAGTTCTATTAATGAATCAATGGTTATCTTTTTTTTTGGTTGTTGTTCGTTTCCATTAAAATACGTATCATCAATATTTCACACTGTGTTTTTGTTGTGTTTTTTTTTGGTGTACACTTTCGTCGGTTCGTTTGTTTGTTTGTTTTGCTTTGTATTGGAAAGGGGCTTTTATTAGACCTGACATCAAATGCTGTGCACCTAATTGAATTAGTCCAAGAAAGATCAAGAACAGCTAAAATGAAATAAAGAGGGGTGCAGAGAAAACTTTCAAATGTATCCTTTAGGTGCACTGTTTTTGATACAAGGTACATGTGACAAAATACAGTTTAACTCTTACCTCAAGGTGACAACAAGCCTTCCTCGGGTGAAATTGCGTCGTGAAAGTTGCACCATGCCTTGCTCAGCTTAGATTCGACCTTCTTTAAAATGTAGTCAAATGTACTTTTGCTCATTCGTGTATAGGAATGAATCTCTCTGGGTACAGCTTTAATTGCTGGAAAAGGTGGTGGTATTCGCCGTCAATTCGCCTTCGTTTGTTAATGTCATGAACGCTATTTGTCCTCCTTCTCCCGATGCCAAGTAGAAGAAACCTGGTCACACTGCTGTCTGCCAACAAAAAGTCATCTTCAAACGAGGAAGCCATATTGCAGTGTTGTGTTGTAGTTGTAGCGGTGTGTGCTAATGCTATGCACGCTGCTCCCACTTTGCTATTATGCTACACCACACTCGGCTGGTGATGACGCGCGATTTTTCCCAGCGCGATTCGCCCTCGCGCGGCAACCCGCCACCAGCGCCACTATAAACTCGCCCTAAGGCCCTTTTGCGCGTTCACTCGTCAGGCTGGCTTGTAGATAGGGTGGCTGTTGTTAGGCTGTGTGTAAACTTAGATCTAGATCTAGTTACTCCACTGTCAATTCACCTTGTATGTTGTTCATTTATTTTTATTTTTACTGGAAACAACTTTAGTTTACATAATTGGCAGGAGTTCTATAATCTCCAGTTGACACCAAAGGTGGCACCAATCCAGTCCGCTCTCACGGCCGTGGTCACCTCTTGACGATTTTGATTTTAATATTAGATCTATATGCATCGCTTAGGTCTCGTGCATTCCTGTAATTCGCTCAACAAATCCGCTAGGCGTCACAAGATCTAAAAAAAAAAAACACAGCGGGATCTTGCAATTCCAAAGTTGTCGGTGCAAGATCTTGCTTAAATGTTTTTAAAACTTTTTTAATACCAAAAATTCTCCTTTATTATGACTCTCCGCATCTCAATCTCATCAAGAGCATCCAAAATAATTTCAGGAAATGCGTATTTACTCAGGACGGGCAAGCAATTTCTTGATGAATAGAAAAGCTCTATAATACTAATACCTATATGGATTCTTCCATCCCTTTAAGAATGGCATCGAAACGGACAAAAAAGCATAAAGCATTTTTCCAACCGTTAGCTGATCTTCGTGTGCTGATTGTACTGAACACAAGTTGTCCCATACTGTCACTACAGGACTCAGTACAATGATATTATTTTGATATTTCTTGGCGCCCTAGATTCTGAAGCTATGGCCACGGCAAAGTTTGTTGAACGGTTTGATATTTAGCTGTTCAACTTCAACAGTGTTTAGGTAACAAAAGTAAAGTAGAATCAGACTACCTGATTCTACTTAGATAAGTTAGAATCAAATAATGAATAAGATGTCAAAGGGGACAATGATTTCAATGTACGTGAGTAACACGTTTGTGTGTGTGTATGTGTATGTATGTGTGTGTGTACCTTTCTATGGTACACTTAATTAGGATGTGTCTCAGAACAAATAGAACAGTTCGACATTTCAATTTTAATATGGGTCGCCAGGGAATAATGGTGTTCAGAGAAAATATGTAATAATAAAAAAAAGACTATGGCATTATCGATCATCAATCCGGTAGTCATTGTGAGAGAAGGACAAGCAGTGAGGCAAGGGGCATGTCAGAAGTTAATGTAATGACACAAGATAATATGAAAGCCCCATAGGAACAAAGACGAGACAAACACAAGGAATAGACAGAAAATCCAGGCCACCATGGGGATCGAACCCGCGACCTCTGCGTCGGCACCCATCGCCTCGCCATGAAAAGAAAGCGTGCTACCAATCGAGCAAACTACACTCCCTGAGTAGCTGGCTCACACACGGGACTCCACCCGGACATGATACTATTGTATATTCCCCTCAAAACAGGTGCAAATTGGGGGGGGGGGGGGAGCTGAGACTCAAAGTCATTATGATTATAATGCTCATACTTCACACATACAATGGGCATCAATCTGGCCTATTCTGGGACTACCTATACCGGGACTGCCTGAGAGTCAACGCAGGTGATTCACGGAGGCCGGCCGGTTGGCTATTTAGCACAAGAGCACAGCACTAGCAATAGCATTATTGCAGCATAGAATGTAGTAAGTTGGCCTTCTCTCCCCCCCCCTCTCTCTCTCTCTCTCTCCCTCTCTCTCTCTCTCTCTCTCTCTCTATATATATATATATATATATATATATATATATATATATATATATATATATATATATATATATATATATATATATATATATTTCTCAACAGTCAGCTATACTGATCATACACAGTTAATGTTTAAACTGCCGGCACACAAGATACACGAATGAAAGTAGTACAATTAGATTATTATGAATAAATATTCAACTTCAAAAGATTTCCTAGGTATCAATTATATCATGTTGTGATTGAAGATGTATTTTTAAAAATTTGTCGCTCAATATTTTGGTTGTCAGGTGACTAGTGCCATTCTTTCTTTCTTAATTAGTTCCCATTCTACCTTTCGGTGGATGGGTTCAGATGCCCGAGATGATCTTTCTCCAGGAGAATGCGCTGTCCTGGCATTTTCTGTTTCCTTTCATAAAAAGTTAAATTTCTAAGCTTCAATGCCTCTTTTCTATTTTCTCCCACTTTCTCCGAGGTCTGCCTTTTGGTCTTTTACCTGGGGCTTAAGCAATGTATACTGATTTAGCTATTCTATTGTCATTCATTCTGTTTACATGCCCAAACCATCTCAATTGATTTATTTATATGTAATCTTAGTTTTTATGCTATCTGCTTTGGTTTGATCTCTTATGTTATTGTTTCTTTCTTTCTTTATCAGCTCCCATTCTACCTTCCGGTGTATGGATGTAGATGCTCCTTGTTTCATATGTTCTGGAAGGATTATGTACTTGTTGAAAATACTTTCTCCATGTTTCCATGATTTCGCTGTCTTCTTTCATTATTTCTCCTTTGCCATTCTTGAGTTGTCGTATTGGGCATACTTTGGTCTTTCTCATGCTCTTCAACCCCCCCCCCAGCAGCTTTTGATTTCCTTGATAGCTTTCTTGAAGTCTTTCTCCAAACTCCATCCATTGTTCCTGTTTTGCTTTCCTAACTTCCTCTTTGGCGATAATTATTTTATTAACGCAATCTATCCGATCCCCAGGTCTCTTTGTTTGCAAGTATTTCTTCCAGGCATCCTTCTTTTCTTTGATCTTAGTCTTGACATTCTCATTCCACCATGCTGTTCTTTTTTCCATATTTGCTTTTTTTTGTCCTTCCAGTACTACTACTACTACAAACCTCTTCAGTACAACCGAGGAATGTTTCTTTATACATTTGCCACCTTTTTTCTATTATGCTGTCATGCAGATCCATCTGCCTTTTACTGATAAATCCATTTATCCTAGATTGGTATATCTGTTTCACTATTGGTTTATTTAGTTCCTCTATTTTGAGTTTAGTAGTAGTAGCTTTCTTCTCTTTCCTTTTCTGTTTGTTTTCTTCAGTCAGCAATCTCATTTTGGCAATCAGTAGGTAATGATCACTAAATATTTCTGCTCATCTGTTTACTTTTGCATCCAATGCACTGTACAAAAGGGAACTACTAACTATTATGTAGTCTATCAGTGTCTTTTTTCACACCTGCCTTCATTTACTCTTGTATATTTGTGGATATCTTTATGAGGAAAGAAGGTGTTTGCTATTTTCATATTATTCTTTAGGCAAAAATCTATTAGTCTCTCTCCATTCGGAGAAGTTGTTGTCTCTCCTTCTTTACCTATTACTCCTCCTGACGTTTCTATATTGTTGCCTACTCTAGTGTTTAAATCTCTTAAAACCATTAGTTCCTGTTTGTGTTTAAGATTTTCTGCAGCTATTTGTAAATCGTTTTCGAAGATATCTTTTTCTTCTTTAGTTGCGTCTTCGTTTGGTCCATAAGCTATTAATAATTTAATTTATCTTCCTTTAGGTTTAATATTTACTTCTAACAGCAGTGGGCTTATAAATTTCCAAATTTCTAGTAGATGTTCATGCCTTTTATACACCAGGAGCCCTACTCCTGCTCTAGCTCTATCTTTGACATCTACTCCTGAGAAGATTAAAATAGGATTTGGTCCTATATTTTCTATTCCTTGTTTCTATATTGGCCTAAATGCCTTTGCATTTCTTCAATTAATTCTAACTCTTTTCCATTTATTGCCATAACGTTCCATGTTCCAAAAATCACAGTCGGTGTTCGTTTCGAAGTTCGTCGTTGAAAGGTCAAGCCGGGTATACTGCATTTATTTCTCTGAATCAGTTTGGTTTGGATAAGCAAGAGATTAGCTCACTGTACCCTAGGTAGATGGTGGGGCTGCCACCTAGAGGCCCCCTGCCAGGCCTTGCTATTTTCTGTCAGGGTTATCTCCCTTAGCCTCTGGTAATTCAAGACCAGCCTGCAAGGCAGAAGGTTGTTTTTTCTGTCAGGGCTAACTCCCTTAGTCTTTGGTCAACCAAGACCCACCTGCAAGGCAGCACTGGTGCCATATTGGATGTTATCCTCTTTTTATCATCCATATTTGAAATGCAAGAAGTACATGTGAAAAGATGTGTCAAGAGTAGTAGAGTATTATGCTCAGTGTCTTTACTGCGAGAAATACAACATTGGAGCTAGCATTGAGTGTTGTCAGGATTCAAAACTTAATCCCAAGCATTACACTATCGACACTACTAACTACTCAATTGGGAGTATAGAGATCTGATGAATGTTTTTGGAGAGGCCTATTGTTTATGTTGTATCAGCTTCAACTTCAAGCCCTATCAAGCAATCTCAGATATTTTATTACCATGCCTAACACAAACTAGAGTTTCAGATTCAAAGAGTAAAATTATATAATATTATAAATATATTGTTGGTACTGACTTGATGAACAAAACGATTCTGGTATACAATATATTTATGTAAATTTATCTCATTCAGACATAACACTTATTATGCTACAACATATATTATTTAAAACAAATACATTTTAATGTGGAGTGATTACTAACTACAGCAATAAGGAATGCAAAGAAAGTAACAACCAGAATATCTTTGTACTTCAATCTGTTTTACTTTAATT
Source organism: Doris montereyensis (assembly GCA_037039925.1). Taxonomy (NCBI): domain Eukaryota; kingdom Metazoa; phylum Mollusca; class Gastropoda; order Nudibranchia; family Dorididae; genus Doris; species Doris montereyensis. The sequence goes on from JAXRKP010001240.1 coordinate 69,106, forward strand.
CTCATTTAAAAAAAAAAAAAAAAAAAAGCAGAGGAATTAAAATGAAATAATTAAACCTATCATATGTTATCTCTATACGTAGAGAGCTGTGCAAAAAACAACAATCAAAAACTGTTCTCAAATAAACCTAAAGTAACACTAGCATGTGGTAGTGTTCAATTATTATACATGTATCAATGTTTATAAAAGTTGGCCTGAATTTATCCTCAAGCACATGACATGTAATATAAAGACGTCACCATATACATTATATATAGGTTAACAATAATACATGTACAAGAACAAATCAACACCTTGAAGTTGAATATCTTAAAATCATGACATAATAAATAACATGAAACAAGGAGGAGATAAATGACAAGGAAACTAATCAGGCCGCTCACACTTTTGAACTGGAATTGCATGTATCATGTATGTCTATAAATCTTCTCTTTTTATTTTAGAATGAAAAGTACATACAATAAATAATAATAATACATATATATTAGTGAGTAGACCTAATGCTAATAGTATTACATCTGATTTAAAGCGTATTAACTTGATCAACTTTAGAATTCATCATAGTCCTTATTCAGTGACATAGATAAATTATAGAGAAAAGATTAGAGGAAAGGATTGTGTATAAATTAAACGATGGCCCAATGCCATATCCTAGTTGTCTTTACTAAATAAACAAAAAAAGAAAGAAGAAAACCCAGTTATTATGAACTACACATGTATTTTACGCACCAACAATTTCCTTAAGTAATGCCTTTTGATTTTTCACAGCAAAGACAATGATATGAGGTTCCTCATGAATTTTGTTTCAATGGAATTTTCCCCTCTCCATGAGATGCGGTGATCTCAGTATGAATTAAAAGGAAACCCTTAAAAGAAAAACATGATATGAATTGAAGATGAAAGGAAAGAAGTAAGTTGGACCCTCCTGCCAATCCTTCCTCATGCAAATGCCATTACTGCCATATGGAATGATGTAACGTTAATACAATACTAAAACGAATTTGGCATGCAGGTGCACAGCTCATGACTAGTCACACAAAGATACATGTATTTAATTTACCGCCAACACAAGATATGGCTTGTATACAGTATTGCCAAAAGTCCACCCCATCCCATCACCCTTTTCATAACATCTAATAAAACCAGGCATGAATTGCTTAGCTACTATACCTTCATAAGCAAAGACATTGTATATTACATGTATATTCATATACACATACATACACAGACCCATGTAAAAACCTAGTATGATCTTAACGTACATTTGTTTGTTTCATTGAAATCTACCCTGTCCACCGTATGCAGTGATCTCAGGGTGCATAAAGAGGTAATAGCAAAATGAAATACGAAAAAGAGTGAAAGGAAATATAGTGGCTTTAACTCTGACATCATACCAGAATATCATATACAGTACATGTGTATCAATATCAGTCAGTTATCAGATGAGGATTAAAGGCGGGTGTATACTTTTGCATTACCCGTGTCAGTTTTTAGTGAATGATGAGGGCTTGCCAATGGGACAGCAAGAATAGAATAGAAGACATAGTGTGTTCGACTCAAGTCTGACACTCCATCACACACGACACCTAGATCCATACGAACACACACAATTGACAATAGTGCTTTGTCTAACATAGAAAAGTAAATTTGATGTAGATTTACATTTCTCTCTCTCTGTGAATGTGTGTGTCTCTCTCCTCTACATCTCTGACTCTCGTCCCCTCTCTCCCTCTTTTCATTGCACCAATAGACGGAAAACCAGTGCATCAGCCTGCCATTGCATTCAACATCTTGTCATAGTCCTAGTTTGAGACGTTATCCAGATACAGCAACACCACACAACCCAGTTCTTTTCAGGTTCAGGCTTAAGTTCAAATTGTTGCACCAACTTTGGGGTCAGGGGTAAATTTTTGGGCATGCATGCTGGTCAGCATGTACATTAACTTTGTTGCTTTTCGTATGATATCTGCAAATTTGTCGTGAAATTGAAGACAAAATCTCGGACTGAGCTGATATGAGGGGAAAAAGAAATCTTAATTTGTAAACCGCATTGATTGTCACTTTCGGAATATTTTCTTCTTTTATCCACCCATTTCCCTTTATTTTTGCTTTCCTTTCGGTATGAATTGCTTGATTGCTGATTTCGGGGACATCTTACGGAGAAGTGGCCTCTCCGAAAACTAGAACATAAGATATGTACATATAATGTTTATGACCTTTTTCTCTGCCTGGTTGTTTTTCAGCTTTCCACATTCAGTTATTTAAATCAGGATCTATTATATATGGATGAAGTCAACTAGGCCTTCATGTCAAACAGGAATTCTATTACAATTATATTAAATCTCCTGATAAACTTATGTCATTAAATACAAACGCACCCCAAATTATATCATGTGAAAAAGATCTCTATCTGTGACTCGCTACATGTAGTGGTTTAAATATAATTTGCCCCAAACAAAAAATCTGATTACAAACAAGATCGTTAATTTCAAATGCAGAAATACCAACAAAGTCTTAATATGGTAAACATTACTATCTTTCACATAATATATAAATATGAATAACATGACATAACATGTATTCATTTCTTGCAGGAAAAAGCATTTAAAAAGTAAAGAAAAACTCTTCCTCTTCAGCAATTAATTACAAAAGTCTTGCTTGAAGAGTGGAAAAATATCCACATGAATGTAAATCAACATTTGTCATAAGTTAACGTTCATGCATTTAATTTTTAACAGTTTAGACAAACTGTGGTCTATAAGACATAATTAGTAATAGTTATAATTATTTACTAAAATACAGCATTGCATGACACTAGAGAAAAAAAATAAATCATATTCATATGTATTAATAAGGAAAAGCAGGTGGAGAGTAACACAGCAGTCACCACATAAATACATGCATGCCAGTGAACGCCCCTGAAGTTAAAATGCAATGTTTGTAGCCATGATATAAATGAAATTTTGTAAACATTAAATAAAAAATAGCATGAAAAGAGAGCATGAAAAGAGCCCACTTCTTGTTGGAGGAAATTGGATAATGGATATGATTGCAAACTCAAAATACACACATTTATCTGCTACTGTTATATTTAAAATAAAATATGACAGAGCGAGACAGAGAGTAGTTATAAGTGAGAGGGTGAGAGTGAGAGAGAGAGTGAGAGAGAGAGAGAGAGAGAGAGAGAGAGAGAGAGAGAGAGAGAGAGAGAGAGAGAGAGAGAGAGAGAGAGAGAGAAAAGAGAGAGAAGAGAGAGAGAGAGAGGGAGAGGGAGAGAGGGAGAGGGAGGGAGAGGGAGAGGGAGAGAGAGAGGGAGAGAGAGAGAGAGAGAGAGAGAGAGAGAGAGAGAGAGAGAGAGAGAGAGAGAGAGAGAGAGAGAGAGAGAATGTAAACAATATTGACAATACATGATTTGTTTGGTTCACATTGATGTCTACCTAGCCCTGGTGAGTTCAGGGTGAATTAAGAAGAAACAGCACCATAAAAGAAAGACGTGAAAGTGGGGGAAAAAGAAGAAGAAGAAAAGAAAGGAAATAGGACATCCTACATGTAACAGTGCCCCGCCAACCACCTACATATTGACATGAAGCTGCCGATCATCTGATAGGTTTTATAAAATATGGTAACAACAATGCTCGTTTATGAACATCAATATGATTGATAATATAGAAATCAGAATTTCTGGTTTTCAAACACATATATCAGATATCAAGAAACAGAAAACAAAATGTTCAGCATAATAATATCAGGGTTTTATTGTGTTACAGTCCGACATGCTGACATAGACCATGTTTCTCTCTGCCACATCAGCCTCAGGCACTGTTCATTACCTGGTCACTGGCCAGTGTATCTTTAATCTGGGTTGAAATGATCTTATATAAATTTCTTGTCAAATATCAACAGTGTTTTGACTCAAACTCAAATTAATAAAGCAATCCCTAAATAATCACACCCCTCTATACGTATGCAATGTTGCAATCAATGCTAGGCCCAATGTTATATGTCTCGGGACAAACATGTGATAATACCTATTTCCCCACTAGACCCAGGTGCAAATGGGTACCAACATTGGCTGGGAAGTAAAACTTGCTTTAGACTAGCTTCAAGTCCAGGAGGTGATGATTTATTTCCTGTTCCATCCTGAGATGGTTTGGGCATGTAAACAGAATGAATGACAATAGAATAGCTAAATCAGTATACAGTGCTAAAGCCCAAAATAAAAGACCAAAAGGCAGACCTCAGAGAAAGTGAGAAGAAGATTTAAAAGAGGCATTGAAGCATAGAAATTTAACTTTTTAGAAGGAAACAGAACATGCCAGTACAGGGCATTCTGGAGAAAGATCATCTCAAGCATCTGAACTCATACACCGAAAGGTAGAATATCATATATTTTTTAAGCGGCATTCTAATCTAAAAAAAATTCTCTCAAAAAGTATAGATCTACCTGCATTTTCTTTTAAATATGACAAGAGGTGCATGAACCAAATATTAAACAAATCGGTCAGTAAATAACGAATATGACTGAACAATAGGGTAGAAAAAAAAAGATTTCGAGAAAAAAGATGACTTGGTTGGGTTTCCCTTCTTGCAGCACATTCTCTCCTCAGATAAAGATCTACATCAAATCTTCAATACTGTTTCACTATTCTGGGACCTTGAACTTGACAAGTGTATTGTTGATAGCTAGACGAATACAGTGATAGTGATACTAGATTGGTTGCTTACTATCCCACAATAAGGATTTTTCATTGCCATCCTCTCAACTGAAATTTAGGGAAATTGATCCGAAATTGACTATTCTTATCATAGCTACCAATCGCCTCAAATCAAAAAATAGACTCTGACTCCAAGTTAATTCTTACTCGCACAAAGGCCTGTAATAATCAAGAAAGCATTGATAATTTAACTCTTGAAGCAACCCTTTAAAGGTAAATAACAAAAAAAAAATTCTTTAGAAATAAAATACAGTGATCTTCATATAAACATACTTTTCACGGTAAATACAGACTCACAGCCAAAACATTACTAAATAATGTTATGTTTTTTGTGCACTAGTTGGCAGCTATGGCTTTCCTACCATCGCCTGTAAAATAATCTGTAACAAATGCATAGCTAGATAATATAAATAAATACATCTTTAGGACCTTTCTGTGCCATTAACTTGTAGACAATTGATTACCGTACCCAAATATGCAAAATAATTATGGGAGAATTGTTGAAAAGACAAAACTTTTGGAATTGAGCTTACATACATTGCACACATGATAGTTGATATACAGCCATAATAAATATATATGTAGAAAAGACACCACCCATTTTCTTTTTCTTCTGGAAATCTGTACAGGGTGACAAACATATATATATAGATATAGAAAAAAGTAACTATCACAGATATCATCTGCCGCAAAGAAAATGTCACTTTTGTCCACATTTCTTCAGAAAAATCTTACAAGAACGGGGAAAAAGGGCTATTATCACACATTTTAGAAATACACCTTTACATGACTGATACTTTCACATTTGTTATCGTCTCTCACTGTCCTTATAATCGAAATCTGCTACCTTTCATGGGCGATCACAGGCCTGTAACCATCTCGTCTTTTTGTTGTTGTTGAGACGCTTGGTTCTTCAACTTCTCATGGCATAGGGGGCACGTGTCCTGGATTGAGAACCACTTGTGCAGACAATTCTTGTGGAAAATGTGACGGCAGTCCAGCACGATTGCCTCGCTCATGTCCTGGTAGCAAATGGAACAGATTTCCTTGTCATCCAGCTCCTCCTGCGTGGCCGCTCTTAGCCTGTCCACCTTTTCCCAGGAGGACATTCTCAACTTATAGGTAGCCCACCCTTTTATGGCTCGTTGATAAATGTTACAAATACAGTGAACTGACATCATAAATAGCCTGATGAATCCCCCTGACTCAAAGAAGAAAATATATGCACCATTAACGAAGAGAAAAACACCACATGTAAATTCCAAACAACCACAAATGGCGTGAGTGTAGAACAGAATAGTGTCTGTGTTTTCCCTAACAAGTTGGTGTGAACATGGAGCATATTTATCGCATATACAAATAAACTTGTAAGAGACTTGATAATAAGTTCTATGCTAAAGGCTGTGATTGCCAAAAGCCACGACAGCCTAAACGGATATTCCCATAATGGTAACACAACAAAATATGGGAAAGTGAAGAAAAAACAAAGGGTAGCAGTGGCCTTATGTGTTTGCCGACAGGTAACTCGTCCATACTCGCTTTTGTGAGTAGGTCGGCTGCAACACTTTGAACAAAGTGCTGATTGGCTACAACCAGCAATATGCTATTCTGGAAAAGAAGCTGTAGACGAGCGTCACCAGTCACAGTGGTAACGCCAGTCTGCAAGGCCAGTAGGACAAACAAAAATCCTGATATCACTGGCTGGAGTCCCTCCTGTTCCTCATTACCTTGTATGACTCTATAAACGCAGGATAAGCACAAACCACTTATTATGCTGATTATGCTAGCAAAGCTCATTATGCTAATCAGCGTACTTCACATGTTATGTAACATCTCCAGCGTTAGAAGTTTAAGGGTATCTAGGTTTGTCGACTCTTGAGAATCTTCGAGAGTTTTTGACGTTACTAACTGACACAGCAGCTGAGCAGCAAAGAAGAATCGCAAAAGCCATGCAATTTTTGCGTGTTCCATAAATTGCATAATTAGACCATCCAGTCCGAGTTCCCTCACACCAATTTTCACATAGAGTACACTTGGCAACACAGTCTCATAGACAACAGTTGTAAATACATTAATGCTATATTTCAGCAAAATCACGGTAGGCAATGCAGCAGACAGAATGGGTGAGATGGTGTAAACAACTGAATTGACTCCTAATATTGAACTTAGAAAAATGGGAAGCGAGAAAGAGAAAAATAATATAACATCCACTGGGTATCGAATATTCTCAGCCCATGCCGTCTTCTTGTTGAGTATTCCAGTCACACATATCTGGTCAAACCCCATCACGATAACGAGTTGAGTGATAAGATTGAGCCCAGCACGCACATATACGGAAGGCAAAGTCTGCTGTGAGAAGTCCGCCTTATCTGTACTGTTGTCACAAGAGGTTTCAGCCCCTAAATTAGGATACCACCTTACGTATCTTTTGTTACAATTATAAGACAACCATGTCAGAGTTGCTCCCACAACACAGCCGTATGACTCCAGCACAGAACTGATTGGGCTGCATATCAGGATCAAGGATATGACAATGACTGAAACAAAACAAAAGAAAAATCATGAAAAAATACAAACTATGAAAGCAACATGTATATATATAATATATTTAAGTATGTAATATTTATATTTTCGATGGTTGAAAGTAACATGTATATAATATATTTAAGTATGTAATATTTATATTTTCAATGGTAACAGAAGTGTATCTTTTGCTGTTTTCAGGAAATTCGCCACACCAGTGGGTCCATGCTATTTAACTTTCAGTTTGTATTTAACTTTGTCGTGAACTTCAGGGTTTTGGAACTTTTTCGTTTTTTGTTTTTATTGTACAAACCTTGCCTTTTCCACTAAATGACAGGGAAGACTTTTTCGAGAAACATTTCATAGGCCTATATCTACTTTGTCGTTCAGCAGCAACATAACCTTGCCACTCTCTAAAAGCTTGATGGCTTTATTTAGGTCCCAACTTTCTTTGCATTTCTTCCCATTTTTAAAGAAATGAGAAATGGAAATAAGCAGTATAAAGAAAGAAAAACAGAGAAAAATATATATATGTAAAAATACAAGCGGACGAATTTACCTGAAGGTTTTGACGAATTTACCTGACAAGAGCTATACTTAGTTAAAACAGATCTTTAAAAAGATAAAGAATGATCTTTTGCATATCTAAAAAATAAAATAAGACAAGTAAGAAGTAAGACTATAAGGAGACAAAGAAACTATTTCAAGGAAAATAACAAATAAAAAGAATTAAAGTTCCTTCAAGGACATTACGACCCATAGAGTCGAAGCGTGTCTTGTTTTCTGTAATGTGAAGCGGCATAGGTGATAATAATCACCTCCTGGACAGGACACTAGTATGGCACAGGTTTCCACCCCACCCCCCAAGCTGGTGCCTGTACCCATTTGCACCTGGGTTGATTGGGGAAAATGCATGTTAAGCGGCTTTGAGAAATTTTCCGATGCTCAAATAATTACAAACATAGTCTGACCTGCCCTAATGATCACCCTGTCCAAAACGATCACCAGCAATCAACTCCCTTGCGGTTTTTCTATATTTTGTCTTGCTCCATAGCAACCACCTGTCCAACGTGACCGAAACCACCTAATTTGAATGACCAGTTACAGTTACAACCTGACTGCTGCATTGATGCTCATGCTGTTGGGTCATAACCACTTATTACTATTATCAGTCAGTGTCTCAAGACAATTGAAGCGCAGGTGTTTGGTCACCAAAGCGAGACAACTAGATTGATGTCCACAACTTCACACATCGTCACTGTCTCTAACCATCCAAACACTTCTATGCAAACACTAGCAAGACAAATGGATTTCATGGCATATTGTGAACAAAGTGCTCCCCATTTCTGTTTGCAATCTCATGACCGCTACATTTGACTGCTGACTAGACTGGCTCATAAAACGTTCATATTAAGTTAAGTAACAAAGGAGTGGTTTACATTGATTTATACATGAACAAAGTGCTCCACACTCCTTCTGTTTGCAATCTCATGACTGTTACAGTTGACCGCTGACTAGAGTGGTTTATAAAACTTTCATATTAAATAAAATACATGCCTTAATGTCGCTGGCATTGACAAATAACTGTCTGTGTTGAAAAAACCCCCAACCCTACAACTGCCATGGACCGATTAAATTGACTCATTGTCATATGCTATTCAGAAGCCGACATGATCGACTTATTTTCATTCAACCCCAATTCTGAGGAGAAGGATAGTGATTTTGAAATAGAAATTGGATAATGCAATAATTCATCATTGAGTAGCAACGCAGTGAAAACTAGGATTCTGTCAACAATAGAAACAGTGGCCTACGTCTAGGGCTATACCAGCCGCTAATGGTTCTTGCAATGCCGAATGGATCGATGTGGAAGCCCCAGAGCCTTAAAATAATTAAAACATTCTTATCTTGACTTATAAAACAGCCTTTGTGAATTCAATGTTGATTATGTATCGCTACCTACACTGCCCATAATAATTTACTCTAATAGAATGAAAATTTGGGACCTCCTGTCAATGTTACATCATTTTAGAAAGTAGTGAATTATTCTCCTCCTACAAACTATACATTTTTGGAAAGGTGTTAATTTCCTCTATCTGAATACATTGCTTTCTTTTTTTCTTTATCAGTTCCCATTCTACCTTCGGTGTATGGGTTCAGATGCCCGAGATGATCTTTCTCCAGGCTGCCCTGTCCTGACAGTTTCTGTTTCCTTCCGTGAAAGTTAAATTTCTTTGCGTTAATGCCTCTTCTATATATTCCCACTTTCTCCGACGTCTGCCTTTTGGTCTTTTACCTTGAGTTTTAGCACTGTATACTGATTTTGCTATTCTATTGTCATTCATTCTGTTAACATGCCCAAACCATCTCAGTTGATTCATTTCTATCTTAGTTTTTATGCTATCTGCTTTGGTTTGATTTCTTATTGTTGTGTTTCTGATTTTGTCTCTTTTAGTTTTCCCTACTACTCTTCTTAGATATTTCATTTCGGCTGCCTGCACTCTACTGTATTCCCTGCTGTCTAAGGTCCAGGTTTCACTGCCATAGAGGAGAGTAGGACAATAAACTGTGTTGTATACTGCCATTTTGGTTTTTGTTGACAATTCTTGTTTACCTACAAATGCCTTTCCTAGATGGTTATATATTGCACTTGCCTTTTGGATTCTCTGGCTGATTTCTTCTCTTAATTTTCCCTCTGAGTTAATCATTACTCCTAAGTAAGTATAGCTTTGAACTTGTTCTAAATTCTCCCTGCCTAATTTAAGATTTTGTGTTTTAGCTTCCCTAGTAACTAGCATTGTTTTTGTTTTCTTTGCATTTACTCTCATTCCTCTTTTATTTCATTCATTATTCATTATGTTGATATTTGACTGGAGGTCCCTTTCTGATTTTCCAAACAGAATTAAATCATCAGCAAATTAAAGCATTGATATATTTACTAGTTTGAGCTTCCACATACCTACAGTATTCATTTTCTTCATGTTTGAGGATGCCTTTGCAACTGAATCCATAAATGTGATAAACAAAAGAGGACTTAGGATACAACCCTGTCTTACTCCTATATCTATATCAAATTCCTCAGATACATTTCCAGCTACTCTCACTGCACATGTTGGTTTATTGTAAAAACTTTTAATGGCTTCTATTAAATTTTGCTCTACATTGTGTTCTTGGAATGCCATAGTTCGTCCCTCCTCACAGTGTCAAATGCCTTTTCTAAGTCAATTAAACACAGGTGCAAGTCAATGCTTCTCTCAAGGAATTTTTATTTGTCTAATTGTAAATATGTGATCTTGTACACTTCTTCCTGATCAAAACCACTCTGGTGTTTTTTCCAAACTGATCCTCTACTCTTTTCCTTAGTCTCATTTCCAGAATCCTGGCATACACTTTTCCTGGTACCTAAGTAGTGATATCCCAGAGAATACAGTGCATTTGAAAGAAAAAGTAAACATTTGTAACCTTTACTAGGGACCTCAAATTTTATTCACCCATATATAATCTGCCCAGAATGACCACCTCTCCATAATGACCACTTTGGTGATCGACACTGTATTATATTCAGAGGATTTTTGATGCATGCAACTCAGGAAGGTACTGAGGTTATAATCTAATTTGCATAATATTGCATAAATGCTATGTAATAAATAAAACATCTTTTCTAAATCAACAAAAGAACAAGAGGAAGCAGGATAAGGTATTTTTGGTTCATAACTTTCACTTTCTAAATATAGACAATTATGAAAGAAATAAAGTATTCTCATACACACTTTCTAATCTATATAATCATGGAAACAAAGAAGTGGGGACTGGATCCCATCCACAGAGGTTGGATGCAAATCTAAGTCTAGACTTGAGTGGCGGCAATGGGGCGTTTAGCGAGCAAAATTATCTGCCCTTGTTGCAGAAACAGATCAGTGGTAATTCTTTTGTGTGGAGCCTGAATCGCTTATAAATAAAATACGAGGGCAGTGAGTACCCTACATCATTATTCATAAATAATAATGTTATTACAAAAGCAGGTACCATTTCTACTCTTGTTAATAATCATTCTAATGCTAACATTTGTGGTGATGATTATTCTAATAATAAGAGAAGAAGGAACAGGATGACCACCAGTAATGATAATAACAAAAAACTAGATATATAATAGTACTATTTATAAGTAGTACATAACATGCTACATGTTCCTATTTTCATATAACTTAGTGACTGGCGCTTAACACGATTAATACTTTATAACAAATTATTTTCTTTGTTGGCACTGAGTAACATTGATGCACAGTCTCACATTCTACTTGAAAGTATTATATGTAGGATCTCCAGGGACGGGACAAGCTCTGAAAAAAATACCCCTCAACTTTATCGCCCCCTTTAAAATTTCAAAATAGTATTACGCAAGAGCATTGCATTTAAATATGTGTACAAGAAATATAAAGAAAAGGGCAGCAACATAAAAAAACACGATGTTATCACACATGCCAACTTTTAGAATCAAAATTCAAGACAGATCTGTTTCACTATCATCATAGTCCTGTAGTAGTACATTGCTGGACTGGCAAGGCAGAGTTTTGGAGTTCGAGTCCAGTTGGGTAACTACCTCTATATATCTATGAGTTTATTTTTCAAAAGTATATCAAGCCATATAGTCTTGCAGACTAATCATCTTCTGATTCTATAAAGTATGAGTGAAAATTTCACATGTGCCATGTACATGTTGTGCAAGTTACAGATCCCATAGCAGTTAAATTTAAAAGGTGGCCCACCTCCCTCCCCTGATAGGCTCTAGACAAATAATTACTCACACATACACACAAAAAACCCTAACCCAAGAACAGACGAAAACAAGCTAATCATCTCTTTTAGTTTATCTTCACTTCTTTACACATTAAAATCCACCTCTTTTCACAAACATTCTTCATCCTCTTTTATCGCATTCACTAATTTCCATTTTATTTTTCATGTTTTCTTACTCACTTTCTTTCATGGCTTTTTACTTTGCAGTCATTTTACTTCCCTCCAGAACATTTAACTATATTTCCTAATGTTCTCTTTAAGTATGCACCCTTCTCTCTATATTTCTCAACAATGAATAGATGTAGACCTGCCACTCTTGGAATCAAATATCCCAATCCAAGCTAAAATAAAAAGTTAACATGTGTGAGTTATATCTCTCTTTACTGACGTGATTCATAAAGGGCGTGGGTGTCAGTTAGATATGTTTGTTTGTTTTATAATTGAATTTTACCCCCTCTAGCATATACATTGATCTCAGGTGAGAGAAAACAGCAAGATTAATGATTAGATAGAAGAGGAAAAGGAAAGGTGAAGAACCTACCAGTAGCACCACTATCCTCCCACGTTGGAATTGATTCTCGGATATTAAAAGAAAAGCTCAAATCAAAATAGCTTCATCTCACCATTTCAAGTTAAGCCCAAAACTTTCTACCAAGCATATTATGTGCATAGTGCTAAAGTAATAACACGCGATTCTGAAAAATAAATAAATTATACTCATCATGTATTATTGTAGCACACGTGTAGCATTGTGTAATAGTAACACAATATTGCGGGTGCGGGTGTCTGCATTGATCAGGATGCTGTATAGCAAGCTTGTATTGTAGACCCTATGTGAGTATGCGTGTGTGTGTGTGTGTGAGAGAGAGAGAGAGAGAGAGAGAGAGAGAGAGAGAGAGAGAGAGAGAGAGAGAGAGAGAGAGAGAGACAGAGACAGAGACAGAGAGAGAGAGAGAGAGAGAGAGAGAGAGAGAGAGACAGACAGACAGACAGAGAGAGAGGGTGACAGGGGCATAAAGAGAAAGACACACACATACAGAGTGACAGAGAAAGAGACAAAGATAGACAGAGAGAGAGACAGAGAGAGAGAGACAGAGAGAGAGAGAGAGATTGCGTCTTTCTTATAAGCCACGGAGCAGGAGTGTCCGGCCTGCATTGGTTTGAATCGATTTGAAAAAGGTAAAGCGATTGTAAAATAGAAAACAATAACAAAAAAGCGCACGATTAAACTTGGCATCTTGAATGCTAAAGATGTGTAGATGTATCCTACCACCAGCACCACTACTACTATTACTACTATTTTTACTCTCTTTCTCCTCCCTTTTCCCTTCTGTCTCTCTCTCATTGAACGGCGATAAATGTTACTGTAATGGCTCTCTTTCTCGCTCTGTTTGGGACATTTATCCTATGTTTTCCCGAACGGCTGGTGCTGGTGTGTGTGTATAGAATGAGACACAAAAACACGGAGGTGCTCCTCTGTGCCAAAAAACTGAAATCGAGAAAACCTGGAAAATCCCCATCCCTGGATCTTGTATTGAGGAAATGACGACGTAAAAAAGCTTTACCATGGTCAAACTCGTGAGGTCTAATCGGGAACACCTGAAACAAGCTAAACACCCCTGTAGTTTTACATTTTGATCCATATTCATACAATGTAATTTAGTACCTTTGAGGAATCTGTTTTCAATTCTCAAATTCTCTATAAATAAGTTATTAAATGTCTCAACCTTACTACAAGTTCGAATTCACTTTTTTTTGTGTCCTTTTTTTCAACTCGTTCGTTGGACAGAAGAACATCTTCATCCAGAACTAGAACATGATATAAATAGATCTGATCTAGACACAATAAATAGATCTGATCTAAACACAGGAAGATACAGCATATTTATTTACAAGAGTGATACAAAAATCTCAATCATTAATTAAATTCTATAGCAACAAAAGATAGTCTGACTTGAGCAATCTAGTATATATTTTAAGTTCGAAAGGGTGAAAATGCAAGCACTTAAGAATAAGTAGATCTAGTGTTCTGCTCTCCCGGCTGGCACCGGCAAGAATAAGTCGTGAAATGAGACGCATAGGATGTCGAAGGTGCCATAGCAACTATTTCCCCACAATATTATGTTTATCGAAATAAATCTAGTCATATGTTGATTCAATGCATGTTTAGATAGATAATATTTAAGTGTTATAACCAGCGCGTATGTTTTCTGCTGTCATGATACAATGAATAGCAGAAGTAAAGATCTGCCAAAAAAGTTACTACCGATATAGGGAAATCACATAATGCATCATGGAACAGATTGACAGTAGGAGCTAAACGCCTAATTCTGGCGTACAGTCACGGCATAGTGGACGGCAGTGGATGCAAAGCATGTACATGGACACAATACAGGGACAGGGGGGGGGGGGTGCACTCCTTGATTGTTTCTTTGCGAAAATATGTTACAACATCATTTAAACCTTAGACTTTGGAAACTAGTGTAGCACCCTTGGTCATGACCTAGATCTAGTTTGCACTGATTTACGTTGAGCAAACCTAGATCTGGCAAATACTGCTAGGGAAAGGACTATGTTACGTGCTCTATTATGGTACATGATAGTAGTTACCACCTAAATACCAGGAGCTTGTCGCGCTAATTATCTCTTCCTGTTCTAGTTTATATGTACACAGAGAGAGAGAGAGAGAGAGAGAGAGAGAGAGAGAGAGAGAGAGAGAGAGAGAGAGAGAGAGAGAGAGAGAGAGAGAGAGAGAGAGATGCAGATACAGTGATAGTCTTACCAAATAATAGCCATATGCCTGTAAATAAACAACACAGCAAATTCTGAAGGTATGGTCCATCGTTAGTCAAAGATGAAGGAAGGTAAGCTTCTCCAGTTCCGAAGAAATCGAAAGTGAAATTCAAGAAAGTTCCTTTATATATACTGTCAATCACGAAGAGCAACGGCAGTCGCCCAAGAACAGTGAGCACCTTCTTCGATGTCATAGTGATAATTTCAACATCAAGACACAAACCCTTTGAAACAAAAGAGTAACGAACGTTCTTATTTCAATTCCTTTCATCTAGATCTAGAGATAGATCTACACTGACGACGGTTCTCCCACTGTCCTGTGTTTTATCTCCTCTCTCGACCCTCGACGTTATTCTGTTTAGTTTCAATACACAGACTACACGACAACTGACCACACCAATACGATTTCCTTTCTTCCGGTACCCCGAAAATAGGACCCAGCATACTATTAGCACTTTATTCGTTCACATAGGTTAAGTAACAAAAGCTCTATTTTTACACATTAACTGTCAGACGTGATTCGATTCTTGGGTTGGACTTCGATCACCTGACGCCTGATATATTCATGCAAACCTACACATGAGACAGACAGACAGACAGACAGAGACAGAGAGAGAGAGAGAGAGAGAGAGAGAGAGAGAGAGAGAGAGAGAGAGAGAGAGAGAGAGAGAGAGAGAGAGAGAGAAACAGCGAGACGAGAGCGAGAAGAAACAGCGAGTACGATGGAACGATGGAATGATAATAATAATAACAATAAATAATACTAATCTCTTCCTGAGAATAACAATAAATGAGTTGCTCGAGTTATCTCTTCCTGAGAGAGAGAGAGAGAGAGAGAGAGAGAGAGAAAGAGAGAGAGAGAGAGAGAGAGAGAGAGAGAAGAGAGAAAGAGAGAGAGAGAGAGAGAGAAAGAGAGAGAGAGAGAGAGAGAGAGAGAGAGAGAGAGAGAGAGAGAGAGAGAGCGTGAGCGATGGAACTATGGAATGATAATAATACTAATACTAACACTAATAACAATAAATTAATTAGTTGCTCTAGTTACCTCTTCCTGAGAGAGAGAGAGAGAGAGAGAGAGAGAGAGAGAGAGAGAGAGAGAGAGAGAGAGAGAGAGAGAGAGAGAGAGAGAGAGAGAGAGAGAGAGAGAGAGAGAGAGAGAGAGAGACAGCGAGTACCAAATCGATGGAGTGATGGTGCGCTGGAGGGATTGAGCGATGGAGGGATGCAGCGATGGAGCAATGGAGCGATGGAACGAATGGGCGAAAACGAGAGGGAAATAGGAGGAAGAGCAAGAGGGAGCACGAGAGCGAGAGTGATGGAACAATGGAGCGGTGGAATCATTGAGCGAGAATGAAAGGGCGGGAGAGAATACAGCGATGGAATTATTGAGCGAGATTGAAAGGGCGGGAGAGAATAGAGCGATGGAGCGATGGAGAGATGGAGCGATGGAGCAATTGAGAGAGAGGAAAGAGGAAGGGAGAGGGAAAGCGAGAGAGGGGAGAACGAGAGCGATGGAACGATGGACCGATGGAGTGATGATGCGATGGAGCGAGAGTGAGAGGAAGAGCGAAAGCGAAAGTGAAAGAATAAGCGAAAGAGAGTGATAGATCGATGGAGCGATGAACGATTGAGCGAGATTGAGAGGAAGAACGAGAGGGAGAGAAAAGAGATGGGACTATTGAGCGAAAGAGCGATGGAACGATTGAGTGAAAGGGTGATGGAGCGATTGAACGAAAGAGCGATGGAATGATCGAACGAAAGAGCGATGGAACGATTGAGAGAAAGAGCGATGGAACAATTGAGGGAAAGAGCGATGGAACTATTGAGTGAAGGAGCGATGGAGACGATTGGCGAAAAGAAGCGATGGAACGTTTTTTAGCGAAAGAATGATGGAACGATTGAGCGTAAGAGCTGATGAAACGATTGAGCAAAAGAGCGATGGAACGATTGAGTGAAAGTGCAATGTAACGATTCGCGAAAAGAAGCGAGGGAGACGATTGAGCGAAAAGAAGCGATGGAACGTTTTTAGCGAAAAAAAGCGATGGAACGGTTGAGCGAGAGCAAGAGGAAGAGCGAGAGGGAAAGTGAAAGAATAAGCAAAGCGAGAGCGATAGAACGCTTGAGCGATGGAACAAATTTGCAAATGTGTGATAGAATGATAGAGCGATGGAACGATGGAACGATGGAGCGATGGAGCGATGGAGCGTTGGAGTGATCGAGCAATAGAGCAATTGAGCAAGAGCAACAGGGAGAAAGAGAGCGATGGAGTAATGGAGCGATTGAGCATGAGAGAGAGGGGAGAGTGACAGGGACAGGCAGAGTGGTGGACCGATTGAGCGATGGAGCGATGGAACGGTGGAGCCAATGAGCGATGGAGCGATGGAGTGATGGAACAATTGAGCGAGAAAGAAAATGGAAGCGAGAGCGATGGAAAAATGGAGCGATTGAACGATTGAGCAAGAGCGACAGCGAGGGGGAGATTGAGAGTCAAGCGATGGAGTGATTGAATGATGGAGCTATGCAACGATGGAGGAATGGGATGAAAGAACGTATTAATGATTGGATGATTGAGCGAGAGCGAGAGGGAAAGCGAAAGGGAGAGTGAGAGCGTGGCCTATGGAATGATGGAGCGATGGAATGATTGAGCGAGAGGGAGAGGGAGAAGGAGAGGCAGAGCGATGGAGCGGTGGAACGATGGATCGCTTGAGCGCTAGAACCATTGAGCAAGGGAAGGATTGAGCGACAGCGAGAAGGACAGGGAGAAGGAGAGCAATGGAAATATGGAGCAACGGAACGATTTTAGCGAGAACGAGAGGGAGAGGGAGACGGAAACGCAGTGATGGAGCGATTGAGCCGTGGAGCGATGGAGCAATGGAGCGATTGAGCATGAGAGAGGAGTAGACTGACAGGGAGAGACAGAGTGATTGAGTGATGGAGTGATGGAGCGATTGAACAATGGAGCGATTGAGCGTTAGAGCGATTGAGTGATGGAGTGATTGATTGATGGAACGGTGGAACCAAAGAGCAATGGAACGATTTAGCGAAAGAGCGATGGAACGATTGAGCGAAAGAGCGACGAAACGATTGAGCGAAATAACGATGGAGCTTTTAGGCGAAAGAGCGATGGAACGATTGAGCGAAAGTGCGATAGAACGATTGAGTGAAAGAGTGATCAAACGATTGAGCGATGTAACGATTGAACAAAAGAGCGATGGAACGGTTGAATGAAAGAGCAATGGAACTGTTGAGTGAGAGCCATGGAGCCATGGAGCTACCGATGGAGGGATGGAGCGATGGAGCAAAGGAATGTTTGAGCAATGGAACGATGGAACGATTGAGAGGAAAGGGAAAAAGGAGAGGGAAAAGGGAGCCAGAGGGAGATCGAAAGCGAGAGGGACAACGAGCGCGATGGAGCGATGGAATGATGGAATGATGGAATGATGGAGCGATGGAGTGATGGAGGGATGGAGGGATAGAGTGATGGAGCGATAGAGCGATGGAGCGTTGGAGTGATGCAGTGATGGAGCGATGGAGCGATGGAGCGATGCACCGATGAAGCGATGGAACGATGGAGCAATTGAGCGAGAGCAAAAAGGGAGGAGAGCGAAGGAGCAATGGAGCAATTGAGTATGAGAGGAGGAGAACGACAGGGAGAGGCAGAGTGAAGGAGCGATGCAGCGATGAAGCGATGGAGCGATGGAACAATGGAGCAACAGGCGATGGAGCGATGGAGCGATTGAGTAATGGAGCGATGGAGGGATGGAGCAATGGAGCGATGGAGCGATGGAGCGATGGAGCGATGAAGCGATGGAGCGATACAGCGATGGAGCGATAGAATGCTGGAGTCAATGCAATTGAGTGATTGTGTGAACGAGAACGAAAGATGGAGCGATGGAAGAACGAAGTGATGGAACAACGGAGCGATGGAAAATTGAGCGAAAGAGCAATGGAACGATTGAGTGAGAGGGAGAGGGAGAGGGAGAGGAAGAGGCAGAACGATGAAGCGATGGAGTAATGGAGCAATAGAGCGATGAGTGATGAAGCGATTGAGCGGTGGAGCGATGGAACGATGGAGCGATGGAGCGATGGAGTGATGGAGTGATGCAACGATGGATCGATGGAACGATGGAGCGATGGAGCAATTGAACGCGAGCAATAGGGAGAAGGAGAGTGATGGAGCGATGGAACGATACAATGGTGGAGACAATGAGCGATGGAACGATGGAATGATGAAGCGATGGAGCGATGGAGGGATGGAGCGTTGCAGCGATTGAGTCATGGAGCGATGGAGCGATGAAGCAATTGAGCGACGTAATGATGGAGCGAGAGGAAAATTAAAAAGAATAAGGCAAAGCGAGAGCCATAGAACGATTGTGCGATGAAACAATTGAGCGAAAGAGCGCTGGAATGATAAAGCGATGGAACGATGGAACGACGGAGCGATGGAGCGTTTGAGCGACGCAATGATGGAGCGATGGAGCGATGGAGCGATGGAACGATGAAGCCATGGAGCGATGGAGCGATGGAGCGATCGAGCGATGGAGCCATAGGAGCGATGAAGTGTTGGAGCAATCGAGCGATGGAGCGATCGAGCGATGCAGCGATGCTGCGATGGTGCGATGGAGCGATGGAGTGATGGAATGGTGGAGCCAGGGAGCGATGGAGCGATCGAGTGATGGAATAAATGAGCGAAAACGAAAGTGGGATCGATGTAACAACCGAGCGATGGAACAATTGAGTGAAAGAACGGTGAATGATTGATCGAAAGAGCGATAGAAAGGATTGAGTGACTGAGCGATGGACTTATTGAGCGAAAGAGCCTTAGATCGATTGAGCGAACGAGCGATGGAACGACTGAACGAAAGAGCGATGGAACGATTGAGCAAAAGAGCGATTGAGCGATGCTACGATGGAACGATCGAACTATAGACCGATACAGCAATTGAGCGAGAGCAAACAGGAGGAGAGCGATGGAGCAATGGAGCAATTGAGCATGACGGAGAGGGAGCCGACAAAGAGAGGCAGAGGGATGGAGCGATAGTTCGATGGATCGATAGATCGATGGATTGATGGATTGATGTATCTATGGAGCGATGGAGCGATGGAGAGATGGAGCGATGAAGGGATGGAGCGATTGAACGATAGAACAATGGAGTGATGGAGTGATGGAGCGATGGAACGATGGAGCGATGAAGCGCTTGAGCAATGGAACGATGGAGCGATGGAGCAAGAGCCAAAGGGAGAAGGAGAACGATGGAGCAATGGAGTGATTGAGTATGAGAGACGGAACGATTGAGCGAAAGAGCAATGGAAAGATTGAGCGAGAGGGAAAAGAAGAAGGAGAGGCTGAACAAACGATCGATTAAGTAATGGAGTAATAGAGTGATGGAGCGATGGAAGGATTGAGCGATGGAGCGATGAAGCGATGAAGTGATAGAACGATAGACCCATGAAGCGATAGAGCGATGGAGCGATTGAGCTATGGAGGATGGAGTGATGGCGTTGAGGGATGGAACGATAAAGGGATGGAGCGATGGAGCTACGGAACGATTGAGCGAAAGAGCGATGAAACGATTAAGTGAAAGGGCGATGGAACAATTGAGTGAAAGAGCGATGGGACAATTGAACGAAAGTGCTATGGAACGATTGAGCGAAATAAAGAGGAAGAACGAGAGGGAGAGAAAGAGAGAGCAATGGAACGATTGATCGAAAGAGCGATGAAACGATTGAGCGACAGAGCGAATGAACGATTGAGCGAAAGAGCGATGGAACTATTAAGCCAAAGTGCGATGGAACAGTTGAGCGAAAGAGCGATGGAACGGTTGAGCGAGAGCAAGAGGAAGAGCGAGAGGGACAATGAAAGAATAAGTGAAAGTGAGAGCGATACAACGATTGAGTGATGGAACAATTGAGCCAAAGAGTGATGGAATGATAGAACGATGGAACGATGGAACGATGAAGCGATGGAGCGATGGAGCGTTGGAGCGATGGAGCAATGGAGTGATGCAACGATGGAGCAATGGAGCGATTGAGCGATGGATCAATGGAGCGAAAGAGTGATTGAATGATAGAGCGATGGAACAATGGAACGACGGAGCGATGGACCAATGAAGCGTTAGAGCGATTGAGTGATGGGAGTGATGGAGCGATGCAGCGATGGAGCGATGGAGCAATGAAGCTATTAAGCGATGGAGAGAGAGCAAAAGGGAAAAGGAGAGCGATGGAGCAATGGAGCGATTGAGTATGAGAAAGGGAGAGGACAAGGGAGAGTGACGGAGGATGCAGAGTGATGAATCGATGGAGCGATGGAGCGATGGAGCGATGAAGCGATGAAGGATGAAGCGATGTAGTAATGAATGGATTGAGCGATGGAGCGAT
Source organism: Doris montereyensis (assembly GCA_037039925.1). Taxonomy (NCBI): domain Eukaryota; kingdom Metazoa; phylum Mollusca; class Gastropoda; order Nudibranchia; family Dorididae; genus Doris; species Doris montereyensis. The sequence continues at coordinate 90,309 of JAXRKP010001240.1, forward strand.
GAAGTGAAGGAGCGATGGAGCGTTGGATCGATTGAATGGTGGAACGATGGAATAGTGGAGCCAATGAGCGTAGGAGCGATTGTGTGATGAAACGAATAAGTGAGAATGAAAGTCAAAGCGATGGAACAATGGAGCGATGGAACGATTAAGTGAAAGAGAAATGGAACGATTGAGCCAAAGGGCGATGGACCGATTGAGCGAAAGTGATCGAGCAATTGAGCGAAAGAGCGATGTAATAATTGGGCAAAGGAGCGATTGAATGATTGGAGACAGAGTGATGGAGCGATGGAGCGATGGAGCGATGGAGCGATGAAACGATGGATCGATGGAATGATGGAGCGACGGAGCGATGGAGCGATGAAGCAATGGAGTGATGGAGTGATGGAACGGTGGAGCAATGGAGCGATTGAGCCATGAAACGATGGAACGATCAAGCGTTGGAGCGATGGAGCATTGAGCGAGAAAAAGGGGAAAGGAGAGTGATGGAGCAATGGGGCGATTGAGTATGAGAGAGAGGAGACAGACAGGGAGAGGCAAGAGTGATGGAGCAAAAGGGCGATGGAGCAGTGGAGCAATGGATCGATGGATCGAAGGATCGAGGGAGCAATGGATCGATGGATTGATGGATCGATGGAGCGATGTAGCGATGTAGCGATGTAGTGATGTAGCGATGTAGTGATGTAGCAATGTAGCGATGGAGCGATGGGGCGATGGAGCGATTGAGCGATGGAGCAATCGAGCGATGCATCGATGGAGCGATGGAGCGATGGAGTGATGGAGCAATGGAGCGATGGAGCGATGAATCGGGGCTGCGATAGAGGATGCAGCGGTAGAACATATGTGCGAAAGAGCGATGGAACGATTGATGACAGAGTGATGGAGAGATGGTGGGGTGGGGCGATGGAGCGATGGAGTGGAGATAAGAATGGAGCGATGGAGCGTTAGAACGATTGAGCGATGGAGTGATGCAACGATGGAGGGAGCGATGCAGCGAAGGATCAATTGAGCGATCGAGCGATTGAATGATACAGCATGGAACGATGGATCAACGGAGCGATGGAGATGAAACGAATGAGCTAGAACGAAAGTGAGAACGATGGAACAACGGAGTATTGAAACGATTGAGCGAAACAGCGATGCAACGATTGAGCGAAAGAGCAATGAAGCGATGAGTGAAATTAGACCGATTGCGCGAAAGAGCCATGGACCGATTGAGCGAACGAGTGATGGAACGATTAGCGAAAGAGCGATGATGCGTGGTAACGATGGAGCGATCGAGCGATGGAATGATGCAGCAATTGAGCATGAGAGAGGAAGACCGACAGGAGAGGCAGAGTGATGGGTCGATGGATCGATGCAAGATGGGTCGATAGATCGATGGAGTGATGGAGCGATGGAGTGATGGGATGAAGCGAAGGAGCGATGAAGCGATGTATCGATGGAGCGATAGATCGATGGATCGATGAAGCGATGGAGTGATGGAGCGATGAAGCGATTGAGCGATGAAGCGATGGAGCGATGGATTGAGTATGAGAGAAAGGAGACCAACGGAAGTGGATGGAGCGATGGAGCGATGGAGCGATGGAGCATTGAGCGGGAGCGATTGAAAGGGAGAAAGGAGACCAACAGCGAGGTAAAATGATGGAGCAATGGAGATGGAGCGATGGATCGACCAGTTGATGGAAAAAGGATCGATGTCGCGATGGAGCGGTGGAGCGATGAAGCGATGGAGCGATTGAGCGACGGAACGATGGAGCGATGGAGTGATGAAGCGATTGAGTGATAGAACGATGGAATGATGGACGATGGAGCGATGGAGCGGTGGAGCCAATGTGCGATGAAGCGATTGAGTGATGGAATCAGTGATCGAGAACGAAAGTGGGAGCAATAGAACAACGGAGCGATAGAACGATTGAACAAAAAAGCAATGGAACAATTGACCGAGAGGGGAGGGAGAGGGAGAGGTGGAACGATCGAGCAATGGAGTAATAGAGCGATGGATCGATGGAACGATTGAACGATTGACCGATGGAGCGATGGAACGTGGAGCGATGGAGCGATGGAGCGATGGAGCCATGGAGGCATCGAGCGATAGAGACATGGAGCGATGGATGGGAGACCCATGGAAGCGATAGAGCGATGGAGCGATTGAGCTATGGAACGATGGAAAGTGATGGGGTGTTGGAGAGAGAGTGGAACGATAAAGGGATGGATTGACCGATGGATGATGGTGCAGTGGAACGATTGAGCGAAAGAAGCGATGAAACGATTAAGAACAATTGAAAGAAAGAGCAATAGGACAATTGAGTGAAAGAGCGATGGAAGGACAATGACAGAGCGACAGAACGATTGCTAGAGTGAGATGAAGAGCGAAATGAAAGAATAAGTGAAAGACATAAGATCGATGGATTTATTGAACGATTGAGCGAGAACAAGAAGAAGAACTCGAGGGAGAAAAAAGGAGAGCAATGGAACGATTGAGCGAAAGAACGATGGAACGATTGAGCGACAGAGTGATGGAACGATGGAGGGAAAGAAGGATTGACCTATTAAGCGAAAGAGCGATGGAACGGTTAAGCGAAAGAGCGATGGAACGATTGAGCGAGAGCAAGAGGAAGAGCGAGAGGGAGAGGGAAAGAATAAGTGAAAGTGGGAGCGATAGAACGATTGAGTGATAGAACAATTGAGCCAAAAAGTGATGGAATGATAGAGCGTTGGAACGATGGAACGATGAAGCGATGGAGCGATGGAGCGTTGGAGCGATGGAGCAATGGAGTGATGCAACGATGGAGCAATGGAGCGATTGAGCGATGGATCAATTGAGCGAAAGAGTGATTGAATGATAGAGCGATGGAACGATGGAACGACGGAGCAATGGACCAATGAAGCGTTAGAGCGATTGAGTGATGGAGTGATGGAGCGATGCAGCGATGGAGCGATGGAGCAATGAAGCTATTAAGCAAGTGAGAGAGAGCAAAAGGGAAAAGGAGAGCGATGGAGCAATGGAGCGATTGAGTATGAGAGAAAGGGAGAGTGACAAGGGGAGAGGCAGAGTGATGAATCGATGGAGCGATGGAGCGATGGAGCGATGAAGCGATGAAGCGATGAAGCGATGTAGTAATGAATGGATTGAGCGATAGAGTGATGGAACGGTGGAACGGTGGAGCCAATGAGCGAAGGAGCAATTGAGTGATGAAACGAATGAGTGAGAACGCAAGTGAGAACAATGGAACAACGGAGCGTTTGAACGATTGCTGAAGACACAATGGAACGATTGAACGAAAGAGCGCAGGAACGATTGATCGAAAGAAAGATGGAACATTTGAGCGAAAGAGCGATGGAACAATCGGGCAAAAGGGCGATGGAACGCTTGAGCGACAGACAGAGGGAGCGATGGAGCGATGGAGGAATGGATCGATGGATCGATTGATCGATGGATCAATGGTGTGAGGGAACGATGGAGCGCCAGAGCGATGGAGTGATGTAGCGATTGATCGATGGATCGATGGAACGGTGAAGCGATGGATCGATGGGTCGATGGATCGATTGAGCGATAGAGCGATGGAGCGATGGAGGATTGAGCGATGGATCGATGGATCGATGGATCGATGGATTGATGGAACAATGGAGCGATGGAGCGATGGAGCGATGGAGTGATTGAATGATGGAACGATGGAACGATGGAGCGATGGAGCGATGGAGCGATGGAGCGATGGAGCGATGGAGCGATGGAGCGATTGAGCGATTGAGCGATGGGGCATTGAGCGGGAGAAAAAGAGAGAAGGAGAGTGATGAAGCAATGGAGTGATTGAGCATGAGAGAGAGGGAGACCGACAGGGAGAGGCAGAGTGATGGAGCGATGAAGCGATGGAGTGATGGAGGGATGAAGCGATGGAGCGATGGAGCGATGGAGTGATTGTGCGATTAAGCGATTGAGTATCGAACGATTGAGCGAAAGAACGATGAAACAATTGAGCGAAAGCGCGATGGAATAATTGAGTGAAAGAGTGATGCAACGATGGAGCGATCGAGCGATGGACCGATGCAGCAATTGAGCGAGCGTAAAGGGAGAAGGAAACGATGAAGTAATGGAGCAATTGAGCATGAGAAAGAGGGAGACCGTCAGGGAGAAACAGAGTGGTGGATCGATGGATCGAGGATCGATGGACCGATTGATCGATGGAATGATGGATCAAGGGTTGGATGGTTCGATGGAGCGATAGAGCGACGGAGCGAAGGAGCATTAGAGCGAAGGAGTGGTGGATCGATGGATCGATGGTATGATGGAGCGATGGAGCGATGGAGAAATAGAGTGATGAAGCGAGTGAGCGATGAAGCGATGGAGCGATTGAACGGTGAAGCGATTGAGCGCTTGTGCGAAAGAATGATGGAACAATTGAGCGAAAGAGCGATGAAACCAATGAGTGACAGAGTAATGGAGCGCTAGAACGATTGATTGTTGGAGTGATGGATCGATGGATCGATTGATCGATTGATCGATGGAGAGATTGATTGATGGACCGATTGAGCGATGGAGCGATGCATCGATGGAGAGATGGAGCGATAGAGCGATTGATCGATCGAGGGATTGACTGAGGGAGATATGGAGCGATGGAGGAATGAGACGATTGAGCGATGGGACCATAGTACGATGGAACGATGGAGCGATTGGTCGTTGGAGCGATTGAGTGATGGAGCGATGGAGCGATGAAGCGATGGACCGATGGAGAGATTGAGCGATGGACACGATTGAGCGATGGAGCGATGCATCAATGGAGCTGATGGAGCGATGGAGCGATGGAGCGATGGAACGAACGCGCGATGGAGCGATGGAACGATGGGTTGATTGAGCGAAGGAGCGATGGAGCGATTCAGCGAATGAGCAATGGAGCAATTGAGCAATGGAGCGATGCAGCGATGGATCGATGGAGCGTTGGAACGATGGAGCGATGGAGCGATGGAGCGATGGAGCGATGGTCGATGGAGCGATGGAGTGTGATGGAGCGACGGAGCGATTGAATTGTTGGAACCCTTTGAGTGATGGAACGATGGAGCGATGGAGTGATGGAGCAAGAGGAGCGATTGAACGGTGAAGCGATTGAGCGATTGTGTGGATTTTTAGCAATGGAAAATGATGGAACAATTGAAGCGAAAGAGCGATGAAATGATTGAGTGACAGAGTAATGGAGCGATAAAGCGATTGATTGTTGGAGCAATGGAGCGATGATGCAGCGGAACGATGGAGTGGCGATGAATGAATCGCTGGGATCGATAGCTCGATGGATCGATGGATCGATGGATTGATGGACCGATGGAACGATGTAGCAATGGAAGCGATGGAGCGATGGAGAACAGGAGGGAGCGATCGAGCGATGGGACGATGAAGCGATGGATTGGTTTTTGTGATGGAGCGATGAAGCGGTCGATAGAGCGACGGAGTGATGGAAATGGAACGATGAATGATAGAGCGTTGGAACGATGGAACGATGGAGTAATGGAGCGATGGAGCAATGATAGAGCAATGGGTTGATCGAGCGATTGAACGATGGAGCGATGGAGCGATGCAGCGATTGAGCGTTGGAACGATGGAGTGATGGAACGATGGAGCATTGAATCGCTGGAGCGTTGAAAGGGTGTTGCGATGGAGCGATGGAGCGCTGGGTCACTGGATCGATGGATCGATGGATCGATGGATCGATGGATCGATGGATTGATGGATCGATAAAGCGTTGGAGCGATGTACCGGGGAGCGATTGAACAATGGAAGTGATTGAGCGATGGAGCAAACAAATGATGGAACAGTTGAGCGAAAGAGCGATGAAACGATTGGTGACAGAGTGATGGAGAAAGCGATAAAGCGATTGAGGGATTGGTGAAAATTTTGGATGGAACGATGGAGCGATGAAGCGGTGGTGCGATAGAAGCGATGGAGCGATGGAGGCGATGGTGAAATGGAACGATGGAATGATAGAGCGATAGAGCGATTGGGAGATGGTACGATAGAGCGATGGAGCAATGAAGCAATAATGGAGCGATGGAGCAATGGACAAGATTGAACGACAGAGGGATGGAGATGGAGCGAGATGGTGCGATGGAGCAATAGTACGATGGTGCGATGGAGCAATAGAGCGATGGATTGCTTGAGCGATGGAGCGCTGGAGCGATGGAGAGATGGAGCGATGGATCGATTAATCGATCGAGTGGATTGACCGATGGAGCAAACGAGCCATGAGACGATTGAGCGATGGGACCATAGGGCGATGGAGCGATGGAGCGATTGATCCTTGGAGCGATTGAGTGATGGAGAGAGGGATGGTGCGATGGAGCGATGGACCGATGGAGAGATGGAACGATGGACCGATTGAGTGATGGAGCGATGCAGCGATGGAGCGATGAAGCGGATGGGGCGATGGGTCGCTGGATTGATTGATCGATGGATCGATGGATCGATGGATTGATGGACCGATGGAGCGAGGCAGCGATGGATCGATAAAGCGTTGGAGCGATTGAACAAAGCGATGGAAGCGATTGAGCAATGGAGCGATGGGTCGATCGCGCGATGGGTGATCGAAGTTGATGGAGACGATGGAGCTGGAGCGATGGAGCGATGGAGCAATAGAGCTGTGGAGCGATGGAGCGATGGAGCGATGGGACTGTAAGGCGATGAAGCGATTGAATTGTTGGAACGGTAGAGCGATGGAGTGATGGAGAAAGGAAGCGATTGAACGATGAAGCGATTGAGGGATTGTGTGAAAAAATGATGGAACAATAAGAGCGATGAAACAATTGAGTGACAGAGTGATGGAGCGATAAAGAGATTGATTGTTGAAGCGATGGAGCGATGGAGCGATAGAACGATGGAATGATGGAGCGATGGAGCGATGAAGCGATGGACCGATGGAGCCATGGTGCGATAGAGCCATGGAGCAACGGAGTGTGGAGATGGAGCGATAGAACGATAGAGCGATGGAGCGATGGAGCGATGGAGCGATGGAGCAATGGAGAGATTGAGCGATGGAGGAGATGGAGAGATGGAGCAATGGTGCGATGGAGCAATGGAGCGATCGAGCGATAGAGCGATTGAAAGAACGATGGAGCACTGATGAAACGAATGGAGTGCTGTAGCGAACGAGAGATGTAGCGATGGAGAGATTGATCGATCGAGGGATGGAGCGATGGGGCGATTGAGCGATGGAGCGATGAGAGCGATGGAGCGATGGGACCATGGGGCGATGGAGCGATGGTGCAATGGAGCGATGACAGATTGATCGTTGGAGTGGTTGATGGAGTGATGGAACTATGGAGCGATGGAGCGATGGAGTGATGAAGCGATGGAACGATGTAACGATGGAGGTATGGAGCGATGGAGCGATGGTGTGGATTGAACGATGGATCAATTGATCGATCGAGGGATGAAACGATGGAACGATTGAGCGATGGAGCGATGAGACGATGGAGCGATGGGACCATGGGGCGATGGAGCAATGGGAAGATGCAGCGATTGATCGTTGAAGCGGTTGAGTGATAAAGCGATGGAGAGATGGAGCGATGGACCCATTGAGCGATGGAGCGATGGAGCGATGGAGTGGATTGGAACGATGGAGCGATGGAGCGATGGGTTGATCAAGTGATGGAGCGATGGAGCAATGGGTCGATGGATCGATTGAGCGATGGAGCGATGAAGCAATGGAGCATTGGAGCGAACGAGCGATCAATGGAACGATTGAGCAATGGAGCGATGGAGCGATGGGTCGATGGATCGGTTGACAGATTGGTCGATGGATTGATGGACCGATGAAGCGATGCAGCAATGGAGCGTTGGAGCGATGGAGGATGGAGCGATGAAACGATTGAACAATGGAGAGATTAAGCGATGGAAGGATGGAGAGATGGAGCGATGGTGCAATGGAGCGATGGAACGATGGAGGGATGGAGCGTTGGTGCGATAGAACGATGGAGCGAGGGAGCGATGGAGCAATGGAGCAATGGAGAGATTGAGCGATGGAGGGATAGAGATGAAGCGATGGTGCGATGGAGCAATGGAGCGATGGAGCAATGGCACGATGGAGGATGAAGCGCTGCAGCGATGGAGCACTGTAGCGATGGAGAGATGGAGCGATGGAGCGATTGATCAATCGAGGATGAAGTGATGGAGCGACAGAGCGGTGGAGCGACACAGCGATGGAGTGACAGGGCGAATGAACGATGGAGCGATGAGACGATGGAGTGATGGGACCAGAGGGTGATGAAGCGATGGAGCGATGGAGCGATTGATCGTTGGAGCGATTGAGTGATGGAGCGATTGAGTGATGGAGCGATGGAGTGATGGAGTGATGGGCAATGGGTGATAGAGCGATGGAGCGATGGAGCGATTGGTTGATTGAGCGATAGAGCGATTGAGCGATGAAGCGATCGAGTGATTCAGCAATTGAGTGATGGAGCGATGGATCGATAGATCGATGGATGAGATAGACCTATGGAGCGACGCAGCTGGGTCGATGGAGCGTTGGAGCGATGGATCGATGGAGCGATGGAGTGATTGATCGTTTGAGCTGTTGAGTGGATGGAGCGATAAAGCGATGGACCGATTGAGTGATTGATCGTTTGAGCAGTGATTGAGCGATGGAACGATTGAAGAGCGATGGAGCCATGGAGCGATTGAGCGATCGAGCGATGGAACGTTGGACGATGGAATAGTGGAACGATTGAAAGGTGGAGCCAATGAGCGAAGGATCGATTGAGTGATGAAACTAATGAGCGAGAATGAAAGTGAGTGATATAACAACGGAGCGAATGAATAATTAAGAGAAAGAGCAATGGAACGATTTAACGAAAGAGCGATGGAACGATTGAGCGAAAAGAACGATGGAACAATTGAGCACAAAGCGATGAAACGATTGAGTGGCAGCGTGATGGAGCTATGGGGCGATGGAGCGATAGAGGGATTGAGCGATGGATGGAGCGATGGAGCGATTGAGAGCTGGAGGGATGGTTCCGTTGATCGATGGAATGGGGATCGAAGGGATGGAGCCAATGAGCGAAGGAGCGATTGAGACGATGAAACGATAGGACCATAGGGCGATGGAGCGATGGGCAATGGGCGATGGAGCAATTTATCGTTGGAGCGGTTGAGTAGTGGACCGCGATGGAACGATGGAGTGATGGGGCGATTGAGCAAAAGACATAGAAACTATTGGAGCGACAGAGTGATGGAGCAATTAGGGGCGATGGAACGATGGAGCAACGATCGGATGGATGGAGCGATGGAGCGATAGAGCGATGGAGCGATGGAGCGATGAAGCGATGGAGTGAAGGAACGATGGAGCGATGGAGCAATTGAGCAATTGATCGATGGAGCGATGGATCGATGGATCGATGAAACTGACTTAGAGTGATTGATCGTTTGAGCGGTTGAACGAATGAGCGATGGAGCAATGGAGCAATGGAACAACAGAGCGATAGAATGAGTTAAGTGAATAAGCAATGGAACGGATTGAACAAAAGAGCGATGGAACGATTGAGCGAAATAACGATCGACCAATTTAACGAAAGAGCGATGGAACAATTGAGTTGAAAGAGCGATCAAACGATAGAGTGACCGAGTGTTGGAGCGATGGAGCGATGGGGCGAAGGAGCGCTGGAGAAAGGATCGATGGATCGAAGGATCGATGGATCAATGGAGTGATGGAGTGATGGATCGATGGAGCGATAGAGCGATGGAGCGATGGAGCGATGGAATGATTGAGCGATGCAGCGATGGAACGATGGAGCGATTGAGCGATGCAGCGATGGAGAGATGGATCGATTGACCGATGAAGCGATGGAGCAATTGACGATAGAGGGGCAGAATGATGTAGCGATGGAACGATGGACTGATGGGAGCCAGATGGAGCTTCTGAGCGCTGCAGTGCTGCAGCATTGGAACGATGGAACGGTGGAGCAATGGAAAAGTGGAGACGAGCAAAGGAGGTGATTGAGTGATGAAAGGAATGGACGAGAACGAAAGTGAGAGCGATGTGGAACAACAGAGCGGTGAAACGATTAAGTGAAAGAGCAATGGAACGATTGAGCTATTGGTGAGTGGAGCGATGGAGGGATTGAGCGATGGAGGGATGGCGAGATGGAGTGATCAAGCGATGGAGCGATGTAGCTATGGATCGATGGATCAATGGATTGATGGACCGATGAATCGATGGAGCGATGGAGAAGATTGGCGATGGGGCAATGGGGCGATAGAAAGATGGAGCGATAGAGCGATTGAGCGATGGGCAATTGAACGATGCAGCGATGGAGCGATGAATCGATGGAGTGATTGAACGTTGGAACGATTCAGCGATTGAGCGATGGAGCGATTAAGTGATGGAGCGATCGAAGTGATGGGTCAATGGATCGATGGATCGGTGGATTGATGGACCGATGGAGCGATGGAGCGATGGATCGATGGAGCGTTGGGCGATGGAGCGATGAGCGATGGAGCGATGGAGCGATGGACGATGGAGCGATGGAGCGGTGGACCGATGAAGATGTGGATGGCCAATAAAGCGGATGAGCGATGGAGTAATTGAAATGGCGAGAGCGATTGAGCGGTTGAACAGAATGATGGAACAATTAAGTAAATGAGCAATGAAACAATTGATGAAAGAGTGATGGAGCGATGAAGCGATTGGATTGAGTTGGAGCGATGGAACAATTGAGCGATGGGAGCAAACGATAGAGTGACCGAGTGTTGCGATAGTGTGGTACGATGGAGCGATGGAGCGAAGGATCCGATGGAGCGAAGGATCGAAGGATTGATCGATGGATGGATTGAGCAATGGAGCGTTGGAGCATTGAGCGATTGAGCGATTGATCGTTGGAGCGGATGAGTGATTGAGCGATGGAACGATAGAGCGATGGAATGACGGAGCGATGGGTTGATCGAGCGATGGAGCGATGGAGCGATAGAGCAATTGAGCGATGGAGCGATCGAGCAATGATGCGATTGAGCGATTGAGTGATTGAGCGATGGTGCGGATAGAGCAATGGAACGAAAGAGCGATGAAACGATTGAATGACAGAATGGAGCGATGGAGCGATGGATTGTTGAGCGATGGAGATGGAGCGATGGACCGATTCGCGATGGAGCGATGGAGCGATTGAAACGGGGAGCCAATGAGCAAAGGAGGTGATTGAGTGATAAATATATGTAACACGCCCAGCAGCGGTTGTAATTTGTCTCCGGAATTTTCAACATTCGTGTGTTTTACAGTGCATTCGACCTTGTGGATTACACCCTACTTTTATATGAAGTTTTGCCGGTTCTAAGGATACACGTTCCCAGCATTTTTATTCAAGGATTCATCTGACATTTCATACTTGACTCCATGGCACACAAACACCATTAACGTTCACCACCTCCATTTTGTTTTATTGAGCATAAGAGTATTACTCACACCTACTCTTCACGGCTCCATATTTTCACCACCAACTGTGCGCCAACAAATCACACAGAGCAAAACACACTGACAAACGCGGCGGTCGTCGCAAGCAGCGCACAATCGAGACAATCGTCGGCCACCGTCCCCCAGCAAGACACGTCAAAACAAATTCACCGTCTAACCTGACGCGCATAATCACTGACAACAACAACATTCACTGTAACAACGACACACAACTGAACTACTCTCCTTACTCAACGCGACATGTCAATCATTCCAAGCAAGACAAATTCAGTATCACAGAACAACGGCTTCTCAAGGTCGTCTATTTTAATTCTCGGTCTTGCAGAAATAGGACCCTTCAGATTTATACTTTTATAAATGAAACGAAGGCCGACATAATTTTTATAACAGAAACGTGGCTGAGAGAGCAAGGAGATGAGCCTCTCATCACAGAAATGATGCCAAAAGGCTATAACTTCCATGGCGAAGCGAGGAAAACAAGGACGGGAGGGGGCGTAGCCATCGTGTACAGGGACTCATTTCAAATAACCAAATAAGAAAATTCTCAATACGACACTTTTGAACATTGTAAAATAATAATCAACACACCCCATTGTACCTTATTCTTTGTGTGTCTACCATCCCCCGCCAAGCAAAAGAAACGCCACACCATCAACAAATTTGAACAGGATTTTTCTGACTTTCTTGATTCCATTAACAACAAAAACAACGTCTACATGTTAGGGGACTTTAACTATCACCTTGAAAAGTCAATTAATTCATCTGTAAAGAGCTTAATCACACTGATTGACGAACACAGTTTCCAACAACTCGTCACTGACGCAACACATGAGAAACAACTCATTCTAGACTTAGTTTTAACAAGAACCGATTTAGTCAAATCTATAGTAAAAGTATCAGAATGTTGCATATCAGACCACTACGCCATTTCATTCAAAATCAACGTAGACAAACCCAAGACAACGAGGAGAAAAGATCCTCTGCAGAAACATTAAAGGCATTGACATCGACACCTTCAAAGAAGACCTTTTAAATTCATTTTCAGACAGGACACCGAAATCAGCAAATGACTTTGATAGCTCCCTCCGAACAATTCTCGACAAACACGCTCCAATTCGAGAGAAACTCGCCCCAATAAGGACTGCAGCGCCTGGATCAACGAGAGAGTTCTGAACGGAAAAAAAAGAAACGAAAAGCCGAGAGACTGTGGAAAAAAACTGGATCAACTGTTCATAAAAAACATTTACAGACAAGAAATTAGTTCTCTTGCTAATGTTATTAAAGAAAGAAAAATCAATTTATTTTCAAACAAACAGATACAAGACAGTGAATCAAGTTCAAACCTCTATTCAATCTGCAATGACCTTTGGGTAAAAAGAATGTACAGTACTTACCAACCTACATCCCGGTGAGTGAACTACCTGAAGCTTTCAATCATTTTTTTCATTGATAAGATTAAAAAGATACGAGAAAACTTAGATGTCACAAACTCTGATCCCAGGTATCACGTATTTGACGGTAATTCCTTTTGTTCTTTTAAACCTGTGACAGAAGATTTTGTTAAATCTACAATCATGAAATCTACTAAAAAATTGTGTGAACTTAATCCACTGCCAGTAAATCTGTTTCTTAGCTGCCTTGATATCACCTTTTATATTACCAATATTGTTAACCAGTCACTAAAAAATGGAATTGTTGTCCCTAGTTTTAAGGAGGCCATTGTTAGACCTTTATTAAAAAAGAACAACCTTGATCAAAACGATTTGAAAAATTACAGACCAGTGTCCAACCTACCATTTCTTTCCAAAATATTAGAAAAGCTGTTTTGAGCCAAATCGACCAACACTTAGATGAAAACTCTTTGAAAGGAACCTATCAGTCTGCTTATAGAAGAAGGCACAGCACAGAGACAGCACTTCTGAAAGTACAATCTGATTTACGGAATTCGACCGATAAAGGAGAACTATCCATTTAGCCTTGTTAGACCTATCTGCTGCATTTGACACTATAGATCAGGGCATTCTTCTTAAACGTTTAGAGTTATCTTTGGCATCAAAGGCACTGCTCTGGAATGGTTGAGTTCGTACATCAGCAATAGAAAGCAAGCTGTATCAGTCCATGGAAAGCTATCAAATTATTCTGTTCTTCATTTTGGTATGCCCCAAGGCTCGGTTCTGGGGCCAATCCTTTTCTTTGTACGCACAACCAATACACAACATCATCAATCAACATCATTTTAATTACCACATTTACGCTGACGACACTCAGCTCTATAAGTCTGCTGAAATATCTGGACTGCCATCTGTCATAACTTCCCTTAATGATTGCGCCCCCAGATTTCTTCGTGGATGACATCCAATAAATTGAAATTAAATGAGAACAAAACAGAAGTTATAGCAATAGGAAGCAAAACCAAAGTAGAAGCCGCTAAATTAAGATATGTTAAAATCTGTAGCGAAGAAATTCCTGTTGTCAAGAAAGTAAAGAAATTTAGGAGTTATCATGGATTGTTCCATGTCCATGGAAAACCATATCTCACATTTGAGAAAAGTTTGCTATCTGGAATTAAAAAAGAATATGTCATATCGAAATACATCACTCCTGAAGCAACAAACAAATTAATTTGCTCATTTGTTCTTTCAAAATTGATTACTGCAATTCTCTGCAGGCTGGACTTCCACTGACACAAATCATGGAGTGGTTGAGCTATGGAAACAATGCCGCCAGATTAGTTATGGAAGTTTCAAAAGAGATGGAAGCCAGTGGAGCAATGCTTAAGCGATGAAGCGAGGGAGCGATGGAACGTCGTGCAATCACGTACCAATGTCTGGATGGAGTGATTGAGTGATTGAGTGATGTTCCGATGGAGACATTGAGCGATGGACAGATGGAGAGATGGATCAATGGTGCAATGGACCGATAGACGACAAAACTTTGGAGCGATAAGGCCCTACAAACACAAGCGATGGAGCGATGGGGCATTTGGAACATTTTAGCGATGGAACGATGGAGTAATGCAGAGATGATGCAATGGACTGGAACGATGGACCACTGGAGCGATCTCAACATATTTAGATGAAGCATTGGACCGATGAAGCGATTAAGCAATGAATTGATTGTGATACTATGGAGCGGTTGAGCTATGGAGGGATTGAAATGTTTTAGCGATGGAGGGATGGAGAGATGGAGCGGTGGAGCAATGGAGCGATGGAGCGAGGAGCGATGGATCGATGGAGCGATTGAGCGATTGAGTGATGGAGTAATGGAGCGATGAAGCGATGGAGCAATGGAATGATTGAGCGATGGTGCGATGGAGCAATAGGGTAATTGAACGATGAAGTGATAGAGTGATGAAGCGATGGGTGATGGAGCGATGGAGAGATTGAGGGATGGAGGATGGAGAGATGGATCGATGGTGCGATGGAGCGATGGAGCGATTGAGCGATGGAGCGATTGAGCAATGGACCGATGGAGCGATTAAGCAATGAAACGATGGAGGGAAGGAGCGATGGAGCGATGGAGCGGTTGAGCTATGGAGAGATTGAGAGATTGAGCGATGGAGGGATGGAGAGATGGAGCGGTGGAGCAATGGAGCGATGCGATGGAGCGATGGATCGATGGAGCGATTGAGCGATGGCGATGGAGTAATGGAGCGATGGAGCGATGGGTGATGGAATGATGGAGCGATGGTGCGATGGGAGAGTGATTGAACGATGGAGCGATAGAGTGATGAAGGAGGAGTGATGGACGATGGAGGATTGAGGATGGAGCGATGGAGCGATGGAAAGATAGAGCGATGGAGCGATGGAGCGATTGAACGTTGGAACGATTGAGCGATGGAGCGATGGATTAAGGATGGAGACTGATGAATCGCTGGATGGAGCGATGGAGCAATGGAGCGATGGAGCGATTGAAGCGATGGAGCAATGGAGAGATTGAGCGATGGAGGGATGGAGAGATGGATCGATGGTGCGATGGAGCGATGGAGCGCTGGGCGCTGGAAAGCTGGATGCTGGAGCACTGGGGCGATGGAGCGATGGAAAATGGATCGATGGATCGATTGATCGATCGAGGATGGAGCGATGGAGCGATGGAGCGATGAAATGATGGAGTATTGGGATTGGGTGATAGAGCGTTGGAGCGATGAAGTTATTGATCATTGGAGCGATGGAACAATGGACCGATTGAATCGATGCATCGATGGATCGATGAATCGATGGAATGATTGAACGCTGGAACGATAGAGCAATTGAGCAATGGCGCGATTGAGCGATGAAACGATGGAACGGATGACTGATGAAGCGATGGAGCGATGGAGCGATTGAAGGTGGAGCGATGTGAACGATGGAGCGATTGAGCGATGGCGTGATTGAGCGATGGAACGATGGAGTGATGAGCGATTAAACGATTGAGCGATGGAGCGATTGAGCGACGTAGCGATGGGCGATGGAGCGATGGAACGATTGAGCGACGGAGCGATGGAGCGATGGAACGATGGAACGATGAAACGATGGAGCGATGGAGATGGAGCGGAGCGATGGAGCGATGGAGCAATGGAGCAATGGAGCTATGGAACGATGGAGCGATGGTGCGATGGAGCGATTGAGCGATGAAGCGCTGGAGCGATTGAGCGCTTTAGTGATGGAGAGATGGAGCGATGGAGCACTGTAGCGATTGAGATGGAGCGATGAAGAGATGGAGCGATGGATCGATTGATCGATCGAGGGATGGAGCGATGGAGTGATGGAGTGATGAAACGATGAAGTGTTGGGACAATAGAGTGATGGAGCGTTGGAGCGATGAAGAGATTGATCGTTGGAGCGATGGAGCGATGGAGCGATCGCGCGATTGAGCAATGGAGCGATGGAGCGATGGAAGCGATGGAGCGATGGAGCGATGTAGCAATT
This sequence comes from Doris montereyensis, assembly GCA_037039925.1. NCBI lineage: Eukaryota > Metazoa > Mollusca > Gastropoda > Nudibranchia > Dorididae > Doris > Doris montereyensis. The sequence continues at coordinate 106,657 of JAXRKP010001240.1, forward strand.
TGAGCGATGGAGCGATAGAGGGATTGAGCGATGGAGCGATGGAGTGATGGAGCGATGAAGCAATGAAGCGATGGAGCGATGGAGCGATTGAGCAATGGAGCAACAGAAAGATGGAGCGATTGAGCGATGGAGGAGTGAACGATGGAGCGCTGGAGCGATGGAGCGATGGAGCAATGAAGGAGCGGTGGAGCGATGGATGGAGCGATGGAGCGATAGAGCGATTGAGCAATGGAGAGATTGAGCGATGGAGGGATGGAGAGATGGATCGATGGTGCGATGGAACGATGGAGCGATGAAGCGATGGAACGATGGAGCGATGGAGCGATGGAGAGCTGTAGCGATGGAGCGCTGTAGCGATGGAGAGATGGAGCGATAGATCGATTGATCGATCGAGGGATTGAGCGATGGAGCGATGAAACGATGGAGCGTTGGGACCAAAGGGTGATAGAACGTTGGAGCGATGAAGCGATTGATCGTTGGAGCGATGGGGCGATTTGTCGATCTTTCGATGAAGTGAGGAGCGATCGCGTGATGGAGCGATAGAGCGATGGAGCGATAGAGTGGTGAGAGATGGGCGATGCAGCAATGGATCGATGGAGCGTTGGCGCGATGGAGCGATGGAGCGATTGACGATGGAGCGATGGAGCGATTGAGTGATTGAGCAATGAAGCGATGGAGCGATGGACCGACGGGTCGATCGCGCGATGGAGCGATGGAACGATGGAGTGATGGAGTGATGGAGTGATGGAGATGGGATGATGGAGCGATGGAACGATGGAGCGTTAGACCGATAGAGCGATTAGACCGATTGAGTGATGGTGCAATAGAGCGATGGAGAGATTGA
>JAXRKP010001240.1:125000-142500 GCA_037039925.1 Doris montereyensis
ATTGCGTTCTAGCATTGTGTTTGTGTGAACATCTGGGACCCAAAAATAAAAATAAGAAGAACAAAAAGATAACGGTGGATTTATAGTTCGTATCTCCGCACAAGTGCAGGCTCACAGACTGTACATCCTTTGTTCTCCACATTCCCCAGCAGACCATTTCATTCAGCATCCTTCTCAACTCCATGGGGAGCATAACCAGCCTTTTAGGCACTTCGTACTTATACTCTGACAATATCTTTTTCTACCTACAGCTGGGTACTCATTCACACCTGAGTGAAGTGAAAAAAATAGACTATAATGCCTTTCCTAATAGGACAACGTTGTGAAAAAAACCCACATGTGCCAACCGTGGAGTTGATTTGAAGCAGTGTTATCGTGATTACAAACTCACGACACTATGGTTCAGCTCCAACGTCGCTCAGGAAATGGCACGCCTTACACTGTTAAAACTTAAACTCAATAGGTTCTACATGCACAAAAGGGGACTCGGTAGGCCAGAGGCAAGGTGTCGGCCTCTCAAACAAAAGGTAATGGGTTCAAGTCCTGTCAACGGTTGAAAAATTTTCTCGATTTTTTTCGAGCAACACCTACCCCCTTGGTCCAGGTAGGTGGATCGACACCTAGTCCCATTGGAGACGGACGATAAAAATAAGATCCCGTGTGCAGATCACAATACTCTCTGCACGTTAAAGACCCCTTGCTGTTAACAGAGCAGTCCAGGGAAAATTAAAAATCCTACCAAAAACCCCGAGATCACCTTAGTTGTGGATGTGGGTAAATCAGATCAAATCGATCTGCATGCACAACTTTGCCAATTACGTCTTGATGGCTGACCTCCAACGACCCTGATGAATGAACCCCAGCAAGCAGTCATTCTGTCCGCACTTCAACAGGCAGCTAGCGGGCTCAGCTGTATGTCCTTATTTCTTTGATTTCAGTTTTTCACATCTATCCCCGATCTTGCTATGACCTCTCGTTTTCATCTTGCGATAACTGAATATGGTGGACTAGGTCAATCAATCAATGTCAGTCACATACATAATACTACAATCAATGAGTTGAGGACGAGCACGTTATGAAAATTTGGGTTTTTATGTAGATACTAAAGATCGAAAGATAAAGATGAATTTATTTATAGACCTAGTCCGTATCTCTGCACAAATCGAAGCTCAGCGACTATCACCCAACATGCCATTTCATTCAAGGTCAATCTCACCTCCTCACAGAGCACTTTTTTCTCACAGTACAACATCGTGCCCAGCCACCCAACGCCCGGGCCATACTGGATTTTGAACCGTTATCGCCACGATTAGAAATTAATATTTATACATGTATACAACTACACTTATCTAGGAGGTAATACGGATCTACAAATACAAAGGAAATATAAAGAAGTTGTCACTTATTGTCATATTTTACCTAGGAGTAATGATTAACTCAGAGCGAAAATTAAGAAGAACTCAGCCAAAAGAATTCAAAAGGCAAGTGCAATATCATTTAACCATCTAGGAAAGACATTTGCAGGTAAAGAAGAATGGTCAACAAAAACCAAAATGGCATTATACAACAGTTTATATTGTCCTACTCTCCTCTAGGGCAGCGAAACCTGGACCTTAGTCAGAAGAGAATACAGTAGAGTACAGGCAGCTGAAATGAAATATTTAAGAAGAATTTTAGGAAAACTAAAAGAGACAAAATCAGAAACACAACAATAAGAGATCAAACCAAAGCAGATGGCATAAAAACTAAGATAGAAATAAATCAATTGAGATGGTTTGGGAATGTAAACAGAATGAATGACAATAGCAACAAAATCAATATACCGTGCTAAAGCCCAAGGTAAAAGACCAATATGTAGACCTTGGCGAAAGTGGAAGAAGATATAAAGAGGCATTGAAGCATACAAATTTAACATTTTTGGAAAGAAACAGAAAATGCCAGGACAGGGCATCCTGGAGAAAGATCATCTCGGGCATCTGAACCCATACGCCGAAAGGTAGAAGGGGAACTAATAAAGAAAGAAAAGAAAGAAAGTATACCAATTTAGATAAGCATACTAAACGATACAGATGGATTCAGAGTCCGTATCCATGCACTAGTGCAGGTTCACCGACTGTACATCCTTTATTCTCCAAGCAGGCAGTTTCACTCTCCCGTAGGAGCATACAGTATACAAGCCTGTTAGGCTTTTGGACTTAAACTCTGACAAGAACTTTCTATAGCTATAGCCGTGTACCCATTCACACCTAGGTCAAGTGAGGAAAGTAGAATGAAGTACCTTTCCTAAGAGTACAACGTTGTGACCCCCCACCCCCCCCATCTGTGCCAACCCTAGGGTTTGAACCAGTATCGTCATTACAAGCTCATAGTATTACGGTTCAGCTGCAACTTCGTTAGCTTAACTTATGCGACATAAATCTGAATCGAGGAAGGTCAGGGAACAGGCGAAGACATGGCCACGAATAAGAAAGTTATCAATGGAAACTAAAAAGAAATAAAGGTAGAAATGTTATCAAAATTTTGAAAGTAGTAGTGTGTCTAGAGATAATACACTGGTATGCTCAGGCATAGAGTGTGGTTAGGCTAAATACACTGGTATGCTCAGGCATAGAGTGTGGTTAGGCTAAATACACTGGTATGCTCAGGCATAGAGCCTGGTTAGGCTAAATGCACTGGTATGCTCAGGCATAGAGTGTAGTTAGGCTAAATACACTGGTATGCTCAGGCATAGAGTGTGGTTAGGCTAAATACACTGGTATGCTCAGGCATAGAGCCTGGTTAGGCTAAATGCACTGGTATGCTCAGGCATAGACTGTAGTTAGGCTAAATACACTGGTATGCTCAGCAATAGAGCCTGGTTAGGATAAATCAACTGGTATGCTCAGGCATAGAGTGTGGCTGTGCTAAATTCACTAGTATGCTCAGACATAGAGCGTGGCTGGGCTAAATACGTTGGTATGCTCAGGCATAGAGGGTGGTTAGGCTAAATACACTGGTATGCTCAGGCATAAAGCATGTCTGGGCTTAATCCACTGGTGTGCTCAGGCATAGAGCGTAGCTGGGCTAAGTCCATTGGTATGCTCAGGCATAGAGTGTGGTTGGGCCAAATCCACTGATATGTTCAGGCGTAGAGCCTGGTTGAGCTACATCCACTGGTATGCTCAGGCATAGAGCGTGGTTGGATGAAATCCATTGGTATGCTCAGGCATAGAGCAGTCTCTTTCTTTCTTTATCAGTTCCCATTCTACCTTTTGGTGTATGGGTTCAGATGGCCGAGATGATGCATAGAGCGTGGTTGGGTTAAATTCATTGGTCTGCTCAGGCATAGAACGTTGTTGAGCTAAATATATTGGTATGCTCAGGTATAGAGCGTGGTTGGGCTAAATTCATTGGTATGCTCAGGCATAGAGCCTGGTTAGACTAAATCCACTGGTCTGCTCAGGCATAGCGCTTGGTTAGGTTAAATACACTGGTATGCTCCAGGCATGGAGCCTGGTTAGACTAAATCCACTGGTATGCTCATGAATAGAGCCTAGATAGGCTAGATCCACTGGTATGCTCAGGAATAGAGCGTGACTGGGCTAAATCCACTCGTATGCTCGGGCATAGAGCGTGGTAGGGGTACATTTATTTGTATGCTCAGGAATAGAGCTTGAGTGGGTTAAAGCCACTGGTATGCTCAGACGTAGAGCATAGTTGGGCTAAATCAACTGTTATGCTCAGGCGTAGAGCGTGGTTGGGCTACACCCACTGGTATGCCCCGGCATAGAGCGTGGTTGGGTTAAATCCACTGGTATGCTCAGGCATAGGGCGTGGTTGGGTTAAATCCACTGGTATGCTCAGGCGTAGAGCGTGGTTGGGTTAAATCTACTGGTATGCTCAGACGTAGAGCATGGTTGGGCTCAATCAACTGTTATGCTCAGGCGTAGAGCGTGGTTAGGCTACACCCAATGGTATGCCCCGGCATAGAGCGTGGTTGGGTTAAATCCATTGGTATGCTCAGGCATAGAGCGTGGTTAGGTTAAATCCACTGGTATGCTCAGGTATTGAGCGTGACTGGGCTACACCCAATGGTATGCTCCGGTGTAGAGCATGGTGGGGCTAAATCCATTGGTATGCTCCGGTGTAGAGCATGGTGGGGCTAAATCCATTGGTATGCTCCGGTGTAGAGCATGGTGGGGCTAAATCCATTGGTATGCTTCGGTGTAGAGCCTGGTTAGGCTAAATCCACTGGTATGCTTCGCCTTAGAGCCTGGTTAGGCTAAATCCATTGGTATGCTCCGGTGTAGAGCCTGGTTAGGCTAAATCCATTGGTATGCTCCGGCGTAGAGGCTGGTTAGGTTAAATCCATTGGTATGCTCCGGCGTAGAGCCTGGTTGGGCTAAATCCATTGGTATGCTCCGGTGTAGAGCCTGGTTAGGCTAAATCCATTGGTATGCTCCGGAGTAGAGCCTGGTTGGGCTAAATCCACTGGTATGCTCCGGTGTAGAGCCTGGTTAGGCTAAATCCATTGGTATGCTCCGGTGTAGAGCCTGGTTGCTAAATCCATTGGTATGCTCCGGTGTAGAGCCTGGTTAGGCTAAATCCATTGGTATGCTCCGGTGTAGAGCCTGGTTAGGCTAAATCCACTGGTATGCTCCGGTGTAGAGCCTGGTTAGGCTAAATCCACTGGTATGCTCCGGCGTAGAGCCTGGTTAGGCTAAATCCATTGGTATGCTCCGGTGTAGAGCCTGGTTAGGCTAAATCCACTGGTATGCTCCGGTGTACAGCCTGATTAGGCTAAGTCACTGGTATGCTCCGGTGTAGAGCCTGGTTAGGCTAAATCATTGGTATGCTCCGGTGTACAGCCTGATTAGGCTAAGTCCACTGGTTTGCTCCGGTGTAGAGCCTGGTTAGGCTAAATCAATTGGTATGCTCCGGTGTAGAGCCTGGTTAGGCTAAATCCATTGATATGCTCGGTGTAGAGCCTGGTTGGGCTAAATCCATTGGTATGCTCCAGTGTAGAGCCTGGTTATGTTAAATCCACTGGTATGCTCCGGTGTAGAGCCTGGTTAGGCTAAATCCACTGGTATGCTCCGGCGTAGAGCCTGGTTAGGCTAAATCCATTGGTATGCTCCGGTGTAGAGCCTGGTTATGTTAAATCCACTAGTATGCTCCGGTGTAGAGCCTGGTTAGGCTAAATCCACTGGTATGCTCCGGCGTAGAGCCTGGTTAGGCTAAATCCAGTAGTGTGTGCAGGCATAGAGCGTGATTGGGATGAATCCACTAGTATTCTCAGGTGTAGAGCGTTTGTGGGTTAAATCGACTGGTATGCTCAGGCGTAGAACGTGGTTGGAATGGATCCACTATTATTCTTAGGTGTAGAGTGTGGTTCGGCTAAATCTACTGGTATTCTCAGGTATAGGCGTGATTGGGCTGAATACAGCTCTATGTTCAGTAGTAAAGCATTTCTGCGTAAATCAACCAGCATGCTCAGGCGTAGAGCGTTGTATTTACCGATGTTCTCAGGTGTGGAGCCTGATTGTGTTAAATCCACCAATATGCTCAATCGTAGCTCAGTCTGGGCTAGATCAATATGCTCAGGCGTACATTTCAAGTGAAGAACTAGTGGTTGAATCCACATGTACTCTGTACGCTCAGGCTTAGATAGTGGTGAATGAAAGCCACCTGTATTCTCGGGCGTAGGGCGTAGTTGGGATACATTTACTGTCATTCACGGGTATGGGGCATGGTTTGGATAAGTCCACCGTTATCGTCAGGTGTAAGGCATGGTTGGGCTAAATCCACACGTATGCTCGAGTATAGAGCGTGGTTGGACTAAATTCACCTGTATGCTCGAGTATAGAGCGTGGTTGGACTACATCAACATGTATGCTCGAGTATAGAGCGTGGTTGGACTACATCAACATGTATGTATAGAGTGTGGTTGGACTAAATCAACATTTATACTCAGGTGCATAAAGCGTGGTTGGACTAAATCAAGGTGTATGCTCAGGTATAGAGGTGTGGTTGGACTAAATCTACGTGTATGCTAAAGTATAGAGCTTTGTTGGACTGAATCTACGTGTATGTTGAGGTATAGAGCGTGGTTGGATTAAATCTACGTGTATGCTCAGGTATAGAGCGTTGTTGGACTAAATCTACGTGTGTGCTAAAGTATAGAGCGTTGTTAGACTAAATCTACGTGTATGCTAAAGTATAGAGCGTTGTTAGACTAAATCTAGGTGTATGCTAAAGTATAGAGCGTTGTTAGACTAAATCTACGTGTATGCTCAAGTATACAGAGCGTTGTTAGACTAAATCTACGTGTATGCTCAGGTATAGAGCGTTGTTGGACTAAATCTAGGTGTATGCTCAGGTATAGAGCGTGGTTGGACTAAATCTAGGTGTATGCTCAGGTATAGAGCGTGGTTGGACTAAATCTAGGTGTATGCTAAGGTATAGAGTGTGGTTGGACTAAATCTACGTGTATGCTAAAGTATAGAGCGTTGTTGGACTAAATCTACGTGTATGTTGAGGTATAGAGCGTTGTTGGACTAAATCTACGTGTATGCTAAAGTATAGAGCGTTGTTGGACTAAATCTACGTGTATGCTAAAGTATAGAGCGTTGTTGGACTAAATCTACGTGTATGCTCAGGTATAGAGCGTTGTTGGACTAAATCTACGTGTATGCTAAAGTATAGAGCATTGTTGGACTAAATCTAGGTGTATGCTCAGGTATAGAGCGTTGTTGGACTAAATCTACGTGTATGTTCAGGTATAGAGCGTTGTTGGACTAAATCTACGTGTATGCTAAAAGTATAGAGCATTGTTGGAGTAAATCTACGTGTATGCTCAGGTATAGAGCGTGGTTGGACTAAATCTACGTGTATGCTCGGGTATAGAGCGTTGTTGGACTAAATCTACGTGTATGCTAAAGTATAGAGCGAATTTGGACTAAATCTACGTGTATGTTGAGGTATAGAGCGTGGTTGGACTAAATCTACGTGTATGTTGAGGTATAGAGCGTTTTTGGACTAAATCTACGTGTATGCTCAGGTATAGAGCGTTGGTTGGACTAAATCTACGTGTATGCTAAAGTATAGAGCGTTGTTGGACTAAATCTACGTGTATGTTGAGGTATAGAGCGTTGTTGGACTAAATCTACGTGTATGCTAAAGTATAGAGCGTTGTTGGACTAAATCTACGTGTATGCTCAGGTATAGAGCGTTGTTGGACTAAATCTACGTGTATGCTCGGGTATAGAGCGTTGTTGGACTAAATCTACGTGTATGCTCAGGTATAGAGCGTGGTTGGACTAAATCTAGGTGTATGCTCGGGTATAGAGTGTTGTTGGACTAAATCTAGGTGTATGCTCGGGTATAGAGTTGTTGGACTAAATCTACGTGTATGCTAAAGTATAGAGTGTTGTTGGACTAAATCTACGTGTATGCTAAAGTATAGAGTGTTGTTGGACTAAATCTACGTGTATGTTGAGGTATAGAGCGTGGTTGGACTAAATCTAGGTGTATGCTAAAGTATAGAGCGTTTTTGGACTAAATCTACGTGTATGTTGAGGTATAGAGCGTGGTTGGACTAAATCTAGGTGTATGCTCAGGTATAGAGCGTTTTTGGACTAAATCTACGTGTATGCTCAGGTATAGAGTGTGGTTGGACTAAATCTAGGTGTATGCTCAGGTATAGAGCGTTTTTGGACTAAATCTACGTGTATGCTGAGGTATAGAGTGTGGTTGGACTAAATCTAGGTGTATGCTCAGGTATAGAGCGTTTTTGGACTAAATCTACGTGTATGTTGAGGTATAGAGCGTTTTTTGGACTAAATCTAGGTGTATGCTCAGGTATAGAGCGTGGTTGGACTAAATCTAGGTGTATGCTCAGGTATAGAGTGTGGTTGGACTAAATCTACATGTATGCTAAAGTATAGAGCGTGGTTGGACTAAATCTACATGCATGCTCAGGTATTGAGCGTGGTTGGACTAAATCTACGCGTATGCTCAGGTATAGACCGTGGTTGGACTAAATCCACCATTGTCATGAGGCGTAGAGTATAATTTGGCCACATTTATCTGTATAGATAGGTGTAGAGCCTGTTTGGGCTTAACCGACAAGTATGCTCATGGCTGGGATAAGTCCTCCAGTATGCTCAGGTGTAGAGCGTGGTTGGGAAAAATCCACACTTCAGGCGTAGAGGGTAGTCAGCTAAATCTACCGTTACCCTCACGCGTAAAGCGTGGTTGGGTTAAACCCATCGTTAGTCTCAGACGTAGAGCGTGTTTAGGAAAAATACAGTAGAGCGTGTTTAGGTAAAATCCAGCGTTACCATAAGGCGTATAGGGTGTTTGGGTTAAATCCACCAGGACCTAAGGCGTATAGGGTATTGGGTTAAATCCACCGTTACGTTCAGGCGCAGAGGGTGTTTGGGTTAAATCCACTGTAACCTCAGGCGTATACGATGTTTCGGTTAAATCCACTGTAACCTCAGGCGTATACGGTGTTTGGGTTAAATCCACTGTAACCCCAGGCGTATACGGTGTTTGGGTTAAATCCACTGTAACCTCAGGCGTATAGGGTAATTGGGTTAAATCCACCGTTACCCTCAGGCGTAGAGGGTAATTCACTTAAATCCACTGTAACCTCAAGCGTAGTGGGTAATTGGGTTAAATCCATGGATACCCTCAGGCGTAGAGCTCGCTTGGTTTAAATCCACTGTTACCCAAAGGCGTATTGGTTTGAATTCACCGTTACCGTCAGGCGTAGAGAGTGGTAGAGCTAAATCCTCCGGTGTGCTCCGCGCGGTGGGGTTAAATCCACGGTTACGCACAGGCGTAGAGAGTTTGTTGAGCTAAATCCTCCGGTATGCTAAGTTGTACAGCGTGGTTGGGTTAAATCCACCTGTGTGTTCAGGCATTGAGCGTAGTTGGGTTAAATCTGCACGTATGCTGAGTGTAGAGCATGGTTGGGTTAAATCCGGCTGTATGCCCAGTGTAGAGCGTGGTTGGGTTAAATCCGGCTGTATGCCCAGTGTAGAGCGTGGTTGGACTAAATTTGTGTCTATACTCACGCGTAGAGCATGGTTGGGCTAAATTTATGTCTACTCACGCGTAGAGCGTGGTTGGGCTAAATTTATGTCTATACTCACGCGTAGAGCGTGGTTGGGCTAAATTTACCTGTATATTCACGCGTAGAGCGTGGTTGGGCTAAATCTACCTGTATACTCACGTGTAGAGCGTGGTTGGGCTAAATCTACATGTATATTCACGTAGACCGTGGTTGGGCTAAATCTACCTGTATGGTAGAGCGTGGGGCTAAATCTACCTGTATGCTCACGCGTAGAGCGTGGTTGGGCTAAATCTACATGTATACTCGTAGGCGTAGTTGGGCTGCATCTACCTGTATACTCACGCGTAGAGCGTGGTTGGGCTAAATCTGCTGTATACCCACGTAGAGCGTGGTTGAGCTAACCCGTATGTTCCCCTACCGTGTATACCTCACGCGTAGAGCGTGGTTGGGCTAAATCTACATGTATACTAGAGCGTGGTTGAGTTAAATCTACGTAGACCGTGGTTGGGCTAAATCTACCTGGCGTGGTTGTTCACGCGTCACCCATAGAGCGTGGTTGGGCTAAATCTACCTGTATGCTCACGCGTAGAGCGTGGTTGGGCTAAATCTACATGTATGCTCACGCGTAGAGCGTAGTTGAGCTACATCTACCTGTATACTCACGCGTAGAGTGGTTGGGCTAAATCTACGTGTATACACACGTAGAGCGTGATTGGGCTAAATCTACCTGTATGTTCCCCCATAGCGCGTGGTTAGGCTAAATCTACCTGTATACTCACGCGTAGAGCGTGGTTGGGCTAAATCTACCTGTATGCTCACGTGTAGAGCGTAGTTGGGCTAAATCTACCTGTATACTCACGCGTAGAGCATGATTGGGCTAAATCTACCTGTATACTCACGCGTAGAGCGTCGTTGACCTAAATCTACCTGTATACTCACCCATAGAGCGTGGTTGGGCTAAATCTACCTGTATGCTCACGCGTAGAGCGTGATTAGGTTAAATCTACCTGTATACTCTCACGCGTAGAGCGTGGTTGGGCTAGAAATCTACCTGTATACTCACGCGTAGAGCGTGGTTGGGCTAAATCTACCTGTATGCTCACGTGTAGAGCGTGATTGGGCTAAATCTACCTGAATACTCACCCATAGCGCGTGATTGGGTTAAATCTACCTGTATACTCACCCATAGAGCGTGGTTGGGTTAAATCTACCTGTATACTCACCCATAGAGCGTAGTTGGGCTAAATCTACCTGTATACTCACGCGTAGAGCGTGATTGGGCTAAATCTACGTGTATAACTCACCCATAGAGCGTGGTTGGGCTAAATCTACCTGTATACTCACGTGTAGAGCGTATGATTGAGGCTAAATCTACCTGTATACTCACGCGTAGAGCGTGGTTGGGCTAAATCTACCTGTATACTAGACGTGTAGAGCGTGGTTGGGCTAAATCTACCTGTCTGTATACTCACGCGTAGAGCGTGGTTGGGCTAAATTTACCTGTATACTCACGTGTAGAGCGTGGTTGGGCTAAAAATACCCGTATACTCACGCGTAGAGCGTGGTTGGGCTCAATCTACCTGTATGCTCACGCGTAGAGCGTGGTTGGGCTATCCGTATACTCACGTGTAGAAGCTCTTATGCGTAGAGCGTGGTTGGGCTAAATATACCCGTATACTCACGTGTAGAGCGTTGGCTAAAAATACACGTATACTCACGCGTAGAGCGTGGTTGGGCTCAATCTACCTGTATGCTCACCCATAGAGCGTGGTAAGGCTACATCAGCCTGAAGTCTTATGCGTAGAGGTTGGGTTAAAACCACAAGCATACTCAGACGTAGAGCGTGGGGGGGGGGGGGGGGAGTTGGGTTAAAACCACAAGTATGCTCAGACGTAGAGCGCGGTTGGGTTAAAACCACAAGCATGCTCAGATGTAGAGCGTGGTTGGGCAAAATTCACTTGAATGCCCACGCACAGAGCGTGGTTGGGTTAAAACCACAACTATGCTCAGACAAAGGTGTGGTTGGGCTAAGTTCTCCAGTATGCTCTTTTTCCACTCCTTCTGTCTCTGTCTCTGTCTCTGTCTCTCTCTGTCTCTGTCTCTGTCTCTCTGTCTCTATGTCTCTTCTGTCTCTGTCTCTCTCTCTCTCTCTCTCTCTCTCTCTCTCTCTCTCTCTCTCTCTCTCTCTCTCTCTCTCTCTCTCTTTCTCTCTCTCTCTCTCTCTCTCTCTCTCTCTCTCTCTCTTCTCTCTCTCTCTCTTTCTCTCTCTCTCTCTCTCTCTCTCACACACACACACACACACACACAACAACAACAACAACAACAACATGCATCTAACGTGTCGTCGTATGTATAAAAATAGCTATCTACTCTATACATGATCGGTAAACAGTTCACATCATGCACGCGATAGCAAACAAACACTGTGGATCCAGATATAAACATCTGGTGGGGCTATCATATGACTGTGATGAGCATCTGACCTAGATGACTGTGTTGGATCCCGTTTTTAACTGGGTCAGATGTATATCTGACGTATGTAAGATATAATATTATGATATCATTGAGAAGAATGTTTGGCCGTGTTATAGGCCTAATAGCTTTAGATTAATTACATCACACAACCCGTGATACGAAAACTCTATAGCTTGAGAATTCAGAAACAAATACAAGGAAAAAGAGAAGAAAGCTCACTGCAAATGGAACGTTTCCGTTTCCATGCTCAGGTATACACCCCCCCACTACTCCGCTATATCTTTTTATGATGTAAAATACTCGAATTTAGAATTCTTTCAGACTTCAAACAATAGGCATGACAGGTTCTGGAATAGTCTTCATTTTGCAACTCATCTAGTTATGCAGCTTTTGTAATACTATCATGCCAAATCATTTAGAATTAAAACAAACTAAATTGCTTTTGATCTGATTTAATTTAATGTACCCACATCCACAAATAGAGTGATTTTTTTTGGGTAGGATTTTAATTTTGCTTTGACTGCCTTGTAAAAAGCCAAGGAATCGTGAACGTGCACAGTGTTGTGATCTGCACACGGAACCTCGTTTTTACAGTTAGTCTCCGATGGGACTTGGTGTCGAGCCATCTACCTGTACCAAGAGGGGGGGGTGTAGATTTCACTACAAAAACAAATCGAGAAAAAAATTGCAACCGTCGGCGGACCTTGAACCCACGACCTTTGGTTTTGAAAGGCTGATACCGAATCCTTCAAAAACTAAATTGCATAAATGATAATTCACCAAATGCACATGTATGGCAAAGGCAAGTGTGAGATACCTGTGTAAATTCATCATAATATTCTCATGCAAAAGAGACTAAAACCTATCAAATACAAGCACATAAACATCTTCCTGTAAAGGTCCATATTATGTCAATCATATCTGATCTTAATTCCTCATTTCGGTCATCAAGTTTATCCCCGCACTCGCTTTCTTTTACTTCAGATCCATTTTCTCTTTTATTGTCTACATCCTCACCTCCAGTTTTATGGAGTCTTTGAATGGGTCTGAAAAACAAGCTCTCTTAGGTTTTACTTCCACAATTCTGACTAGACCGTCTGAACTTCGGATCAATTTTGTAACCCTGTCTAAGGGCCTACATTTTTTTGCAGTTATCTTCTCTTATCAAAGCTATGGAACCTTTTTCCCGATTTCCTCTTGAGAAATAGCGTTGTTATTCACATTTTATAGGGACCCATTTCCTTATCAATTTCAGATGCACTCGAATCAATTGAAAGGTCCCTTTTATTTTTTCTTCTGTCGAAGATAATATATAAATAGCAAGAACCACGCAAGTATTTTCCTCGCTTTCGTGAATTCTACCCTTTGTTCCGTAGGAAGAACAAGTTGATTCATGGCCTGTAGGACGTTCCCCGTAGTCTACTGCTCAGATGAGCAAACCGTTTGTATCCTGAAATTTTATGTCTCCACTTCTCAATGACCTCCTTGTCACCTTCAAGCAGTGCGTAGGGTCAGGCATCCAATCAGGGGAGGTTATCAATGCCCTAGCGGTGAGTTCTCGAGTCCCCACATCAGCGGGGTTTCCTGTGATCCAGGACAGCGTTTCCACATCGAGAGACACGTCAATACTTGGATATATCTCTGCAACTCTATTGGCAACGAATTTTTCCGCTTGGAGAGTCTGATAGTTGCTTGAGTGTCACGAATATGAAAGGGTCCGCTTACCAAATATGGTTTCTCAGGGCAGCAATCCACGGGGCACTCAATGACATCGTCTAGCTTGATCAATCTCCAGCAATACTCTAGTCCTATCAAATTGTCTACTCTTACCTGTTTTCTTTCTCCATCTCATCCCACGTTCTAATCTATGAATGCCAAAGGGGAGCAAAGAGTTCTCTAGGGGCCTTACGGCTTAAACGTGGGTCGACATATTAAGAGTATTTCTGTTAAACATAGCCTTTCCTCAGGCCTCCCATTCCAGAACCATCTCAGGGATATTTCTTTTGTTCACTCTGGGGACTTGGAATCCCAAACTAACTAGGGGAGGTCCTTCCTGTCCAAGACATTTTGTACAAGGGACCTTATAAAGGATGAGGTAATGTAGCTTTGATGTGTTGCACTGTCAAACAAAACACAAACCCGTTTACCCCATGGTCTGAACATCGCTTGTTTTCATAAATATTTGTTTACAACTAACATTAGAGTTTGTGTAGATCATGGCTTCCCTTGTGTTTGAAGATGATTCATTTGTGCTTGAGCCCGTTTCAATGTTTGTCACATCAGGACAATAAGTTTTATTCTGTCCTTTTTAAAAATAATTTGAACACTTCGAGTTACAGTTCCTAGCCAAATGAAACACTAAAAACACAGTTTGTTTATTATCAGCTTTTCTCTCTCTCGCTTAATCTGCACGTTATTTCGAAATATCTGGGCAACGATTTTCACTAAAATATTCTCTTAAATAGAATACATATTTGGATCTTGGTCTAGGGAACCGTGATGGTTAATTGTACTTTTTGGTATGAAGAGGTAGGTACAGTGCCCTCTCGCCTGCCCGTGTTGGTTTCCTCATTGACAATAGGAATACCGAAGCTCTGTGACCTCTCCCTCCTTAAGAATTCACCGTGTAAAAGCCCCACAAGAAAGTAGAGATTTGACTCCCTGCAGTCGCTAGAGCGACCCCAATCAAGGCGAATATCATTTGGGAGACGGTTGATTATAAGCATTGAAGTCAGTATGACTCAATATTGGTCTTCTGTGATCACAAGTTTTCCGGTCTCGAGACTACGGACATGAGACTGGAGCTGGTGCATAGATCTTGCACATTTCTGGCGTTGCGACATGAATAGAAAGCAACCTTTGGATGTGTTGATAAACGAGTTTGTCCCGTCTGCCAAATCTTTCTTCCAAGATTGCTAGAGCGTGTTTATAGTTGTCAGCTGTTAGCTCAAACTTCAAACTCGCTATGCATACCAGAGTGTCGCCGGACAGAAGTGACTGCAGGTAACTGAATTTTGTGGAATGGCCGATAACAGCCATGTTTTTATCAATAAACGATGGTATTCATTCAGTATGCTTACCTCTGCATTTATCAATCTATAGTTTGGAAGGTGAGCGCTTTGGCAAAGACGACATCGGGACTGTGTACCGTCTCTTGATTATTTATGTGAACATTTGTATATGTTTGTGATTTGACACTATGACCCTTCAACTTTGATTTACCTTGATTTGCAAATGAACGAAGGCTTTCGCTCCCAATTTATGAGAAACCTACATCCAAATACCACTAATATTTACTCCGAACATGCTATGATGAATATATTTCCAGATATCGGCACCAAATGTTAAATAACACATGGGATGTAGGACCATTTACAACACAAATTTGAAAAACCAAACAACAGAGCCGTCATCATTCTTCCAGATTTTTTTATTCCAGCTCCTTTCTGTTAAAAGCTCACACCACCTAGCTGGATTTTCTTCACAGTAAATACACTTAAATTTAGGCGCTCTTAAGTTTCGTCCCTTAATTCCTCAACAACTTCTGCCAAAGGTTGCCTATAGTGAGATACACAACTCAGATTTTTTACTTCATAATCAGCTGGGCCTGCTAAAGAGTTATTTTCCCTGACCTTTGTATACCAAACGCCGATGTATCGATCGTGGACGTTTACTCACAATTTTAGCAGTGTTAGTCCACGAAACAAAAAAAAATTGTAAGGAAACGTCTTCAACCGATACTTCGGCGTTTAGCATAGAACAACATAGTGGAAGCATCAATAGATCGGCGAAATAGGGATTACTCTGGTAGGTCCAGCTTCTTTCCGATTATCATTACATTCATTACTCGACTTGCAGTTTCTCTTGATTTACCCACTCCTGAGATCTCATCCCATGGCAGACTGGGTACATTTAAATGATTTACCCACTCCTGAGATCACATCCCATGGCAGACTGGGTACATTTAAATGATTTACCCACTCCTGAGATCCCATCTCATAGCAGGCTGGGTACATTTAAATGATTTACCCACTCCCGAGATCACATCCCATGGCAGACTGGGTACATTTAAAATGATCCCATCTCATGGCAACAAAAATTAAAACAAAAAGTTAAAGCTTTTTAAGGTCTATATTTCGTGAAATTTGGCATCCTGTATGAAATCTCATACGCCGATGATGTCGATTTCATGGATCTATTATTGCGTTTAACAAATTAAGGACAATTTGGATACGAAGAGTCACGATCAAACGAGGCATATGACTAATCGAAAATTGGTTAAACCTGTTCTTCTATACTCTTGTGGGGCGTGGGCATTCACCAAGCAAGGAGAAAACAATGTAGACACATTCCGTCGAAACAACACTAAATACCCAACAGTAATATCCAACATGTTGCTTTACAAAAAGACCAACGACACACCATGACCATTGACGATTCTAGAAGTAAGGTGGAGACTTTTTGGTCACATCCTAAGGCAGGGCCAGATCACGCCTGCCAACATGACAATGCTCCACTATTTTTATTTACTCAAATACGGCAAAAAAAACCAAAAAACAAAACAAAAGGTAGACCCAAGACTACATTAGAGTCGACACTAAGAAAAGATCAAAAAGAAATTGTCTCGACCCAGACGCCTAAAAACAGCAAGGGACTTGAAAGATGTACGTTGTTAGCAGCAAACAGACAAACTAAATTTGTGTGATGGGCTGTCTTGGAGACCAGAGAAATCGGATGACTTCTCAGGCAAGTAAGTCATTTCATGAAGTGGAACACGTTTCTAGTACGTCGTATGTCGCAAGTTGTGAAAAACTTGAACGCCAGACATCACGAATGAAACAAAACTACAAGCCAATAGATAGAGAACATTGTTCGTGTTTATAGGAAGAATGAAAAGAACTGGAAAAGAATAACTTAACTATTGAACTTTGATTATGTAAAAGGTATGGCTGCGTGTCCGTCTGTTTGACTGGCTGGCCGAGTGTGTCTGTCTCTCTAAGTGACTGGTTGCGTGTCTGGTCTGTCAGCCTTGCTGGCTGGCTTCGTTGCCGGGATGGCTATCTGTCTGTCTGTCTGGCTAGGTGGCTCGCTTGCGTGTCTATCTCTCTGTCTGTCTCGTTGGCTGGCTCGTGTCTGTATGTCTGTTTGATCTTCCACATGTTTATCGGTTTGTTTAGGGTAGCTGCATGTTCATCTGTTTTGCTAGCTGGCTGCATGTCTGTCTGTCTGTCTGTCTGGTTGGGTGTCTGTCTTTCTTCCTGACTGGCTGCGTATCAGTGTGGCTGTCTGGTTGGCAGGTTGTGTGTGTGTGTGTGTGTGTGTGTGTGTGTGGCTGTCTTATCGACTAGCTGCATATCTGGCTAATTTGCTGCATGATGTGTTGGCTGCGTGGCTAGCTCTCTGTCTGTCTGTTTTACTGACTGGTTACGTGTCTGTGGCTGCGCGTTTGTCCGGCAGGCTGGATGACTGTGCGTGCGTGTATGTCTGTCTGGTTGGCTGCGTGACTGTCTGTCCACCTGGTTGGCTGTGTGCGTGTCTGTTTGTTTTGGCTGCGTGTCCGGCTGGTTGGCTTATGTGCATGTCTGTCTGCCTGTCTGTTTGGCTGCGTATCTGGCTGGTTGGCCTGTGCCTGTCTGTCTGTCTGTATAACTAGCTTGCTAGCTGAATGTCTAACTGGACGGCTAAGTGCGAGGAGCGGTTAACAAACAATCAGTGGCCGGTTGCGTTGGCTTTAAGTTTAAGGATAGATTACTCCTGCCTCTATTATTGCACCAACAACTGCAACAATAATAGCAACAATAAGAACAACAACAACAACAACTGCTATGGTTGTAACAACAACAACAGCAGCAAGAGCAATAACAAGAGTAATATCAATAACAACACCAGAATTAGTGTAACAATTATTTTTGCTCAGAATGTGATGATATCAAAGGGAAATAAGACATAAAATAAAGTAGTGTA
>JAXRKP010001241.1:0-2500 GCA_037039925.1 Doris montereyensis
GAGAGAGAGAGAGAGAGGCAGAGAGACAGTGTGTGTGTGTGTGTGAGAGAGACAGACAGACAGACAGAGAGACAGACAGAGCAACAGAGAGACAGACAGACAAAGAGAAAGAGAGACAGAGACAGACAGTGAGACAGAGAGACAGAGACACAGACAGAGACAGACAGACAGACAAAGATAGAGACAGACACGGTGAGAGACAGAGAAACAGAGAGACAAAGACAGAGACAGGCAGACAGACAGACAGACCCCATACAGACAGAAGGAAGGATATATTAAAGTCATGAACTGTTGGAATATCCTTATTTGGTTCGATTTTTAAAGTAAATATTTCACTTATGAATTTTATCATATTTTCAATATATTAATTAGGTTATTTGTAGAGATTAAAACAGTTTTCCCCCATAAAAACATCATTTATCCTGCCTTATTTCATCTCATCTCATCTTATATTTTGTTTTATCTTATCTCATCTTTTCTCATCGCATCTTTTTATTTATCTTATTTTATCATACACATTTTGAAAGAGCATTGTGTCTGTGTAGCATAATATTTACAATGTGCTTTTTAATTTCAGATCTCAATCGGTTTTATGAGTACACTTATTGTTTTCCCAGCAAAGCCAGACAGTGCAGACGTAAATCTGAATTTAGAAAAGATAAAGAAGCTAATGTGATATCAACTGATGAAGAAGAATGTCAGAGTTAAGACCAAAGAAGTGGAAACAAATGTGACAAATTTTGGTCTTGTATGAAATGATTATAATGTAACAAGCCTGTATCACGAGGGTTGATATCAAATATGATTATAGATCAAGTCAACATTCTATACTAAAGTTAGGAAGATGAGCATGAGCATGAAAGGTCTTTTGGCAATTTTTTAGACGCTTGTTCAAAAAAGGAGTAAATTGAAATTCACATTAATACAATGAAATATATGTACATATAATCATCCTGACTGAATTTTACTATTTCCCTAATGCATTTTTTGGCTAATTTTACCTATACAACATGCATGCATCTAAGTTACTATGTAAAGGTAAAAATTTGTGGGAAAAATTCATTCATGCCATGTTGAATTTTGATGCCGAGAATTTAAAATCTACAAAATCTCAAAAAGTATATGGAGCTAGCATGTTTACAGACATATTCTTTAAACCCTTAAATAATGCAGTAAGACATACATACTTAATCTCAGCTGTTTTTAAATGTGCTTAAAAAAATCAGTATTTTATTAAAAAATAACTATTGATAAATTTTGTAATATTTTGATTTTAAAGGTGCAGACAGACAGACAAAGACAGACATATGACAAAATCAAAATAAACAAGTGAAAATCTCTAGTTCCCAATAACAAATACTAGTCTAGCTGAGAGAGAGAAATTTCAACACTCTGGCATGAAGAGCTCTGAGATTTTAAGATTTTAAAAACAGTTGTATGCTAGAAATCACATCTTTTGAGAAAAAAAGAGGTTTGAAAATTCAGACTTTCTTCAGAATGATACAGCCATATTAAAACTAGCCATAGAATTAGTACCTTTTCAGGCTTTACAGAACAAGACAGATCAACTGATGAGACAGAGACAAAGACAAAGACAGTAGCATTCTAGTGACAGACAAACAGAATGGGTAAACAGACAGACCTACTAGATAGACAGATAGTTACAGCTCACCCTGAGAAACCCTCAATTAGACATCACTCAAAGGATAAGAACATTTTCTCAGTTGAAAATGATAGGAGATGCCCATGTGCCAAGATGGTTACTTTTAATGGCCTATCAACACAGCTTTTAGTGTAAAAACAACGACCAGCTTAGAATTATATATATTTAGATCATTTAAGATCAATTGTTTCTAGACAGAGACATTAAACATTTG
The DNA here is from genome assembly GCA_037039925.1 of Doris montereyensis. Taxonomy (NCBI): domain Eukaryota; kingdom Metazoa; phylum Mollusca; class Gastropoda; order Nudibranchia; family Dorididae; genus Doris; species Doris montereyensis. The sequence goes on from JAXRKP010001241.1 coordinate 1,878, forward strand.
ACGGGCAGATAGACTATTTTCATAATGGTGCTAGCAGTATTTTGAAAATGTATCGATGAATAATAATACTTATGCCTATGATCTTATGTCATTACCTTATACCTATGATGTAGAACTATAAATACATAATTGTAATATCTTAATTTAATGGAAATCTTCTAATGTTTAACAAATCCACTCATGAAATGAAACATAGACAACATGAATCGGATAAATAAAACACCAAGTCAAGATGGAGGAAGAAAATCCTCGGAGAGAGGTTTTAGTATCATTTTAAAGGGAGCCGAATATTCTGCGTCGATTTGCCCATCCCAGGTCTTAAGTCTCTATGTCAATTTCCTATCTTCTAAATCAGGTCCTTGCTTTTATCATCAGAGTTAAAAAAAAGTTTTATAAATTGTTCACGTCACAGTCACCAAGTCACCAAGTCATCAAGTTCGTTGTTTTATCAAAACCAGCCTGAGATGAGGAATTATGGTCGACTTTTCGCTTGTTCTTCGATTGATTTCTGACGTGCGAACTGACTAGTATTGGTCACAAAGATACGAAGATCGGGCAGGATAGTACATTTATTTCACGTTAAAGATCCATTGACTGTTTGCAGAGCAGTCCAGCCAATATTT
>JAXRKP010001241.1:12500-22500 GCA_037039925.1 Doris montereyensis
TAGCGGATGAAATGAGACGAAATAAAAGCCCAATAAAAGGAAGAATGAAAGTGAAATGCACGACTGATGGTGCCGTGTATCTCGGTGATGGAATGCTTTTAGTGAATGTAAGGATGACGATCAGCAGAATCGATACAAAAATATATAGGCAAGCCTGTAGACGGCTAGGGGAGATAACAAGGACAAACGGTTATCAATCAGTTAGGATTGGAATTTGATTTTACGCATATCCACGATTAAGGTGATCTCAGGAGTGTCAGTAAATAAGACATAGGATTGATGGCATCTATGTGAAAGTAAATGGGGAAAAAACTACAATAATGATATTATATATTATTATGTTTGTCATAGTTTCCAATGAAGTAGATCAGCTAACGTGAACAATTATCGTTGCTATCCCTTTGCAAGTGAATACAATTATCATTATTTGTATTTCATTTTGGCTAGAGGATCAAACAAGAATAGTATGGCAAAATGAACAAAATCGTATGAAAACCAAAAAGCCGACAGACAATAATAAGCTTATTAGTTTTGTATTTTCTCAAATACAAAATTGAGGCGCCGGTAGCTCAGTCGGTAGAGAGCGTTTGTCTGCCACGTAGGAGGCCCGAGTTCGATTCCCAGTCCGAGCAATTTTTTCCTGGCCCTGATGTCGACCTAGCTAGGTCCTTTCAGACTCGGTGAAAGTAATAGCGGCGTGGAAAGCAATGGCAAACTACCACACTGTGCCGTATGCCTAAAATAACCAGGGCCCTACTCGTGGTTACCCTACGAGTATAGGACTTACTTTACTTTACTTTACTTTACTTTACGTAAGGTGTGAGTTCAATGTTTAGCAGATCGGCTGAGAACTAGGATCGGCATTGAAGGTAGAATATAATAAGATAGCTACCATAATTATTATTATTATAAATTCTGAGTTGAACCCGATCAAACCCTTTTCGAGACTCGAGCTGGTAAGACAACATGGGCGTGGATAAAAAAAAAAAAGAAGAAAGATTCACAGCTCCGTCCCAATTCATAGCAGATTTTTTTTTTTAGAATGTCTTTGAATTTCTTTTGAAAATGAAAGCTTTAACAATGCGAGATGAGTTCGATAGATCATATTGTCCATATTTTAAGTTGAAAGTCAGCATGAAGCACAACAATAATGATACATGTATCAAATCAATACGATATTGAAGCAGGCATAAGAAGTAAAGATTACATTAAAAATTCGCATCTTTTTAAGTCACAAGCCGTATCAAATTACTGAATTTTGAATCAAATTTCCTGATTTTGCAGATATATGCGGATAACATCTAATGCCATGAAATTTCGCTGACACATCATTATATCCACTTAAAGGATAATTTCAGTTCTCTAAATAAATTGTATAAATTTAATAACAAACTGTATTCCTATCGAATAACATTATAATATTGTCTTCGAATGAAAGTATCCATCTCCACACGACTTTTGAATGGGACGAAACCTTTATTAGATCTATGTACTCTTCACAACAAATTTAATGATGATAATAATAATATCAACAAACTATAACACGACTTAATACACGTATAATGGTATGATTGTGTTCTACCTATTCCTTGTAATTTGTTTCTATCTTTGTTGATACGGGGTTTTAAATGTTGTTCAATGTTATTGTTAATTCCTTGCCTTAAAATACACGTACCGTACAAGAAGATAGAAGTCAGATTAGGACTAGTGTTTCTTTTACGCGAAGGCAGTAGTGCGTGGCTTGTGAGGGCACTAAGGGTTGTATGTAGTGCGATTTATTATAGTTATGTTGTTGTTGTTGTGGTTGTTGTTGTTGTTGTTGTTGTTGTTGTGGTTGTTGTTGTCATTAGTGTTGTTGTGGTTGCCATTGTTGTTGTTGTGGTTGTTCTTGTCATTGTTGTTGTGCTTGGTGTTGTCATTGTTGTTGTTGTTATTGTCATTGCTGTTAGAGTTAAGAGTTCATTCATTGCTTTAAGTGTATCCTCCATAACTTTTATCGCATCCTTAATACCTTAATATATAACGAGTTGTTTTTTTATTCAGCATTTGCGCAGTTGTTGATTTGTACCCTGTTTAGCAAAACAAAGAAGAAAAGAAAAGAAGAAGAAAAAGATATAATACAAAGTGACAGTAGTTGTCAAACAATGAAGTGTGCTGCTTTGAGGCGGAAACATTTGGAGAAGAAGGAGGCTCTGTTAAATGAAACACATAATTTTGCTCACGACAGCTGCTCTAAAGAAGAAACGTGTTTTTATGGATGCCAATACATCCTGTGTGATATTTCTTTTGAATGCAGTTAGACATCCTATCATACCTCAACTGAAATAGGAAGACAATTAAACACTTCTTATCACTACTACTACTACTACTATTAACTACTACTACTACTACTACTACTACTACTACTACTACTACTACTACTACTACTACTACTAATAATAATTACTACTATTACTACTAGTACTACTACTACTATAACTACTACTACTACTACTACTACTACTACTACTACTATTACTACTAGTACTACTATTACTATTATTAAACTACTAATACTACTATTACTACTATTACTACTACTACTACTACTACTACTACTACTACTACTACTACTACTACTACGACTACTACTACTACTACTACTACTACTACTACTATTATTGGCAGCATACTTTAATGCTACTGCCGACGCAGAGGTACTGCGATCCAAGACTGTCTATTCTTTTGCATTTGTCTTGTCTTTGTTCCTATGAGGCTTTCAATATTATTAAATGCTCATTTCCTTCACTTACTACTACTACTACTACTACTACCATTGCTACTAACCACTATAAGCTACTACTACTACTGCTACTACTACTACCTCTACTACTACTACGACTACCACTACTAATACTACTACTACTACTACCCTACTACTAATACGACTACTACCTCTACTACTACTACGACTACTACTACTACTACTACTACCTCTACTACTACTACGACTACTACCTCTACTACTACTACGACTACTACTACTACTACCTCTACTACTACTACGACTACTACTACTACCACTACTACTACTACAACTACTACTACTACTACTACTACTACTACTACTACTACTGCTACTACCACTACCACGTTACTATTACTACCTCTACTACTACTACGACTACTACTACTACTACTACAACTACTGCTACTACTACTACAACTACTACTACTACTACTACTACTACTAATTTACTACTACTACGACTACTACTACTACTACTACTACTACTACTACTACTACTACTACAACAACTACTACTACTACACATATTACTACTACTACTACTACTACTACTACTACTACTACTACTACTACTACTACTACTACTACTACTACTACTACTACTACTACTATTACTACTACTGCTACTACAAACATCTTGTATAAATCATAATCACAAAACCAACCACCAAAACACAAACAGACAACGCTCAATGGTTCCGTAAAAGCGATGTATTTTTTCATGGCCAATCGCTAAGAAATAAAATGACATGTGTCCACGACCTCATCGCAGATATGCGGCCTGATATCGTTTTCATCACGGAAACATGGCTCCTTGATGATAGCGATGAGGTAAGCACAAGGAATTTTAATTCCATTTGGCTACAGACATCACAGCCGGCCGAGAGGTCACGTACGTGGCAGAGGCAATTGCGTTATTTATAAGGAAAAAACATGTAACAGCAATGTACAAGAACAGAGGCACACCTTCAACTTTTTTGAAATTTTAGAAGTGGTCGCGTTTAATACAGCTTTTTATGTATTTATCACCCCTTCCCTCCACATTCAATAAAATAGCACATAAATTGTTTTTGAAAAAAGAATGTGCCGACCTCCTCGACAACACTACGACGGCATCAAATCGCTTCGTCCATCTTGGCGACTTTAACATCCACTTTGACAAACAAAACGACGCTAACACACGACACATGGCAACATTACTCGCCAATCACCAAGTAGACAAAATCATCGACTCACCAAAACACTCAATTGATATACGTTTGACTGGGTGTGACAAATGACCTGGACCACCATCTTGGACGTTGAAGTCAAAGACATAATACTGTCCGACCGCCCACTCAAGTCCTACCATTTCGTCATCACCTTCTGCATTGACACATCGAAATCATATACCCAGATGAAATCGATTGTCTCAGAAATACCAAAGACATCGACACCTATAAATTCATTCAAACAATCCAGGACAGTCTTTTTAAAATGAATGGCATACAAAATGTGGATCAAGCTGAACTATACAATGCTGTTCTGAAAGGCCTTAGATAAGCACGCGCCTCTCAGGAAAAGGTCGTTTAATGAGATACCATCAGTGCCATGGCTCACAAACAGAATAATAACAGCTAAGCAATGTCGACGTGCTGTTGAAAGACGGAGGAGAAAAATCAAAACTCGCTGTTGATCGGAAGACCTACCAAGACGGCGTCAATCGGTTGAAAGAAATAACGGTCAATGATAAAAGAAAATACCTGAAAGTTAAAATAACTAAATGTAAAAGCATCATGGCCCTTTTTTCCATTTCGAACGAGTTGAAGGGAATCTCCAATGAATTCTGATTATGTCATCTCCGCCAAAATCATGTCCCCTTGACCCGATTCCCACAAATCTTCTGTTGAAACGTCTCGACCGCATAGCTCCATTCAATACAGACATAATTAATTATTCTCTCAAGATAGACTGCTTCAAATCGGCTATTGTAAATCCACTTCTCAACAAACGTAAATTTGACCCAGAAGAATTGAAAAATTACCGGCCTGAGTCTAATCTTTCTTTCATTTCTAAAATTTTAGAAAAAGTAGTACTCACGCAACTGAAAGAGCATTTACATCTTAACAACCTCATCGAGACATTTCAATCAGCATATCGGGCTAATCATAGTACTGAAAGTGCGTTGTTGAAAATTGTCAATGATATATTTGTTTCATGGGATAATGGAAATATTGTTATCTCACTTTTGGACTAGTCTGTTGCCTTTGACACAGTCGATCATGCTATTTTGTTAAATCGGCTGTCAGTCAAATTTGGCATCGCAGGCACTGTTCTGGATTGGTTTGAATCCTATCTTACAGGTAGAACCCAATCTGTCTCCGTCAACAGAAATATTTCTGAAAAATTCCCTGTATAGTATTGTGTTCCCCAATGTTCTGTTCTCGACCCAATTTTATACACTTTGTACACTCTGCCTTTAAGTCAGGTCATTAGAAAGCATGACGCCCATTATCACATGTATGCAGATGATATCCAGCTTATAAAGATGTATCTCTAGAACATTTTGACTCACTCAAAGTGAACATTGAAAGGTGCAGTCTATCTATCAAATCATGGATGACAAAAAATAAACTAAAGCTAAACGAGGAAAAACTGAGGTTCTTTTATGTTCCACGGACTCAAAATTAAAAGGTAGACCTCAAATCTATTGATATTGCTAACGTAAGCGTACTATCCTTTTCAAATTCGGCCAAAAGTCTGGGAGTCTTTCTTGACAGCACACTTTCAATGGACTACCAAATTGAGCACACTGTAAAAATAATGTACATTGAGTTGCGCAAAATTTCACACATGAAATCTCTACTCTCACAAGAATCTATCAAAAGCGCTTATTGTGTCCCTAGTTCTGTCCCGAATGGACTAAAACAACTCTCTTTTTGCGAGTCTCGCAGATACGAGGATAAAAAAGCTCCAAATGGTAACAACATAGTACTGCAAGGTTGGTTCTTGGGAAGACCAGATTCGACAGTAGTTCCAGAGAGTTGCTGAAAGCCCTTCACTGGCTGTCCAATAAGAATAAAAGAATCGAATTACAAGATTTGTCATGTTTTTTGTTACAAATCACTGCAGTCTGCTGTTCCTATTTACATTCAAGATCTGCTTCTTCCCATATAAAGCTGCGTCGTGCGCTAAGATCTCAAAATTCTAAATTATTGACAATTCCAAAACCCACTTGAAACGTTTCGGAGATAAAAGATTTGGCAAAATTGGACGACAAATATGGAATGCTTTACCTCCATCTGTGAGACTTGCACCCAGTCTTGAAATCTTCAAAAAACTACTGAAAACACATATTTTTAGTTTTAGAAAATACCTTCTGCAAATGATTCAATTGAAATGTATACGATGCCCAATTTTAATAATGCCTTATTAGTGTGAGTGTGTTTAGTATGGAACATTGACATTTGAATGCATCTTTTTAAAGTACATTTCAACTTGTATTGTAAAGCACCTTGAGGTTTCCGCGAAAGACACTATTAAAATGCTTTACTATGTTGTTATGAATAATACTCCAGTTGTCAGAAATTATACATCATTTTATAACCATCATCGCAGGTAATGTAAAAAGAAAAAAAAAGCGACGTAAAGGACATAATCGTTGTCTAATGACGTACTGATTTATTCTTTTAATTAAAAGGACACAAAATTGATTATAGTAAAAAAACAATGTAAAGCCTCTTCAAAGCAGTCACTGAGAGTGATTTCGTCAGAATCCAAATAATTGGAATGTGTAATGCATAGCCCTTATTAATATAAATATTTCATGTAAGATAGTCGTAACTTAGATCTAGATTAATTTCGAAAATATTTGTACTTTCCTGTAAACAAAACAAAGTAAATAATCTAGTGTGTTCAAGAACAATCGATTGAGGTTGGATTTTTTCGTCTTACCTCGCAAAGTAACTTGGAAATAATATTCATGATGGAGCAATTTGTATGTGTATATTTCCAGTAACTCGGCATATGGCTTAGGTTGTATCCAGCGTGCTTACTTTCCCCTTGACGATAAGACGAAATAATCCAAGGTACAAGTTAAAATTGTATAACCATTGTTGTTATAACTTTTATTTTGAAGACACCATTGACACCATACTTTTCAATTGAAAAGTTCCAATGGGTTTTTTCATTTTCCTTACATCGTTTAAGTTTACATAAATAATTACTGAATTTTTCATCGAGATGTTATTGGTTTGGAGTGTAATGTCTTTTTTCTTTCTTTTAGACATGTATACAATCAGAAATCATATCATAAGTAAAACACTAGCACGTATCCCTCTGCCTAAGTCAACGTAATAGAAACTGAATCGTGGTTCAAACTCCAATGTGTTCTCTCTCATCCCATCACAGCGTGACGTCGACTTACGATTACGGTATCGACGGTCGGGTCTCGCAGAGTCTTGTCGCTTGCCACACCGAAGCGGACATAGCAGTCTTCCTTCGCACCGACTTGCCTGTCGTCTGCCTAACTACTTACACAACACCAGTGAATGAAATCGACAAGTTTGATATGTAATGTATATATCACAGAAAATGCATTCATATCCATATTTGGAAAACTACTACTACTACTACTACTACTACTACTACTGCTGCTACTACTACTACTACTACTACTACTACTACTACTACTACTAATACTACTACTACTACCACTACCACTACTACTACTACTACTACTACTACTACTACTACTACTACTACTACTACTACCACTACTACTACTTCTACTTCTACTGTTTATAATAAACTACTACAACTACAATCACTACTACTGTACTACTGCTGCTACTGCTACTACTTCAACAACCATATCACTACAAACACGTCCAATACGATTGTCACTACCACTACCACCCACCACTACTACTACTACTACTACTACTACTACTACTACTACTACTACTACCACTACCATTTTCCACACTACTTACTACTACTCCTACTACTACTACTACTACTACTACTACTACTACTACTACTACTACTACTACTACTACTACTACTACTACTACTAATATTACTACTACTATTACTATTACTCATACCTTAATACTGCTTCTGCTACTACTATTACTACTACAACTACTATACTACTACTACTACTACTACCACCACTACCACTACCCAACCTTCTTCTTCTTTTTCTTCTTCTTCTTCTTCTTCTTCTTCTTCTTCTTCTTCTTCTTCTTCTTCTTCTTCTTCTTCTTCTCTTCTTCTTCTTCTTCTTCTTCTTCTTCTTCTTCTTCTTCTTCTTCTTCTTCTTCTTCTTCTTCTTCTTCTTCTTCTTCTTCTTCTTCTTCTTCTTCTTCTTCTTCTTCTTCTTCTTCTTCTTCTTCTTCTTCCTTCTTCTTCTTCTTCTTCTTCTTCTTCCTCCTCCTCCCTTCTCTCTTCTTCTTCTTCTTCTTCTTCTTCTTCTTCTTCTTCTTCTTCTTCTTCTTCTTCTTCTTCTTCTTCTTCTTCTTCTTCTTCTTCTTCTTCTTCTTCTTCTTCTTCTTCTTCTTCTTCTCCTCCTTCTCCTTCTCCTTCTCCTTCTCCTTCTTCTTCTTCTTCTTCTTCTTCTTCTTCTTCTTCTTCTTCTTCTTCTTCTTCTTCTTCTTCTTCTTCTTCTTCTTCTTCTTCTTCTTCTTCTTCTTCTTCTTCTCCTTCTCCTTCTCCTTCTCTCTTCTCCTTCTTCTTCTTCTTCTTCTTCTTCTTCTTCTTCTTCTTCTTCTTCTTCTTCTTCTTCTTCTTCTTCTTCTTCTTCTTCTTCTTCTTCTTCTTCTTCTTCTTCTTCTTCTTCTTCTTCTTCTTCTTCTTCTTCTTCTTCGTCTTCTTCTTCTTCTTCTTCTTCTTCTTCTTCTTCTTCTTCTTCTTCTTCTTCTTCTTCTTCTTCTTCTCCTAGCCCTTTTCGTGGATCTTGACATAAAATTACATAATGTATTTGCTGATCATTGAACACTAACTGGGAAACGCCCCGTTCACAACCGCAAAACAGCTATTTAAAGTTCACTCCGGGACATGTGCATAGTTTCTTCAAGCCGCGCACGTAGCGTTGATTAGATGATAACGGGATCACGAACGATACCATTTTAGGTCAGAGACGTTTGCATTCTCGTTTCTTCTTTTTTTCTCTTTTGCTTACGTAGGCGTCCACGCGCGCTGAATATTGAAATAGATCGATTGCAATTTTACAGCTTACAATCAGGACGATGAATACACTGTAGCATAAATCCATTGTTATGTAATATGACAAAGTGTTAAAAAAACATTTAATAATAATAAGATGGTATAAGCATACAGTTAGAACATTTAATTTAAATTATCTGTTGACAATTATCTTCTTTGGTTACTTATGGGTGCTCATGAAAGTCTTTTATTTTATTTGTTTATTTATTCATCAGTTTCCATTCTACCTTCCAGTATATGTGTTTAGATGTCCGAAATGATCTTTCTACTCGCAGCTCTGTCCTAACATTTTCTGTTTCCTTCTGTGGAGGTTAAGATTATTTCCTATAGTACACTCTTTGTAATATCTTCTTCCCATTTTTCTTAGTCCTATGTCTGCCTTTTGTATTTTTGGTCTTTGTGTGTGTGGGTGTGTGGAAGGGTGTGGGTACGTGTGTCTTTTAGCATTGTAAATGTATATTGATTTATCTATTCTCTTATTCACTCTGTTTGCAGGCCCAAACCATCTGAATTGATTTATTTCTATCTTAGTTGTTGTTTTTGTTTGGTATTTTTGTTTCAATTCAATTCAATTTCTACTTTATTGTCAATTGAGGCACATTGTCTTCGTTCACACGTCATACATTAAATAGAATAAAACCAAATAAAATGTACATATCATAAACATGCTAAGATGAGGACATAATAGTGGGTTAGTTTTTAAAATCGTATAAACTAGATTAAGCAAATATGTACATATGTATAGATCAATATAGATTATGGCAAATATTGATTCTGGGAGAGGAAAAATTATAAATTTGGGAATTTGTTGGAAAAAAACTATGGTTTAGACGAAAAGAAAAAAAAAATAACGTCGGGTCAACAATATAAAACTCGATAGTGATAAATAGTTACAAATTAGGTACATGTATTATGATATAGAGTAAGAATTTATGTTCGTGATCACAAAGTATGGCACATAGTGAGGTTGGGTATAATATACATGTACGTGTATCACGAAAAGTT
>JAXRKP010001241.1:25000-60000 GCA_037039925.1 Doris montereyensis
TAATGATAATAATAATAATAATAATAATAATAATAATAATAATAATAATAATAATAATAATATAAATAATGATAATAATGATAATAATGATAATAATGGTAATAAGGATATAATAATAATAATGATACTACTACTACTACTACTATTACTACTACTACTACTACTACTACTACTACTACTACTACTACTACTACTACTACTACTACTACTACTACTACTACTACTACTACTACTACTACTACTACTGCTAATAATAATAATAATAATAATAATAATAATAATAATAATAATAATAATAATAATAATAATAATAATAATAATAATCATCATCATCATCATCATGATAATAATAATGATTATAATGATGATGATGATGATGTTGGTGATGACGATGATGATAATGATGACGACGATGATGATGATGATGATGATGACAATAGTTCTTTTATTCACGTAATCTATTCTATGCGCTGGTCTCTTTGTTTGCAAGTATTTCTTCCAGGCATCCTTCTTTTCTTTGATCTTAATCTTGACATTTTCATTCCACCATGCTGTTCTTTTTCGTATCTCATTTAATTTGTTTCCTACCACAGACCTCTTCAGTACAACTGAAGAGTGTTTCTTTATACATCTGCCACTTTTCTTCTATTGTGCTATCATTCAGATCCATCTGTCTTTCACTGATAAATCTTTTTATCCTAGATTGATATACCTGTTTTACTACTGGTTTATTTAATTCCTCTATTTTGAGTTTGTAGCTTTCTTCTCTTTCCTTTCTGTTTGTTTTCCTCAGTCAGTAATCTCATTTTGGCAATCACTAATTGGTGATCACTAAATATTTCTGCTATGTTTACTCTTGCATCCATTGTACTGTAAAAGGAGCTGCTAACTATTATGTAGTCTATGATTGACTTTTCACACCTGCCTTCATTTATTCTTGTATATTTTGTGAATATCTTTATGAGGAAAAAAGTTGCGTCTTCGTTTGGTCCATAAGCTATTTATAATTTAATTTCTCGTCCTTTTGGTTTAAAATTTACCTCTAATAGCCGTGGGCTTATAAATTTCCAACTTTCTAGTAGCTTTTCATTCCTTTTATGCACTAGGAGGCCTACTCCTGCTCTAGCTCTATCTTTGACATCTACTCCTGAGAAGATTAAAATATGATACGGTCCTACATCTTTGTTTCTGTAATGGCCAAAATATCTACTTTGAATTTTTCCATTTCTTCAACTAATCTAACTCTTTTCCATTTATTGCCCAAACGTTCCATGTTCCAAAAATCACAGTCTGTGTTCGTTTCCCAAGTTCGTCTTCCAAAGATCAAGCTGGTTATATTTCTCTTACTTCTCTGAATCAGGTTGTTTGGATAAGCAGGGATTAGCCCACTGCCCTAGGTAGATGGTGGGACTGCACCTTGAGGCCCCCTACCAGGCCTTATTATTTTCTATCAGGGTTAACTCCCTTAGCCTTTAGTCATTCAAGACCAGCCTGCAAGGCAGCAGGTTGTTATTTTCTGTCATGGTTAACTCCCTTAGCCTTTGATCATTCAATACCAGCCTGCAAGGCAGGTTGTTTTCTGTCAGGGTTAACTCCCTTAGCCTTTGGTCAACCAAGACCCACATGCAAGGCAGCAGGAAACTCGTGGGGGAAGGGATCATCTACTCCAGTAAAGGTGCTTACCTGTCCACTGCCCGGATGATAATAATAATGATAATAATAATAATAATAATAATAATAATAATAATAATAATAATAATAATAATGATAATAATAATAATAATAATAATGATAATAATAATAATAATCATCATGATAATAATAATGATGATTATAATGATGATGGTGATGACGATGATGATAATGATGACGACGATGATGATAATGATGACGATGATGATGAGGATGATGATGATGATGATGAGGATGATGACGATTTGTTGGTGATCCAATTTTCATTCGCTCAGTGGATATATATACCTACCTGTCAGTGTATGCAGAACATTGTCATGTAAGCAAATTCATTTCCGTCTGAACAATAAATTGTCATATTAAATTTTGTTCCGTCACCTTCATAGTTCACATTTTGAATTTTTATGTAGTTTTTCTTCTAATAATAATTTACGGAAATAGAGTGTTTGTGTGTATTTCAAGAAAAGCACAACAAACAAAATAAAAGAGAAATCTACACGTAGCTCTAGATATAGATGTCAGTATGGTTTCCAGTGGCTGAATTTAGATCTAGCTCAACACGGAACCAGGGCAGTGTACAAGAGGATTTAGAGCTAAAAAAAATTCTAGAGAACTAAAAACGGTTACTGTTTGGTACATTTGGTGGCTTCCAGATCTATAATCTACGTTTGTTTTGAAAACTTGATTGGGAATTCTTGTGGCGTGAGTCATTTCTAAATATTATTGTAGATAAGATTATGTTAATAAACGCTCATCTTGTTATTGTTTAGTTTTTACATACAAACAATCTCTTATTATGATCTTGTCATCAAATTTCATTAAAATCACATTCAAGAGGTTGGAAGCAAGCTCGAAGCTAATCTACAAATCTCTGTTTTTTCTTTCTCGCAACACAGGCAAATCAACCTTTATTCACTTTCTAGATCTAGACTAGATTTAGATCTAATATAGATCTAGGTCTACTGCAACTGTTTGGACACTGATAAAACATCCAGATCCTCATAACTAAGAGTGAGTCACCCCAACATTGGTAATAATGTCAGGTAAGCCAGAGTATCTCTGACTTTCCTTTACTAATGATCATATTTCAGTTATCCTTAACAATTAATTGAGGAATGATTGACCAGATTTTCGCCAAATCTTTTAATGGGAATGAAATGAAAATAGGGAGGGGGATTCCCCTGAATAAAAAGTCATACAACAGAATAGATACACATGATACTCAATAATAAAAAAAAAAAGGATTCTTTTGCTGACTTCCCTTTTTCGGCTCCGTATAAAATGACTGATTTCTCGTTGGAGTTCAAATTTTAATTTTCGTTTTTGCAAATGCTGCCATATCTCGAGACATTTCGGAACTGTAGAAATGCTGCTCGAGCCATACTTCATTGGCTTCACATATATATATAATATATATATATATCCATATCTGTGCCTCCCTGATTTATCGATTGTACTTCCCTAAGTGAGTGAAAGATGTAGTTTCTTCTAGTTTCTAAGTAGGTGAAAGATGTAGTTTCTTCAGTTGATGGTTGTCTATAGGAAATCTGTGTGCCAGATTAGGTGTTGATTTTGGAGTATTTTTCTTTTTCCTGGATGAATCTTAGCCCCACTGCCCTCGATGTTGCCGCCAGATCATTGTCTTTTCTTCCATCTGTTGATTGCTATATTTGTGATACAATGTACTAGATCATCAGCAAAGGCCAAGTCATTGAGTTGTTACCACATCTATAGTCCACTGTATTCAGTTTTTCCTTTCATTTCTTTTTTCATTATCCAGTCTATTGTCAACAGGAAAGAAAGGGAGAGAGGACAACATTGTTTCACACCTGTCTTCACTTGAAAGCCATCTGTCACTTGTCCCCTATTGCACAACTCTGCCTCTGAAATCATTGTAGAATTTTAGCAATGAGACAACCTTCTTTGGGGTGCCATAATGCTCATCAGTTTCCAGAATGTTTCTTGGTCAATGCTGTCGAATACCTTCTCATAGTCAATAAAATTTATTAATAATTGCTTGTTTCCATCTCGATGGATTGCTCTACAATGATCTGAATTTGTTGGAATCTGGTTGATGCAAGATTTGTATTTCGAAACCACTTGTTCTTCTCAAGATGGGATTTACTAGTTTCTTGATACATCTAATATAATTCTGTTTAGAGAACCTTGGAAAGGATAGAGAGAAGGATGATGCCTCTATAGTTGTTGCAATTTGTAGAGTTTTCTTTGATATTTTAATGAGGTGATCTTCCTTCCACTCCATTTGAAATATTTGTTCCCAGATTTTCTTGAAGAGACTATGCAATATCTATGCAGATGTCGTGATGTCATTGTCAGTGCTTCCACTGGGATGAAGAGAGACCACTAGCCTTTACAGATTTCATGGATTTGATTGCCTTTTTTATCTCCTCCTTTACTGGAATTATATCACTGTTTTACGCCACAAATCACTTTCTGCTGGTAACATCTCTGGTGGTTCTTGAGGTGCAAGGCAATTCAAAGTTCCATAAAGTATTCCATCCATCTATGCAGCTGTCTTTCATTTACAACATGGTATTAATTTTCCATTTTGTCAATTACTGATGTTGTTGTCATACTATACTTGCCAGAGAGTTGTTTTTGTTATTTTATACAGTTGCCCCATATTTCCTGCTGCCGCTGCTTGTTCTGCTGTCTCTTCTAAATTTTCCATGTATTTTCATTTGTCTGCCTTCACACTACGTTTCATCTCTTTTTGCTATGGTCTATTCTTCTTGAGCTGCTGCCTTGATTGCATGGGTGAGACATTCATTAATACTTAGCTTTCCTTTATCTTCTGATTTTAATTTTGTCAAAGAATTTTTGCTTTTATCCATTCTTTCTGTATTCATTCTTATAGGACAATTCTCTTTGTACAGGTGGATGTAAATTTCTTTAACTCTTGCTGTTCAATAGTCTCCGCATCATCTAGTTCTGTTAATGGTTGAAATTTATTTCTCAGAACCAGTCCAAAGTTATGCTGAACTTGTCAGTATGCTAACTTTGAATCACACTCTTTATTTTTGTGTTGTTTAGTTCCATGGCTTGTTAGCTTCATTTGCGGCTTGGCAATTACTAAATGATGATCTGATGCAATGTCAGCTACTTTGTAGACTTTGACATCCTGTAATGATCTTCTTAGCTCTTTGAAATACATATATGGTCAATTTGATTTATGTAATGTTATCAAGGAAACCCAAGTATCCTGTGTATTCAGTATATTTATTTATGTGGGAAAGTGGTCCCTCCAATGACACAAAGTTCTTGAAAATTTCTCCATTTTCGTTTGTATCCCTCATTCCATGTATATCCATTATGCCTTCAACAACAATGTTGTCTGACTCTACATTTTCATTAACATCTCCCATGATTATTGTTGTTACATCTTGGTGTCCTGTCAGAATTATTTTAAGAATTGTTTACCCACATTCTTAAAGACAAAAATAGAAACATTTTAAAATGACACATATCTATGTATAGATCTTTATAATACAATGCCTTGAAAATATGAGAAAGAGATGTAAGCCTTTTTCTCTTTCACAGCTCCTTTGCCACCTCCATCCTATGAAGATGCCACCAAGTTTGAACCCACTGCTCCACCAATTAGTTCAGCAAGCCAGCCCCCTTATCCACCTCAACAGCCTGCTTATCATGCAAATACTAATGCTCCTTACCCACCCACTTCCCAGCCAGGGGCATTTCCAAACCCCTCTCCTGGGGATACCAACAACCCCCTCCGGGAGGATATCAACAACCCCACAAGCGGGGCATCAGCAGCCCCAGCTCAGGTTTATCCTCCCAGGTCCAGTCCAGGCACCTTATGGACCCCACCTATCCACCGCCTCCAACCCGGTTATGGTCCTCCGATGCAGCCTGTTAGTTACGGACAGCCAATGCCAGGGTCGCAGCCAGGACAGTATACATACCACACTGTAAGAGCTAGTCAGATTGATAAATGATGTCAGCGATAATATAGTACTTTTGTAGCAATGTGTCTAATATATAGATATGATAGGATTGTATTGTATATTCCTATATTTACAAAGTTTTTAGTACATTTTCTACCTGTCTTTCTGTCTAGATGCAATATTATCTCAAACACGCTTGTGAAACACAATGACTGAAATAAAATTAACTTTTGTAAATATAGGAATTTAAAATCACCCTCACTTATCAACCAGTAATGGAATCAGCCATTTATTACGAAGAAGAAGATTTTGCTTTTCTTTTACCCAGTCGATACTAAAACAGAATGTTACTGTTTGAATACTAAAATAATTTCTATTTGAAATTATAAATTATATTACACCTAACATGTTCTCATTTTTTCGCCTTTATTCTTTTCCTTTTCTTCAAAGTATTAATAGTGGCTATTCCTGATTCAACTTACAAACATACTGTCTTGGTCTGAGAGTCATTTCATTGTATTTTATGCTCTTTTATTCTGCAAGGTGACTGTCAATCCCACACAGACTGGAGGTTATGCCACAACGCCATTAGTAAGCACATAATTGAAATCTCTGTTTGCTTTGTTTGTTTGGGGGGGGGGGGGGGGGGGGATACTGAGAAAATTTTGGATGTTATTTGTTACCATAAAAGCAGTGTTGCTAACATACCGCTAATAAAGCGAATTTGTAAGATTTTTTGTTTAGATTGTACACGTCTTATTTGAGATTGTATGCTTTTAGCGTGGCCCAAGTGGGTCGGTAAATCAAATATTTGTGCATCTTGATCGGGGTGATCGTTTCACGATGAGCAGAAGTCAGGATATGGATGACACAGAAACTCTGATGATTATTTGTATCAATAATGGTTTTCTTTTGTTATTGTACTATTTTCTTTTGAGGATCTCACTTGTAATCAAGTAAATAAAAATAAAAAACTGCGATTGACCGACATAGCGTGCACTGATTTACCACATGTCAAGGCTTGCCCCATTTTGCATTTTTCAAATTGTACACTTTTTTTCTCCAAATCTTCCTCTTTTTGGCAAGCAATAATCCCACTATTTCTTTTCATGGGTTGACAGTTGTGCCTGGCAGAGTTAGACCAAAGGCCTCCTAGCTGGTTCTACTTTTTCATTATTAAAAATTGAATTTTAGGGGAAAATGCAATGGCAGAGGAACTGATTAAAAGTCAAATATTGTAGAGTGCTGATTGAGAATTTTAATATTTAATACCTTTATCAATTTTCATGAAATTCAATAAATTGACTATATCATTTGGCACTAGAGAGGCAATATCATTTGGTATGATTCACTGAGAAGATTTTATTATAGATTTTTACTCCTTGTCCATGCAAGGAGTAAGAAAGGAACAATCAACATGTATGTAAAAAAATATTTTCTTCATAGCTTTACCTGAATTTTAATTTCTCTCAAATCATGTTATATTTTATGCACAAACTCTGATGATGTTATAAGTAAGTGCCAAGGGGTCTAAGGGGAACTCGCAGCTTTCACGCTTTCGATAAGTAAGTATGTATATATAGATATATATATGAAGGGTGGTACTGCATAATGTGATAAGCACCGGATTCGGATAGACCAGAAATAACTGTAAAAAGTCATCCTTTTGAAAAATAACATCCTTGTAAATGACATTACCCAAATTGTATTTTGAGTTTTTGTTTACCTCAATTATTGACATTTAAAAGTGACCTTTCTGCAAAAACACATTGATAAATACCACTTTTTCTTTTTCACCAATATTTCTCAAATTATAAGGAGTGGATTTATCATGTTGTCCTGTACTGCTCTTTTTATTATATATATATATTCTAGGTCTTGGTGCTGGAATTTGCCAGGGTAACCGGTTATTTTTTACACTACACTTTTGTTTACGGTGTTGAATAATAAATACCACTTTGATTCTTCCTGTTATTTCATCCCAGAACAATTTATATTCTTACTTTGTATCAGCTTTAAAAACCCATGACAACAATGATAAAAATAAACACTAAAAATTGAAAAGAATTTTTTTCCTGCTGGGTTTCAAACCTAGGACCTACAGATTCCTATCCTGCCACCTTAACCACTTCACTACAGAGACCGCTTCCTCGTTTAAACTCATGAAAGATTATACTCTATAGGGATTCTAGATGTAGAACTCTGTGTAGATCTTTTGGTCAGTAATGTTAGATGCAATTCAATAGCATTAGGATTATGTCATGAGTGAAGACATCACTCTGCTTGTAGATGAAAAGATATTGATATTGAAATCGAGGACAACTGAGGCAGTTGAAGTCATTTGGTTGATGCAAAGCTTAAAAAAAAACAAAGCAATTAAGTTGTCAGTGACACAGTGCATAAATTAGTTAGTTATTTAATCACCACCAAAAAACTTTCATCGTTCTAAAGGTCAAAAGGCACATGAATACGCTATTAGTAAACCACATAGAAAATTTTAGCCTAATCAGTTGAGAAATACAGTTGTTAGGTTGGATTGTATTTTTGGCTTCTTTATATTAATAAAGTCTGTTACCAGTGATACCGAGTGCGATAATTAGATCTGTCAGATTTCAATACAGAGGTAGGCATGAACTAATGGCTTAGGTAAAGGAAAATTCTATTCAAAGATGGAGAAGCAAGGAAATTTTCAATAATTAAACATCACTACTGGTAGGAGACTTTCTCAAATAAATATGATCTTGGAATCATTTAGAATATACATGCATAATATGGTTACTCTTAGTGGCCTGACAACAGAAGCTTTGGCGAACAAAGAAAGAAAAACTCAGAATTATATTTTCTTTCTTTCTTTCTTTATCAATTTCCATTCTACCTTTCGGTGTATGGGTTCAAATGCCCATTATAATCTTTCTCCAGGATGCCCTGTACTGGCATTTTCTGTTTCTCTCCAAAAAGCCAAATCTCTATGCTTTAATGCCCCCAGAACAGCTTTTGATTTCCTTGATAGCTTTCTTGAAGTCTTTGTCCAAACTCTTCCCACCGTTCCTGCCTTGCTTTCCTCACTTCTCCCCCGGTGATAGTTCTTTTATTCACGTAACCCATCCTATCCTCTGGTCTCTTCGTTTGCAAGTGTTTCTTCCAGGCATCCTTCTTTTCTTTGATCTTAGTCTTGACATTCCCACTCCACTATGCCGCTCTCCTCCTATCTCCTTCAATTTGTTTCCCACCACAGACCTCTTCAGTACAACTGAGGAGTGTTTCTTTATACATTTGCCACTTATCTTCCATTGTGCTGTCACCTGGATCCATCTGCCCTTCACCGATAAATTCTTCCATCCTAGATTGGCATATCTGTTTTACCATTGGCACATTTAGTTCCTCTATTTTGAGTTTAATAGCTTTCTTTTCTTTCCTTTTCTGTTTGTTTTCTTCAGTCAGTAATCTCATTTTTGGCAATCACTAGGTGATGATTGCTAAATATTTCTGCTCCTCTATTTACTCTTGCATCCAATGTACTGTAAAAAAAGGAGCTATTAACTATTATGTAGTCTATCATTGACTTTTCACACCTGTCTTCATTTACTCTTGTATATTTGTGGATATCTTTATGAGGAAAAATAGTGTTGGCTATCCTCATGCCATTCTTCAGGCAAAAATCTATCAGTCTCTCTCCATTTGGAGAAGTTGTCTCTCCTCTTTACCCTACCACTCCTCTGACGTTTCTACACTGTTGCTTACTCTAGCATTTAAATCTCCTAAAGCCATTAGTTCCTGTTTGGGTTTAAGATTCTCTGCAGCTATTTGTAAATCGTTTTTCGAATATATCCCTTAGTGGCGTTCTCACCTGGTCCCAAATTTCTCATCCCTTTGATCCAACATTGCCTCCAATAGCCGCAGCCCTACAAATTTTGAACTCTCCAATAGCTTTTCATGCCTTTTATGCACTAGGAAGCCTACTCCTGCTCTAGCTCCATCTCCGGCATCCACTCCTGAGAAGCCCAAAACATGACCCGGTTTCACATTCTCCATTCCCTGTCTTTTTGTTTGTTTCTGTAATGGCCAAAATGTCTACTTTGAATTTTTCCATTTCTTCAACTAATTCAACTCTTTTCTATTTATTGCCCTAACGTTCCATGTTCCAAAAATCACAGTCCGCGTTCGTTTCCAAGTTCGTCTTCCAAAGATCAAGCCGGTTATATTTCTTTTACTTCTCTGAATCAGGTTGTTTTGGATAAGCAGGGGATTAGCCCACTGTACCCTAGGTAGATGGTTGGGCTGCCATCTTGAGGCCCCCTACCAGGCCTTATTATTTTCTATCAGGGTTAACTCCCTTAGCCTTTTGTCACCCAAGACCAGCCTGCAAGGCAGCAGGTTGTTATTTTCTATCATGGTTAACTCCCTTAGCCTTTGGTCAACCAAGACCAGCATCCAAGGCAGCAGGTTGTTTTCTGTCAGGGTTAATGCCCTTAACCTTTGGTCAGCCAAGACCCGCCTGCAAGGCAGCAGGAAACTCGTGGAGGGCAGGATTGTGTACTCCCTGTACAGGTGCTTACCTGTCCACTGCCCTGTCAGAATTATATATATGATATTTACGTATATACGCATGTATTTGAATATATATTTCTCTTTCTTTTATTCTCCAATTCTTAACATTTCAGGCATATGGCACAACTGCTCCCATTACTTCAATAAACAGGAGAGAAATATGGCTCTTTTTGTTATCATCTGTATCGTCATGGCCGTTGTCTTTATCATTATTGTTTCCACTGTTATGATGTGATTGGACATGAAAATTCCTTTGAGATAAGGGAACTTCAATCGGACAAGGCCATCGCTTTTGACTCCTCACCCTTTGGACACACTCAGTGCATCAAGCAGAAGAAGTTGTAAAAAAAACTGTTTCTTGTGGATTGTTTGTGAATAGCTAATCAGGATGAAAGACAGTGTTGTGCAATATATCTTAGGTGTTTTGCACCCTCTTATATTGTGTTTGTGATAGTTTGGACCACTTCAAATTATCCAAGTGTGTCAAAAAATCCTTCATTTATATACAGGTATATTTAAAAATACTACCAGTTCTGTCATTCATACTGTGAGCTGTATAAGCTTAAACACCTTCACATAGAAAACAAGATATATATATATTGTCAGGTTAGGTGTTGCCTTGATGTCATTTCAGTGGGTGTTTGTTTTAGGTTGTTTTTTTTTCCACTGGTAATATTGTTGTGAAAGTTTCTCCTCACATATTAGCTCAAATTATTTTTGTTGCTCTGCATTTGAATGTTATGATTCAGTTTGATATATGGTTATGCGTTTGTCACATTTTTTAAGAGCTTTTCTCTTTTCTTAACTTCAGACATTGATTGAAAATAGTTGGATAAGGGATAAAATGAAATTGGAATTGATCATTTAGGCTGAAAACGAAGCAGTATGTTCTTGCTGAGGCTTAACATAAGTTATGATAACAAGCTTTCAACAAATACTCTTCACTTGCCATCATTCATGTATGCATGAGATTGGCTTCTTCCTAATACACAGAGGCTGTTGTTGGAGTATGCATGAGATTGGCTTCTTCCTAATACAGAGGCTGTTGTTGGAGTATTGAGATTAGCTTCTTCCTAATACACAGAGGCTGTTGTTGGGTATGCATGAGATTGGCTTCTTCCTAATACACAGAGGCTGTTGTTGGAGTATGCATGAGATTGGCTTCTTCCTAATACACAGAGGCTGTTGTTGGAGTATGCATGAGATTGGCTTCTTCATGAGAGGCCTATTCCTAATACACTGCTTCTTCCTAATACACAGAGGCTGTTGTTGGAATATGCATCATGAGATTGGCTTCTTCCTAATACACAGAGGCTGTTGTTGGAGTATGCATGAGATTGGCTTCTTCCTAATACACAGAGGCTGTTGTTGGAGTATGCATGAGATTAGCTTCTTCCTAATACACAGAGGCTGTTGTTGGAGTATGCATCATGAGATTGGCTTCTTCCTAATACACAGAGGCTGTTGTTGGAGTATGCATGAGATTGGCTTCTTCCTAATACACAGAGGCTGTTGTTGGAGTATGCATCATGAGATTGGCTTCTTCCTAATACACAGAGGCTGTTGTTGGAGTATGCATGAGATTGGAGGCTGTTGTTGGGTAGCATCATGAGATTGGCTTCTTCCTAATACACAGGCTGTTGTTGGAGTATGCATCATGATTGGCTTCTTCCTAATACACAGAGGCTGTTGTTGGAGTATGCATCATGAGATTGGCTTCTTCCTAATACACAGAGGCTGTTGTTGGAGTATGCACATGAGATTGGCTTCTTCATACACAGAGGCTGTTGTTGGAGTATGCATCATGAGATTGGCTTCTTCCTAATAGGCTGTTGTTGGAATATGCAGAGGCTGTTGTTGGAGTATGCATCATGAGATTGGCTTCTTCCTAATACACAGAGGCTGTTGTTGGAGTATGCATGAGATTGGCTTCTTCCTAATACACAGAGGCTGTTGTTGGAGTATGCATCATGTTGGAGTATGCATGAGATTGGCTTCTTCCTAATACACAGAGGCTGTTGTTGGAGTATGCATGAGATTGGCTTCTTCCTAATACACAGAGAGGCTGTTGTTGGAGTTTGAAGTGTCTTACTGATAAAAAAAGACAGTCATCATTTATACATGTAAATTTGAAAATAATTTGTCATAATTACATGTAAATGCAGGTTGTCTGAATTTTTTCTTTTTCTTTTTGTAATAAGTGCTTGAAAGGAGAAATTGTAGAGAGAGGTGTTAAATGAGATTAAAATCTCAGACAATATCTCATGGACTGGAAATGTTACTGCAGGCATGTCAGCTGTTGAAATAGCTCTGCAAATCCTTCTTGCAAATCTCATACTCATAGTAATTTATGCATTTATGCAATTTGTTCATAATACCTCAAAAACAAATCTTGATCTGTATAGTCATATGTGACTATCAAGTTGTTGTTTTGTTGGTTTTTGGTTTGTTTGTTTTTTTTTTTGGTTTTTTTTTTTTGGGGGGGGGGGGGGGGGGTCGCAACAAGATTGTGACTTATTATAATTACAATTGTGTAAACTCAATTTCCATAGTATTTATGGATGATTTGATGCTTAAGATTGTAGGTATACTTGACATGTAAGAGAACTTGAAATATATTTGTCTAAATGAATCTCATTTTACAAAGTGAGGTAATTCTTTCTTTGGTAAATTATACACTTATTCGTACTTCTGAGTTGTTGTGGGGGTTTTTTTTTCTGGGGGGGGGGAGTTATTTTGATATGTGTAAAATTGAAAATGATTTAATAGTTGGAAGTAATTTTATCGCATGAAAAAAAAAATCTTTTGTATTGTCACATCATACTTCCACTCGCTGGATCATTCTTAATCTTATGTTGAAACTTTGAAGAGTTTGTGTTTGGTTTTAAGATTTCATGATTCAATATTGTATTTGAATAATATTGACAAAGGAGAGATATAAAGAGTTGGTTAATATGGGTGGTTTTTTCTTACTCCTTTTCACCTGCCCTCACCCTCTATAAGCATGGAAATCAACCCAATCACTGTATAAAATGATAGGAAATTTACTTCCATTCAATATGATGCCAAATATGTTAATGTCTTGCTTATTTTGATATATTTATGGTCAGTTTTAGACACTCAAGTAGGAATTTTACACCATTCCAAAACGTTAATTCTGGCGAAAATTGGGGGAAGTGGGTTTTTAATTTCAGATGGAGAGAAGTTAATGCCATACTATAGCTCTGAGTTTTCTCTGTAACAGAGACTGTTGTTTTTCCTGATCTTTTTCCAACTTTCAACTTTTGACACTATAAAACATTACTGTATATCACTCTTACTTTGGTTTATGATTTAGTCATCACATATTGGTCACAAGAAGGTTCTCTGATATCTGATGACCATGAGCTAATGTAGCTCTTAAATTAATGTTATAGATTTCATATCACCAAATGAAAACATGAACAAAATGGAATGTTACAGTTAAGCCAGCATGTCAGGCAATGCAGGGGAATATTTTACCTTCAAAACATATTGATGAAAATGTTTGAGTATAATCTTTCCTTTTCTTTTTATAAGATGCACGACTACACAGGAGCATGCATGGTTTCTTCCATCGCTGATCTAAAGAAAGATTTTCCTGAAAATGTCTTTTTTAAATATTCCTTCACTCATTAAGGGTCATGGTCAGCTTTAATAAGATCATTACAGTGGCTAGATAGTATTGTTCCATATCATTGACAATTTATATTCAGAAGCCTATTGATATTTAAAATAATGAAATTTAGATGAATTTTCTCAATTTTGGACATTGTTTGAAGTTAACGGGTGAAATGTAAGTCTTTCTTTCTTTTATGTATGCCTGACTATTTTTTCCAGGACTCTTTTTTTATCACCCATGTGAAAATGAAAACCACTGAGCAAAATCTTTACAAATTTATTTCTGTGGGGATATATAGAAAAGGAAACAAATTTCAGCACCATTCTCTATCCTGGCCAGTTTAAAATATGATGGAAACATGGGAAACTCTGTTTGAATGATATTATTGATATCATATTTTCAACAAGGGTAGGCAATTTCATGTACTTGATCTTGTCTGCATAGCCTTTTTCAAATCTCATTATTTTTGTTTGCTAAATCTTTTTAATTAATCAGTGAATGATGTTGATGGGGTTGTATAAATGAGGTGCCTTCAAATGTTTTCGATTGTTTTGTTAAGTCTTTCATTGTTATAACTTAAAAGGAAAGTACTATATTCTCTCTTTTATATTTTACATTCTCTCAAAATTTGTAAAATTTAAAGAATTGCATTCAATAAAAAAAAAAATAAGTGGGAAGTGAAAATTGTGTTAAAGATAAGGCTATGGGATGTAAAGTCTTCTTTTCATAAAAAGTGAATCCCTGAAAACATTTTGCATTATAAATATACTCCCTTGTTGATTTGTTGTAAATAATGTCTTTGGAAATGGACACAATTGGTTATGATAATTTTGTTAAGTTAATTGTTTCTTTTAAAGCAATGGATAATCATTTGTACGTTATACTTCTTCTTGTTTATGTTGTTTACAGACAATGTTTCATAGTTTTCTATAATCTTTTACTTTTACAATCTTGCATGTTTTATGTATCATGTGAATAGCTTAATTTTCCTTCTTTGTTTTTTTTGATGTCTTTATTCTTGTCTTGCATGTATATTGATATCCTATTTTACATCATGGGTACTTTTTGATATTTTTATGAAGTAAATATATTTTCGGTTGTTGTACTATTGTCATATTTCCTTTTATTCTGTGTATGATATATTTTCTATTATCACTTCCCATTTTCAGATGTAGTGACTGTGAAGCATATTGAAAACACAGTATTTTTTTCTTAGGGGTTCATGTTAAAGACTATAATTAGATTTAGATTTTTTACTTAACTTTGGCTCACTATTTTGTGTTCTGAGATGTACTGTACTACTTAGCACCATTAGTAGCTACAGATTAAGGACAGAAGCTGATCATCATTCAACTTTATGTATCCTTGCAATTTGTACAAATTTGGTGCTTTTTTGACCCAACCTGATATTAATAAACAAACCTGAGCAGAAAATGAAGGAAATAAAGAAATGAATAAATGAATGAGTAATACATTGAAAACTTGTGTCGTAAGTATTGATTTTAAATTTGCCTCTTATTCTTAAGTTACTTTTCATATATTTTGCATTAATTTATAATTCTTGTTTAACATTTATGAAAGGAAACTCACTTTTTAGCAGCCCATGACATAAAACTTTAGTAAGAGTGGGTGGTTAGCAAGTACTACTGGTAGGTCCTACTTCTTTCTATTAGCTCTTTCACATATCTTTCTTTCATCTTGCTGTTTCCTCTTAATTCACCCTGAGATCACTGCATATAATGGATGGCATGAATTACAATGAAACAAACAAAATGCTAATCATATAATGTATCGTAGTTTCAAATCTCTGTGCTTTTCATGTACAGTCGACTATGCTTTTAGTGATACCCTTGGGGGAGTTAGAAAAAGATCACTACGGTACATATAATACAACCGTTTGACTACAACTTATTTACCACACCCCTTCTCACTTTCAATAGGTCACGAAGGTAAAAGACACTTACATGGTGCAGGATGTTGTAATAATAATAATAATAATAATAGCAAGTACAAATCTAGGCCTAGTAGCGAAGGCATATTGTATTTAGGTAGTCCAAACCGAAATCTCAAGCATAAGCAATGGAAAAACAATTGCTACAACTGTAAAGAACTTTATTACCTGAGTAATTTGATACCAAATCATTTCTGTAAGGCAATATTAAACGAAGTTGTGAATTTTATTAATTTTCGAAAATTTCTTACATTATTCAAATGGGCCAAAAAACTAAAATTAACCTTCAACTTCAATAGATCTTGCAAAAACGATCACTCACAAAACTCATACTTCTTAAACTTGAAGTCATAATTACATAGAACAAGCCCAATTTTTTCCACGACTCTCCCAGAAAACTACAAGACGGCTTTTTATCGATGTAGAAAATGCAAAAATGCAAAAACAGCATAATTTGTCTCTACGCACTGAATCGACAATCATTCATTGAGTTATCGCGCAACGTAGAGAAAAGAGAGAAGGGTGTCTTGCGAGCTGGTTTTTCACCGACTCGCCACTGACTTTAGCGATCTGACCACCCTCGTTTACTAGAATGTGAGAGCACATTGTATTATACATTCCCTATCACAACACACATGGTTGGACAGGGCTTGAATAGACCTGTCCAATGATGTAAGCTATATTACGCTACTACATTATATAAAAGGAGAGGGGGCAAGGTAAATAGGACCAAAAATTAGCAAATCTGTGACTCAAGTCGTGGTGAACGGAAGAACAGGGTGGTTTGGACAAACTACTGTACTTGTACATTATTTGAATAGATTGCTAGACTTATTTGGCATGTCATCTTAAACCAATCATCTGGTCAAACTTTATCGTAGAAAAAAATCAATACATCCATTGGCTGTCTATTATAGACACACAAATAAGGGAGGATCCACTTATCTTTGTCTTTTTTCCTTTAACCGAAATCAAGACTTCTGATGAATTTAGAGCAGAAAATTTGAGTAAGTATTTATGAAGAGAACGAGAAAATTTCCGATCTTATTTCTTTATGTTATTGGTACATTTGTACATGTGTTTACATATGTAATTCTAAAGAAGCAGTCTCATTGCAATGCGCTTTTTTCTTAAAGTGCTCATTTAACTTGTGATCAAATACAGTGTCTTTATTTTGAACAATGCTCTCAAGAAACCTGCCCACTGATATCCCATTCACAAATGGCCAAAACAATTGAAAAATAAAACATGGAGTAAAGAATGGCCCCTCAGTGTGTCCAGGGGCAGAGTGCTTAAACTTAAAGACTTAAAATAGTACAATATTTTACATTTGGTTTTGTCTCTCAATCTCATTATATCCATTTTTATTTTTATTTTTTATTTTTGTGTTGATGATTCATGATCATATCAAAGTAGGCCCATTGGTTGTCATGAAGTGACATCTAAGCTATCAATCATTGATTCTTAGATGTTGAAATTTTACTCCTTCTAAGGCAATGAGGACAGAACAGTTAAAGTCAAATATCTGACACACAAACATATATATTTGTATAGACATCAACTTTGTCTTAGTATCAATACAAAAAACATTCCAAATGCACACCAACCAAGATAGGACGAAAAAAGGAAAATTCAAACAGTTAATTAAAGAAGCAAACTCTCTTGTTTGCATTAAACATATCCAGGAGACACCTTCATCCTTTGAGTGAAAACTGGTCGTTATGAAGGTGTTTGGTCACTCTGAATGATGTTAGTAGTATTACAATGTATGCTAATCTCATCATATATCGTCGGTGATACTGTCTAAACGTGCTAGTCCACGATATATGGGATATGAGATTTGACTTTAAATGATCAAATGCTTGCTTCTTTTAGGCCTTTATAAATATTGGAGACCTTGAACCAATAGAAAAGCTCTTTTTACACACATTGTCTAAAGAAAGATATCCTTTTTTCTTCCCGCCTTGAAACTCTGACCTTGTATGTTGAGGAGTGGACCTTACTTGTTTAAATTTTTCAAAAAGATCAACTATAGCGGTATACACCCGTTTTGTGCACAACAGATTATTTTTTTCCCTTTACTAAATTGTAAAGACTAAATTATTATTTTAAGTTGTAATCAAAAAGCGTAAAATAGTGTTTGCAGCCCATTTTGATGATTTAGTATGTTTTTTGCTTCTCTTGAAAAATTACATCATACACATACAGACTTACATGTTTTGACAGTTTCACTGCCGATGTATTTCAAGTTTTATTAACACATACATGTGTGAGTATTGGTCATACGCTGCATATATTATCTTGTTTTCCTACCAATCAAAAGATATTACCTGTACTTATATCAATAATAACAGTAACTTCAATACTCCCTCGCTTGTGATTTTATCTTATATCTATAAATAATCTCCTGTACAGTATAAAGGATGAAATATTTTCCCACACTTTTGTTTATTGTTCTCATCTCTTATTATAACTGCTGTTATCAGTATTATAAATCTTGTTCCAGTTTGGGGTTTTTAAGTGTAGGGAAAGGAAAACTGGCATTTAGTTTAGAGAAATTATATTGTACTTCTTCTATTTAGGTATGATGCTTTAATTGGTTTTGACTTTCTTCATGCTGGGGTCTGGGATAAATATTTTAAGCTTAATCTTGATGGTATTGTTTTTTAAATGATGAGTAATATTTTATATGTCACAATCTAAGTTATGTTTCCTTGGTCAGAATAGGTGCTACTGTCATATTTATCTTTTTGCCTGTCTGAAATTTAAATGTATTTTCCTCTTTTCTCTTATATTGTGTGATTGACAACTCTTTACAAGAGTTGATCTCATCAAGGTCAAGAGTTTGCTCTGCCTGAAAATTTTGATAATCTTACTTTTAATTTCTAGAGAAAGGCCTGCTGCATTCTTTGTATGCATAATGAAATGTGTCACTTTGAGCTTATTAGTGTACACAATGTATATTTGAAAGAAGTGATGATATATATAGCAAATAAAACTAATTTTAAAACTTTGTATAAACTGTTTTGGTAGAATAAATTATGCTAAAAATCTAAATGTACGTGATACCGTTTTCCATTATCGAAGTGTCCTTTGTTTAAACACTTCTCTGTTTACTTTTCTTTCTTTTTGTTGGTCTTGTGTGAGCTTTCAGGGATGAAAGGAAGTCAAAATCTTTCCCATGATGCTGTTTGATGGGTATAACTTATAAGGAAAGACTTATGTCAGTCATTATAATTCTTTTATAGTTATCTCAAGTTTTGTGTAATAGAAAAATATTTATTTCTTCTTCTGTGATGTGATACTTTTTCCTTGCATGGGAGTTGGGAAAAATGATGATATTAATTGAGGCATTGTCCACTCTCACAGTCTCAGTAGAGGTTCACATTTTTTCTCTTTTCCTGCATGAAATGTTTATACGCCTGGTAATATTTTTAGTCAGTTACAAGCCAACTCACTGCTTCTAAGTAAACAGTATATAAAGCACTTATTTATACTATTGGAAATGCATGAACTTTCAAATGGCTTGCATAAAAGCAAATATCATTTTGTGCTTTTGAGATCCTTCAGAAATTATAAAAGGGTGTAAAGGTATAATAATTTTGTTAAAGTCACTATTGTCTATTGTTGTCACTGGATGGTGAGTGACTAAAGACCATAGCTATGAAATCTTTTACAAAAATTGTTTATTCTTTTAAGAAATTACTAATGTGAAATGTTTACAGAATGGGTTTCTCATTGAAATATTTTAAGACACTTTTGTCCCAATACTTGACAAGAAAATATTGCATAAGATTAGAAGAAAAACAAAGATGAGAAAGTATCAACTCATGTTTTGGTGAAATGGACAAATTACAAAATATGTAGACTTTCATGAGGGGCCTAAATTTAACACAGTGCAACTGCAGGGTCATACTCATAAGCTTTTTTTTTAAAGCAAAATTTTTTATGATTTATTTTTCTATTTAATCTCCTTAGTTATTGTTTTCCATATTTTTTAGTTTGGGACTATTGTAAAGAATTGTTTTGGATTTTGTCGTGTCATTGTCACTTCCTGTCCGCAACAAAAATGGAAATACATAATAGTTTAGTACCAAATACAAAGCATTTGGGACTTTATTTTCTTGCACACATGAAAATCTAGTTTAATCTAGCCTGAGTCATAATGATATTGATAGTAATAGTGCATTCAAGGTTTTACACGATATAATAATTTCCTTAAATAGATTATTGTATTTATATTCTTAACAGTTAACACATTAAACAATAATTTGATCACCAGACTAATCAAAGTAATAAATTATTCATCTTTATTCACTCCTTGGCATTTTATCTTCGTATAATTTACCAAACGTTTGGATATTTGATATTTGTTTGGTGATGTACAGCATTCTGAATGGCAAATGGAAGAAAACATGTTTGACATTGTCGGCTGTTTCAGTACAGGGCTATAGGCAAGACTAACATTATTAACAAGTACGAGAGGAAAACGTAACTCTGTAAAACTCATTGTTCCGGGGAAAATCACACACAGCAAGCAAGTCATGTCCTTTATTATCTAGAAGCTTAAAAAAATCCCAATAATGTATTTTCCCTGAAACTTTGGATGCTTTATATGATTTCTAGTGAAAAATTGAAAGTTGGGTAACATTTTAGGGAGTTAACAATATTAACATATATATTTCTTTTTAAATAAACCATTTCCTTCTCTAATTAGAAAATATTGGGGTGTCAAAATATGTAAATCAGTTATCTTTAACTCCTCTAACTACGGGTAATTTTATCTTGTATCCCATTGTGTGTCATGTGCAAGGTTAATATTTTACTCCAGTACAACTAACTATTCATGTTTAGCACACACACAATAATGAGAATGATTGCTTTACTGGTACTGATACTGGTACTGGTATGTTTAGTCTTCAACCATCCCCTTTGATTTTGATTTTAAAAACTCAAAATTTGTAAGATGATACGGGCAAAAAGGTATCACACCTAAGTTAAAGCCTGTACATCACTATTGCTCTCTGCAAACAGGTTACTAGTACATGTGTCTGTGGTTTACGCTAAATGTACTTTGATGTCAAGTGGTTAGGCTGCCAGGCGTAGGATCATGAGGTCCCGGGTTTGAACCTTAGTAAAGCTAGTTCCGACATTGTGTTCTTTGGGAAGGACACTTAACAGGCATTTTCCCACTCAACCCAAGTGCAATGGGTACAAGCACTAGCTTTGGAGTAAAGATGTCCTGTCCAGGAGGTGATTATTATCATGTTCTGATTCACACCACAGACACTAGGATAAGCTCCGGCTCTTTGGGTTGTAATGGCCATGGTGGAGTTACTTTGATGCCTTACTTACATTACTTAGTCACACACATGATATTACAACTTTAAGGGTCCCATCCTATCAGATTAGAGCAGGGGTTCCCCAAACTACAGGTCATGACCCCCAAAAGGGTCATGAGCCTTTTACTGGAGGTCATGAAGGGTGAAACTGTATCAACATTCAGCTCACTGGGGAACATATCTACGATGTTAAAAATAGGAACATTTTAAGAAGGCTTTTAAAGGTAAGGGGGTAATGATAGGTGTGGTACTACTGAAAGTGAAAGGGCGTCAGGTACTGCAAATGTTTGGGAAACCCTGTATTAGTGATACCATTACCATTGGCCAATGATAGTGGACAGTTGGTGGGTGCTGCTAGGTCCTCCTTTCCTTTCCCTCTTTCCTTTATTTTTCATCTTGCTGTTTGCTCTAACTAACCAAATTCATCCTGAAGTCTCAGCATATGATGGACTGGGTAAATTTCAATAAATCAAACAATCCAACAATATTGTACGTGTATTAAATTGTTGTCTCTTCCTTACTATAAAAATATATGTGTATGTATGCATTCATAGATAGATGCACGATTGAAAACATAGGTAGACTGGCAAATGATATATCAAACTTTTGTCTCTTTGGCCTACAATAGTTTTGATGACATTTCCGTCATACACGCATGCATATTTGAACTACATTTCAAGTAGAATCTCTTTTCCTTTCAAAATTAATGTACATATAACATCTATTTGATAATATTAATATGAATTACATCGGTATGAAAGAAAGTCTTGTACCTGTATCCTTTTTTTTTCTTTTTTTACATGATTAAGGGCTCCATCACGAAACGTTATATATCCAAATGTCTTGAAACGAAGAAAAGTAGAAAGTTGTGTTACTCATATTCATGATTTGTCGGATGAACAATTGTTATCTTCATGTGTCATAGACATAGAGGATGTTTAACAGTGATACTGATAACGACTTAAATCAGACATATGTACTTTTCTCAGAATCAAAGCTTTTAAACATTTATTTTTTTCACAAATTATGACACATCCATCATCTGAGTTCTTCACAAAAACGATATATCCACAAAGTATGAAGGTAACACTTCCTTAAAGAAAAATTGTTAAAAAGAAAACAGTAAACAAACAATATCGAATCAATCATCAAACAACACGTTCATGGTGTTGTGGCGATAAAACCCCCAACTAAAACAAAGATTCAAAGTGTTAAAAACATCCACAGACAAAATAATGACAATGCCCGTTGTTGAAATAAAAACTGCACAGATGTTTGTCATTTGTGAGTTCTGATTAACTGACTGAAAATGCATGTATCACGTTTTGAGATGAAACATCGAATTGTCAACCTCAAAATGAACAGGATATTATTACGTTTTATGGGGAAAAAAGGAAATTGTTTACCGGTAGAGGTTTCAAAATAAAATATCACAGGAGTATTAAATCTTTTTTTCAGTTTTGGTCTATATCGCATTTTGTGATGGAGCCCTTCATTTATCTGTTGCCACCTTTTTATCTTTTGACACACCAAGAACGTAGAATGGATAACATAAATGAAGACGATATTGCTATTTATTATCAAGCTGTTGATAAATTTCTCTGGCGATTTACAAATTTTGTTTTTATATTCATGTGTGTCCTATTTCTCAATGACAGACCTTGATCTGCTCTGTGATGTTTTATCACTTCTTTAATTTTGATGACAATTGTATCTTTCATTTCTTTGTTTCGCTTTACCACCTACTCTTATCCTAAGGATAAAAATCTTAATTTTTATCCAAATAAATCTAGATTTACATGTTTATTTCAGCAGTAATATTTGAGTTTGAGTGACAGCAAGCTTTTCGTAGCCCCTTTTAACTACTAAGGGATCTACCATGTGCATGATGAGTGGGTGGTTGACGGATGCTACTGGTAGATTCTACTTCTCTCCTTTCACTCTTTTACTTGTCTTTCACCTTCACCTTGCTGTTTTCTCTTAATCAACCCTGTGATCACCGCACATGATGGAGACGGTAAATTTAAATTAAACAAAGCATGTTGTGATAATGAATATGTATTTGTGAACTAGGCACTGTGATCCAGCTTCCAAAGGATCAGGGTCATTTACCCAAAGACAGACAAGAACGTTTATCTGCCTAACCCGGGTTAGAAATCTCAAGGCTCCCATTTCCATGACAAGTATGCAACCCCAAGACCACCACCAGTACCTCTAACATCACTCAAGTCACTGTTGTTATTCCAAAGCAGTTGATGATAGTGTTTGATCTACAGTTCAAACCCTGTCTGTGGCAATATCATAGTTAGATACACACAGCATAGTTAGATACACACTTTTATTGTGAAATCCTTTTGTTAACTAGAACTCAGGACTAGAAAATACACATTATACTTATACAGTTTACTTCAGTGAAAATGGTCCGCTACGGCCAGATGTTCAAAAAAGTAAAATTAGTAGCACCGTCAATGAAAAAATGTTTCAATCCTCTTGAGAAATTAAAAATAAGAAAATAATAAATGCATGTTTAAGAAATCCTCTATAGAATTAAGATTTAAATTTATGACAATTATCATTACTTGAAACTCACTTACAGACATCTCAAAAGAAGACAGGAACAACAAGATTAAGCGTTAAAGTTGTGAAAACTTTTAATATATATTCAATGAATAGTCTTTCTTAATCACAATGGTATGAAATATATCAGCAATATAGATACATTAGTATGCAAAATGAACATTGAACTTTAATCCAACATTGGTCTTCATAGACGTAACAATACAAATGAGAGATGACAACATGATGTCAATCGCCGTGAAGCCTTTAAATTCAAGTAAATTTGTTTTGTAGAAAGAACTATGAAGACAAGGCCTGTATGTTCAGGTTTCCAGTAATATAAGCGATGAATGCTTGTAAGTAAGCCAACCTTCACCATTCATTGAACTGTAAGTCAGATGAAATATAAAAAAGAATCAATTTGTGATATTATTGATGATACAAATATTTCACTCACACTACATACACATGCAATAAGTTATAACAAAAACTTAAGAAGGATTATAATCACAAATTTCTAATTTACTTATCTTCGGTGAAACTATCTCAACGTAGGAGTCCACAATATATGAGATATGAAATTTGTTCTTTAAATGATCAAACGCATGCCGTTGTCTCTATAAAAAGTATAAATATTGGATGCCTTGAGCCCATTGAAAAGCGCATTTACGTCTAAACAAGATTTAAGTTTTGTCTTGTAAGAATGTAAGTCAAAGGACGGACTTACTTAATAAGCTGGGGTTTTTAATCTATCTGTATACGTTCATTTTGTACACTGATGATTTTTTCCCTTTACTACATTCTAAAGACTAAAGTAGACATTAAATTGTAATTCAAAAAGTGTACACATATAATTGTATTTGCAGCCTCGTCGATGATTTATTACATATTTAGCTTCTCCTGAACAATTACAGCATACGACTTACCTGTTTAGACAATTTCACCAACATAATACTCATTTTAAATAGACAATGAAGACTAAATGGGCAGCAGTTTCATGATGTTCAAATTACCAATGAAAATGTATAAAGACAAATAGTGAGGCAACGGGCATGTCAAAAATGATGAATACGACATGAAATATGTATTGAAACCCCATAGGAACAAAGAGAAGACAAATACAACAGAATAAAATAGAAAAAATTGTATGGTACAAGTCAGAATGGAACCCATGACCTCTGCATTAGCATACATCGCCTTGCCATGAATAGGGCACTATTCACCATGAACCATGCACAAATGCAACTTTTCCTTTACATTTGTCTCGTCTTTGTTCCTATAGGGTTTCAATGTTCATTTCATGTCCTAATTCTTCACCAATGAAAATGTATAACAATTCACCTGCATTCTGCATTCAGAGCTACGTGTGCTATATATCATATGATATACTTTCATCGCAATGTATCATAAAAATCATAAGAATTTGTACCTGACTAAAAACGGCTGCGGGAAACAACTGTTGGCCCCAACTTCCTCTTTAAATTTCATCACTGACAAGATACTTTGCATCAGTTTTGATGGCCGAGCTTTGTCTATCTTGGTGAGTACAATCTGGACACAAAAAAACATAAATCAATAAAGTTAACTGGTTCAAATATAAATGGAAACAGGCAGTTGAGGCAGACAGTGACAGAAAAAGAAAGTATACATTTATAGATAGTTTTAGTTCAGCTAACTAATAATATAGGTATTGCTTTTGTATCGTATCTAAATCATCATTACAAACGGAAATAGGTGTGATAGATTTCAACTGTTTAAGAACAAGCAGGCCGTAAGAACAACAAAAACAAACAGAAATCAACACAAAATTTAAATAGGAATGTACTAAATGTCAATTAAAATTACCACTACATGTGATGAGTTAATGTAGATACTTTTTACACATACGGTTACCTCAAAGAGTTGAGGATTAACCGAGAAGGAAATGAAAGACAAAAAGCATTTTGAAAACACATTTCTACTCCCATCTGACATCAGAAGTGAAGGATGTCTTGTGTATGGATAAGTGACAGTACAAACTGAAAGAGATGATATCTGGGAAGATAATTTTGACACTAAAGGAAAGAAAAATGATTAAATTCCAGCACCAAGTACTATTTCCTAGAAGTTACACCCTAACACATACTATTCTAAGTATGAAAACAGGAATCCATTGGTTTACTTTACTCTTTTCTTTACTTTTTAACTCCAAAGATCTGTAAAAAATATTATCTTTTGTGAAGTGGGAAAAAAGAAGCACAAATTGAATAAAAGAATATGGTACTTCAATCTGAAGATCTCTACTTAAATTCAAATAAAGATGAAAATGAGACACTTATTCGGAAACAAATGTAAACATTTTAATGCCATGTGAAAGTAAATTATTATCTTATACTTATAAGGAGATCTTAAAAATAATAATTTCCACACGGTGAAGAAAAATCTCTAAAACTAAAACAAAATACACACTTTTATTTGAATTTATTTCATGACTTCAATTCGTCCTTTGTTATGATTTGCATTATTGATACAATTTTTTTCAGCTTGATTCTAAATTTGATATTTGATTCTTCACACACAAAGATACATGAACTGCTTTCAATATTATTTTTTAACGAGAAAAGAAAAGGAGCTTCGTTTCAAATAATAAATTTTATGAGAGAATTTTGTAAACACTGTTGATTCTTGATAGGAAGATATATTGAACAGTGTTCACTTGTTATGCTATATTTTTTTCGATAAAAAACTCTCATATATGTACTGTCAGAGGGAGATTTAACCGTGAATATTTAAACAAATATTTCTGATCATTTTTTGTCCTCCCCATGGAGCCATCAAACAGAATGAAAGTCATAACACTGAAATAGCCAAAGAAGAGATAAACCGTTGATGAACAAGTCGGTTGAAGGAAAAACAAAGCATTAAATGCAGCAAGAATTATTTTAAAAATAAAAGGAAAGAAAAAAGGTCTTGTTTTCAAAAATGGCCATGTATGAATTAAGTTACAAAGAAGACAAAATTTGTAGCCATTCAAAAAGCGTGTGGGAAAATAAAAAATATATTCGTCAGTAAAACTCAGAGGTGGGTATAATAATATGGAGTTCACAAGCATCTGCAAAATGTCCTGTTAATTGGTATTTGGGGGGGATTCTGGGAATGCCATTTTTGCTGAAAATGAGACAAATCTAGTCTATCATACTAGTGGATAGAGCAGTTTATTGCCGTCATAATGATATCATAAAAGCTGCTCAGTATCGATATACAATAAAAGCCAGAAATATTATCTAAAGTATGGCAAGTCTTTTCAAAATAACCTTATTTGAGGATCTATTATCAATATTGCCTTAGATTGGCTGGAAGTTACGGAACATATTCCGCGCATCTATTATCAGAAGGCACCATCCCAAAATGAGTTAAAAGGTGCTGGTGCACTTGAAACAGTGTCAATAAGAAGTAGTTGAGAGCCTCTCAAGCTTTTATGATGTTTGAAAGTACTATCCTGCTCTTTTCTTAGGTTTATGGGAGAAAAATACATTCAAATAACAGAAAAAAAAGAGAAAAATACGATTTTCTTAAATTGTCCTTTTTTTTCATTATTTCATATCTACTTTTTTATTTTTCAACGTATCTTCATGAAATTTGATATGGATGACGAGCGGGGGAAAACAAAAAAAATGACCAGATGTTTTTTTATATGTATTTTAGTTTTGAAAAAATTGAATTTTTTGCACATTATTTTTCTATATTCTTGGTTATTCATGGCTATTTTAAAAAATTCATAAAATCAAAAATGACAAATGAAACAAATTTAGATATTGTATCAAATAAGGTGTGTGCCAAGTTTGAAACAAATTTGTTGAAAAATGAAAAAGCCTATCGATATTGAAGTTGGTGAAATTTTGGGGCAAAATCCAAGATGGCCGCCGTTTCCATGGCAACCGGAAGCGGCAGGAAAAAACAACGACATATTTCAACTCAGTACATCATGCCCATTACACCTATACCTAAGTTAAATTGATAGGACCAAACGGGGAAAATTTTCACTCCATAAGATGGAGTTGTGTGATATAAGTTTTACAAATACTCAAGAATAATAGTGATTTCAGGAATTACCTCTGATGTGGAAGAAGCAAAAATTTGCTTGATTAAAGATATACTCATTTATTCTATCAAACTTACAACATATGGTGTAGAAGTTTCTTCCATCATTTCCACACCTAACTTGTCTTCAAAATCAGGACCATGAGCGCCATCTATTAAGAAGAAAACCCTTGATAAACTGAAATCAGAGATCCAAAGAGTCTTACCAGCCTTTCATCCTCATCGAATCATGGGCATGAAAAATCATTTCCAGGGGGAGGAGGGGAGGGACTACAAACTGTCTTCTTTACACTTGATACATGCATGAATGGCACTGAATACAGGATCTATATCGTGTGCTCAATGTCATTTCGTCCTATCTCCATTTAAACAGTTCTGAGAAATGAGCTTATGAATGTTTAAAGTTTAATCTCTTTGTAAAGTGTGTGGATATAGAACTAAATGCATTTTCCCAATAGCACACATCAAGGGTTGCTATCATGATAAAATATTAAAATAGACATGTATGATCCCTCCTAAACGAGGTAACTGGAGATATGACTTGATAGCTCTGAGCTCACTATATGTCTATCCAAAACAATAAATAGCATAAAGATCTACTCAACTATCTACATCTATGTCTATCTTTAGCTATTCATGTAATTAACTATGAATATAATAATGTATACATCTTCATCTGTACATATCTCTATTATGAAGTGCCTATCTATCTATCTATCTATCTATCTATCTATCTATTTCTCTCTCTCTATATATATATATATATATATATATATATATATATATATATATATATATATATATATATATATATATATATATATATATATCTATCTATCTATCTATCTATCTATTTATTTATATATATATATATATATATATATATATATATATATATATATATATATATATATATATATATATATATATACATATATATATATATATATATATATATATACACATATAAAACATTCTGATATAATGACATCTTTCTCTCTAACTAGCTTATTTATTTATTGATCTATCTTTAGCATTTATTTTAAATATTTGCTCATTGTTTTATAATTATATATATAGTTATTATTATAACATTATAATAATATTATGATAATGATTATTGTAATAAATATTATTCATCATAACAATTATATAATATAACATACATATTATACAGTAGTTAAGCCTAAATGCCTGGGGCTTGAAAAGCAGAGAAAATGGGCATTAAGACAATTTGGGCATTTACGGGAAAATCGGTCGGGCGGGTTGACTGTCGCTCGCCATTAAGATCCGAAGGCACAACGGATACAGCCAATACGAAATGGGGGAGCAATAAAACTGTTCACACCTCGTAACTATCCTGATTGTGATGCGTGCCCCATCAAATAAAAATGCCAGGTAATTTCATGCAACTTACGACATCAAGTATAGAGCCATAGGCGAATATGGAAGACTGCCCAATTCTTATTGTCTAGTAACAAACCAGTGATCCAATGGGATAAAGGTTGTGCTGTACAGTGAGTGGAGTTAAGAAGATAGTTATATGAAGGGTAATTACAATGCATGACAAATTTTGTATAATAAAAAAAAAAAGTTTAATTGGTTAGGGATCTACTTTTTGATAATTTGGAGAAGAATATACCTGCAGTTGCTGTTGGTTGAGGATGGGCATTTAGGGGAAAATTTTGTTTTGAAACAGGCACTTAGAGGGGCAATTTATATAGGAAAAAAAATGGTCTCAGTGAGACTACGTGTTTAGGAGAAACAGGCATTACGGCGTGTATATAGACATGTCTCTTTGATAAGAAACAAAAAACAAAAACAAAATTAAACTGAAATTTAATATATATATAACATAAAGAAAGCTATTTTGAAACAAATGCAAACATATTTTTAAAGAGCAGATGAAAAAAAGAAGAGAAGATGAATTGACTCACTTTCGTCTTGACTTAATGTAAGCTTCAACACTTGTTTCAAAATAGTCTGGCATATTAAAACCATAGCCTGGCATGTCCACTAAATTAAACAGATGACCAACACGGAAAACATTCATTAACTTTGTGTGGCCCTGCATGTAAAGACAGAGAGAACAAAAGGAGGAAAAGAAATCAACAATTAGAAATTATTCATCACATGTTTACTCCTTCATTTTCTTGAAAATATTAGTCCCTAGTACACATATAATACTAAGAAACTAGAATAATTCTGCTAAAGAAAATTATGACATATAAATGCATGTAATGTAAATAGGACCAACATCCCACAATACATAAAATATTTAATTATAAACTTATGTTTTTGAAAGACACCATGCTGCAAACCTTACGACAATGACCCATACTTTTAAAACATTGAAATGGTCAGAATGAATCATATTGTTATATGATCAAAGGAAGACAAGAATGTAAATCCAACAAACCTCAATGGGCTTCTGTAACTAGTCACATCTCAGTAGTCCAGACTTTGATAATCTGGATGTCTCGAAAATCTGAACAGATGAGTTGGGGACAGATTTTTCTTCTTTATTTGTACCCGATAATCTAGAAATTCCTGGATCTCAACCCCTAATTTGGAACAAGTTACCACAATATAGAGAGTTTATGCTTCCATAAACTGAACACTCAATTGTTCAAGATAGTCTAACCAGTCCGCTAACGCCACTTGAGCCACACATTTTAGCAACATGGCGTCACAGCCAATTGACTGGCATGCGACATTGCCTAAGCAGACAGATAAACATGAGTGGGTGTCCGGTCAGCCCAGACACAAAGCACTGTCCTTATTGGATGTCTCTAGGCCTACATTACTGTAAGTTCTGAGGCCTTTTGCTGATTCACAATGTGTCACTTTGATAGCGTTTCGACAATCCAGATATCTCAATAATCCGGACAAATTGCTTGAAATAGAGGTGTTTGGACTATCAAGACGTGACTGTATATGAGTCAGGGGTCATTGCAATTTCCCTTACTACACAAGAAAAATGGGGATCTTTAATGTACATTTAGATAGGTGTCACACAAAGCTGTAAGACATTTGTTTAATCTACACTATTGAATACTTTCAACATTGCATTTGTTTGCCTCCTTTTTGCTTATTACATCATAACCAGAAGGACCATTTCATTGTATTATCAATGCTTATATCAATGAAAGCAAACTGAATACAAATTACAAAATCGTCTCTTTATCATTACACAATTACAAATTTAGACCATGTGAATGTCATACAAATAGCTTTATGCCATACAGTGATTTTAATTGTTATCTTTGATCTTAGAAGTAGAGATGAAAACATTCTGACACTTACAGGTTTTGATGAGCATCTGACTGTAATTTCAGGAATCTGCGCAAACATGGCTGCCAGTAACGATGACTTTCCCACATTACTTTTTCCAATGAATGCAATCTGTACAAATTATACCACAGAAAATCTAACATACTGTATATACTATTGTAATATCTAAATGAGAAAGAGCCCAGACAAGATTAGAAGAGATGGAGAGTTGGTGGTGGAGTAGGATGGAGACATAGAGGGAAAAGGTAGGGAGGAGGAGGAGCACGGAGAGAGAGACAAACACACACACAGATGCAGTGGGAAAGAGAGAGAGAGAGAGAGAGAGAGAGAGAGAGAGAGAGAGAGAGAGAGAGAGAGAGAGAGAGAGAGAGAGAGAGGGAGGGAGGGAGAGGAGGGAGGAGAGAGAGAGAGAGAGGGAGGGAGGAGGGAGGGAGAGAGAGAGATAGGGAGGGAGAGAGGGAGAGAGGGAGGGAGAGAGAGAGAGAGAGAGAGAGAGAGAGAGAGAGAGAGAGAGAGAGAGAGAGAGAGAGAGAGAGAGAGAGAGAGAGAGAGAGAGGGTGAGAGAGGCTGGGTAGGGAGTGAGGGAATGAATGTCAAAGAAAGACACAGGAAATGGTGTGTGGCAGGAGTTAGTAAACTGCTGGCTATGGCCTAAAGGAGCAGAGAAAAATTCTATATCTTGTAACTTCTTAAATCAGCTGTACAGCAATACCAAACTGATGTTTACACTCTTTTCTCTTACTCTTTTTTTTTGTGTGCAAAAACTCTAAATATACCTCTTAAAGAAAAATTGTAGCAAGGAAAGGAATCTCGGAGCCAGTCCATTTGACGGTCTGGTCTACCATGACGTTTCTGTTCTGCTTAACTGTCTTTCCCGGACCAATCTGGGTTATGTTATGGTTTATTGGCGTAAAAGAAAGTGGGTCAAATTTGTACTCGTTGTCGGTATTGGCTTAGATCTACATTTAGAGGTGAGGCGGAAGAAATATATCCACAATCCCTTACTCTGAACGCACTCCCCCACCCACCATAGGTGGGGGGGGCTCAGGGAAAGGGTTTTGGGTAGATTTCTTCCATCTTACCTCTAAATGTAAATCTGGATTTAAGCCAATGCCAACAACAAGTACAAATTTGACCCACTTTCACTCCGCTAAACCGTAAAATTACCCCAATCTGACAACTGTTCCACTTGATAGTTTGCTAGTCTACTTCAATACACAATACTTAATATTTTCCCTTAGTCTTTATACAGGCTTAGGACTGTTATTTGTCGCATTAAATGTTTTGGTCAGAAAAAGACTTAGTTCATTGGTGGTTGTACTTTGTCCTAGGTTAGTTGCAGTAGACGGTCTTGATGTAATTTAGGAAGCGATGAACATATCCGGTGCATCCTTCCTCCAACAAATATGAACATGGTGGGATTTGAACATACTGCTGTGAATGCCTCTTTTCTTCCAAAGCATGTTAAACTAGTCCATGACAGCGGTGCAAACTCCTGACGGCGAGAGCAACCACTTGATTCCTCGACATGTCAAGTATGAACATGAATGCCAGAGCAAAAATGGTGTTAAGTGGGAGTGGGAGCCTTGCATGAATATTGCCTCCCCTATCCTCATCATAATGGAAGAACAGGTTCCCTCAGCGCAGAGATCGTATTGTCTAGCAACCTTTATTCGGGCATCTAAGTACAGCTTGAAATTCACCTCCTTCATCCGCTTCCAGGTCTCTTTCCTCACTACACCGCACTTGAGACAAGGTCAGGATCAGCTTCTAGGAGGCTATGATGAATAAAGTAGTTTGCTGCTGCTTCTTCTCTGGGAATTACAGTGTTGTAACTTTCCCTCAGATTCAGATACATCTTGCTGGTTTGCATGATACATGGAATCGTTCAGTCTCTTTTTTTCATCTTGAAGTGGAATAGGGTTAAACCGATTAAAATGAAGCATTTAATTACATACCATCCATTCACCAATATACCACAATCAAAGTTGCCACTGCCTTTGATTTATCCTCTAACAACCTTACTGGTCATTCACTGCCAAGACCACCTTTCATCTAAATGCACCCAGCGCCTGACCGTCAGTGCCGTCCTATCTGGTCATTTGCTGTCGCGACTTACTTGTCAGTCATAATACTTACCATTGCCTCTTTTGTCCTATTGGCACAGCACAGGTAGACAAGCACCAGTAGACCGTGGTCAATCAGGAGGGACTTATGTTAGAATGGATTATCGCAGTAGACCGTCAAATGGACTGGCATCAAAATCTCTTTGTTGTCAAACAATTCAGTTATAGAAGACATGTTAACATGAAAGTGAAAGCACAAAAAAAATCTTTTAAATTCTGTGTAACAATGTTTGAACTGTGGATCTTCACACTCTGCATCTCTCATATTTCTATGGACTTCACTTGAAGTCAATATGACTAAGAACTTATAAATTCCTGCTATTTC
Organism: Doris montereyensis; assembly: GCA_037039925.1. Classification (NCBI taxonomy): domain Eukaryota; kingdom Metazoa; phylum Mollusca; class Gastropoda; order Nudibranchia; family Dorididae; genus Doris; species Doris montereyensis. The sequence continues at coordinate 58,481 of JAXRKP010001241.1, forward strand.
TCAGACTACACAAATCATCATGTATTTACTCATCAGTGCATTATAATATTACTTTGCAGACACCTCATTTTTGCCTTACTTTTTAAAACAATTTTAAAAGTAGAAACAAATTGTTTCAATGTTACAAAATTAAAAACAGCATGGTTGTACAATACTTGCCTCAGGCTCTGTCCATTCAGGCATTGTGTGAGGATTTGGCCATGAACCAAGAAATTCAAATCTTTGACCCTTAACATTCATATGTTCAAACATTAGGGATGCGTCTTTCATTTCAGATCTAGAAGGAATGAAAACCCTTTCTGATTCATCTATCAGCAGAATCTGGCTGAATGGTTGCAAACGATCAATGGGATTTGTATAGAGATCAGACACAGGTCGAAATTGATCAATTTTCTTTTGTCGGCTTTGGGACATGTGATAATGCTTCTTGCAGAGCCATGAAAATGCTGATTGTTGTATGGGCTTTACATCTCTTTTCAATAGACTAGATGATTTACTAGAGCACACAAGGAGCCAATTTTTCGTCATAATCAGCATTATAATGGATTACAATTTACATTCAGTTGACCAACCTGTGAATTACAAAAAAATGTTAAAACAACAGCTGCATATAAAAAGACGTTGTAAGTGATTTGCATAGGTACATAATTCACATGAGTAAATATGTGTGTGCTTTTAAGAGAATGTTTAAACCTTCAGAAAATTTACGAAAAGTAAGTTACATGATCCTTTGAAAGTTGAGTGGATTATATATAAATTGATAGGCCTAATAGAGGGGGGGGGTATTCAGCATCAGGGATGGTGTTAATGTGTGACAGTCCTTTCTTTATTTCATTGTTTATAAAATTAAGATAGAACTTTGTTATGATCACCCTCATCGCGTTATTTAACAACTGTCGCCAGTATAATAATAATAAATAGTTCTTGTATAGCGCCCCACCCCGATATATATCAAGCTCAGAGCGCTCAAAATGATGGATAAACATTATAAATCAAGACATATATATATAATTTATACACACCAACCCAATATACATGTTACGTTATGCATAACAAACATATTTAAAAGCATAGGATGATAATACAAAAGACAGTTGACATCATTGAACTATTTTTATGACAGCAGTGAGAAATATGAATCTGTGTGGGTTTTATGGCTGTGTAGAAAACAGGTTGGTTTTATTTTTTTCTTAAGTGTCTCAGTTGATTCTATTTCTCTTAATAAAAGTGTTTGTGGAAAGAATTTCAGACTCTCGGGGCGCAAATTGAGAAAAACTTTTCACTAACTGTTTTAGCTTTAAAGGCGTCTACGAGGAATTATTAACTTTTTTGTATCGGCTGAAGATCTAAGCTGCCCATTTGGAACGTAAAGAGTGATCATGTCAGATAGATAAATGGGGGCATTATAGTGTATGCATTTGTGACAGTCATCAGTTTATAAAGAATTCTTTTTTCTACAGGGAGCCAATGAAGGGTGTGGTGTGGAGGACAGGTGTAGCATGATCTTTTTTGCTTTTCTT
>JAXRKP010001241.1:62500-132500 GCA_037039925.1 Doris montereyensis
CTACTAATAATAATAATAATAATAATAATAATAATCAATAGTAATCATCATCACCGCCATCATCATCATAACATACATTATAAAATAATATTTCCCCTTAGCGGAGGAGCGAAATTGAAGGGGAAAAAGATGGAAAGAATAAATACTTTGCAAAACGTTATCCTGTGTTATTATAATTGGATTGGGAAGTGTAATATAATATTAAGTAGAGGCTAGTAAGGAACAGTTAGTATGATGCCCAAAAAATAAAGTACTCGTTACTGAAAACGAAAAACGGAAGAGGCGGAGTTGTCCTTTGCCGAATAAAGTCACATGACATCAACTGCGTAAAGATGGAGGAGGTGGATAAGATTATCATTCACTCTCTTCGCACTATCGGATGGTAGGTATCTTGGGGTAATTTTATTCAAGCAAATTTTATATGTTTTTCTTCAATTATTATTGCTGCAAGCGAATTTCATAAGTTGTGCCAGTGTTTCTTAGGTATTTGTTGGAGGAAAAGTTGTTGTAAACTCGAAAGCTATGAATCACCATCAAATCAATCTAATCTGCACTTACACTGACACTCATAGTCATAGCTCACAATTCAAATTTGTCAAACGAGTAGTATCTAAATCTAGATCTAAATCTAGAGTCATCATGCCTGTTCTGGACCACTTAAGGCTGCCTTTTCCTGTTTTTCTCTCACAATTGTATGTGCAGGCCCACTGCAGTGAAAATGGCATAGATCTAGATCTAACCCTGGGGAAAGGCTGTGAGTAGTATGACCGGTAGATTTTAAATGCCGGTTTGCTACACACGACACTCTGTCTTATTTAGCGCTACATCCAGGAGTTCCTGATTATTTGTTACAAACTGCTTAGCGTGAAGCCCGGCAACCGTAAGGAAGGAAGGACGGGTCAAGATACGCCTGACAATTCCCCCTTTTTGTTACCTCCTTATCCTGGGGAAAGGCTACATGAGTAGTATGACCGGTAGATTTTAAATCCGGTTTGCTACGCACGGCACTCCATCTTATTTAGCGCTACATCCAGGAGTTCCCGATTAACTGTTACAAACCTCTCAGAGCGTGCCCGGCAACCGCAAGGAAGGAAGGACGGGTCAAGAGAGGCCTGATAATTCACCCTTCTTGTTACCTCTTTACGCTTACTGTCTCATGCTCATACTAGTCGTACTCATTCTCTTTTAATCCTCTTTTAATAAAAATGCTTTCTGATTGGTTAACCATTTAATAAACAAGAAAAAAGGATATGTTCAGGCCCATGAGCTTACGTCAAATAGGCATCTGGTTGAGTCTTTTCAAAAGGGTGTGCGTCCATCATTATCTTTGCCTTGAGCAACTGGTAGTAACGATACTAACAGCTGTATTAGATCTTTATCCTATATATATATATATATATATATATATTATATGTAAAAGGCAAGTAGGTTTGATATACAACTTTCATATAATGGTCATAACCTATTGTAAAATGGAATGATCCTAGTAGGATAAGTCCATCACTAGAGGGGTGTAAATATGAGCTGGTCTGTTTTGAGAGTGGGACTCAGATTGAGTTGATAATAAGAATTTTCACAAATGCGTAATTGGTCTTGTTGTCTCCCACTAAATTGAAACGAATACATTTTTTATCCTCAGTTGGGTGAGACTCAGATGATTGCCATGTGACAGAATACAATAGATTGGTGATGCCCTGGTCAGAAATCACACTACTCCGTGAACTTGTAAAACTCTGTGGGCAGCCTCATGCTGCGGCGATGACTCTCAGGGAACCAACCAGTGTGTGGCCGCCATTGCGCTGGCTGAGCGAGTCGCTTTTGTAATGAAAATCATAGATTAAAATATGTCTTTAACACATATTACTGAAGTGGTGTTAAACTGCAGACTAGTAGTGAAAAAATGGCATCTTTTGAAGATAACCTAAATAAGCATGTTTTTGATAACTTTGCTGATCCCTGACCACTGGCGTTCCTATTTCCGACCACCATCTCACATACACTTTATGGCATCAGCCTAATACATGTGTCACCATACAATTCACACAGTGTAGATTCATCTTCATAGGTTTATAAATAGATTGATAAAGAGAGAGAGTTCTTTCTTGCAACCACAGGCCCTCATGGATCAGCCAATCAACAAATGTTTTTTTCCCCGTGGTGAGGACAGTCCTGGACACCTCCTCTTTGGGTGTTTGCCCCTTATCTTATTCCTAAATGTTGTCTTGGGGGATATTAAAGGGGCTGATGTTACTTGTACTGCAAAGCCGGGATGCGCAAGTAAGCACTTTTATGTATACCATGAATTAACCTGTTGAGAAATAAATAAAGGAAAGAAAAAAAAATACTGAAAACATTGAGAAGACTTTGAATGGAATAGCAAATGCATGTATAGGCTCACTGACTGAACATCATTTGTCCCCTAGCAGACCTTTTCATTCTCTGCCTATAACTGGGTGCTCACTCACAAATCAAAGTAAAGTACCTTTCTTAACAGTACAATATTGTGAAAAAAAATTAGGGCCATTCAGGGTTTGAACCAGTGCTATCATAATTATAATCTCACAACGTTACCAATTGTGTTGATTAGGACATGATACTATTGAATTACTCTATTCCTTTTATTGTTTTCACTCATGACATAGTTGTTATGATTGAGCCTAAATCCTGACTTATGTGTGAGCTAAATATATTTCTATACATGTTATGATTCGTGATTAGGTAAGGACTAGGTGCCTGATACATGCATGTGTTAATGAGGACTCCACAGAGCCTACAGAATGTTTTCCTCATCTTTCTCTCTATAAACATGGAATTGGCAGTAAAACACAGAAGAAGATGTAGTCAAATAGAGGCATAAGATGGTCAGAGGGTAGGGAAAATTAAAGATATTGACAGCACATACTGATCTATCGACTTCTAGCCCTATGTGTTATAAAGAAACTATTGCATATATATAAAAACAAAGAATCATTACAAAAATGTAATGCAGTAGTTACCACCTTAATGCCCAGGGCTTGGGAAGCACAGAAAACGGGCATGTAGGCGACTCTGGCATTTATGTGGAAATCTGTCAGGGCATAAAACAATGGAGGTGATCAGCAAGTGATGTATGTTTAGGAATTCAACATTTAACTCTCATTGAAAAATTTGGACTCAAAACGTCATCTCATTCACAGGCAACATAAATTTATTTGATAAGTCCGAAGTCTTCCTACCACATGCCTGATGGGAGCATTTCTTTCAATGATTCGTGCATCCACCACTTCAACATTACATGGAGCCCATGAAGTTCTCACACTCCATGTAGGCCTAAATGCCTATTTAATGGCTTTAATATTTAGCTAATATGGTGTGATACATTTAATTAAATCTCAATCTTCAAGATCAGAGATATTTTTCACTAAGCACGCTGAAATGTTTTTTTAAATTAAAATTATGAATCTATGACATATTTTAAATTTTTATCATGCCTTATTTTTGTATAGTGACATCGAAGATGAAGTCCAGAACCTTAAACAATTCAGCACTGAGACCATTGTCGCCACTGTTGTTCGATGTCTCAAAGGTCATATCTGGTGACCTTGATCTGCCATCCAGTCTCCCACCTGGCATGTCAGCAAGGTTTCGTGTGGGAGCAAGTCTAGCAAATCATGTCCAGGTCTGGCTTTTTATTTGTTTTATTCAAGCACATTTATATCATGTGTTTCTTAATAACCTGTCTGTTGAGAACGTTTGAAATCAATAATAAAGTGTATACATGTTACCATGTTATACAAATCAAATGGAGACAATAATACTGTTGTTAAAGCAACAATTCAGGGAGATTTATAAAAAACAATCCCAACTTAATATCGTAATATTTGCATCATAAGTTTCTTCCTCACGACTATTATCTAAGTATAAAGATTTCATTGTATTTTATTTATGTTGCATGAGAAGCTTTATTGTTGGTCAATTGCATGAAACATTGCTTTTACACACTTCTTTCTTATAGGATTTGGGATACAAAGGAGGAGATTTGGGATATCAAACCTTCCTGTACTCCAATGAATCTGAGATTCAGTAAGATTTTCATGTTTCTGGTGGAGAAGTTACCAAAAGAAACATCATCACAAGCTGCTGATGAACCTATGGGTAATGATTGCTGAGTGTACATATAGTCATAGATATTTGACTACCTGGTCTACATTTATCTAATTCACACAGATATTTGTGAGTACAGGGAAAATGTAATTGTAGAGAAATACAGTAAATGACATGGATTCTAGAGATTTATAAAGCCTTTGCCATTTTTGCGTGTTGATTCAGATAGTCAACATCTCATGTCAAAAGTCCCTCTACTCTATATATTACATCGTTTTAGTCTTCTTTAAATACATACCTTTAAATCTTAGAGGACATAATATGCTTTGATTGATGATTCTCAGTCTAAAAAAAACAAATCATGATATCACTTATCAATCACTGTAATGTTTATATACCTGGAAAATATATCATCAAAGGGTAATTTACTGTTTAAAAGCCAGCTCAACAACTGAATAGAGAATCTCTGATTATTTTTTCTAAAAAAGAGAGCATATTTCAGCATTTTAATTATCTCATGGATGATTGATTTTATTGCAGGTGCATCTGTTTTGCTCCATCGAGCCATTTCAAGTGAGCTAAGTATTCAACTCAAGACACCATGGTTGCCTTCATTTATGAAGAATAAAAGTATTCGAAATAGATCTCAGCCACCTGGATGGCAGAGAGAAGTAAGTGACAATATAGTCTTTTCTTTCCATGTCAATATATTCAATGAGTGATAAAATTAAATAAAGTGTTCTATAAAGCACTTGATACCAAGCTGAGAGTTGTATGTAATCCCATAGGAAATCCCAAATTTTTTTCTCCAGAGGCTGTGTAATATTAGTTATAATTGATATTTATATGTAAGTAAGTGTCTAACAGCTTGTTCTTTTCTTTTCTTTTTTTCATAATGTGGCATTTTTGTCAGTTTTAAGAGTGAACTTTTTTTTTGGTCTGCATGTAGCACACTTATGAACAGATGTATCAATGATTACAAAGAATTTTTCAATGTAAATGTATAACCTTTCAAATCAGCTTAATTACAAAATTATGTCCAACGTTACAAAATAACTTCAAAATACGTAAAATAAAAAAAAATAATACAAAAACAATTTGCTACTACACTGTCATATTTCTAAGCAGATTGTCGTGTGTTTCCATTTTGATAAAGATAATACGTTAAACAATGAATTCAAATGACCACAATTTTTGTTTGTAAGCTACTGAATTTCTTGTTCACACTTCTTATCTTTAAACTTTAAACTGTGGGGAAACAGAATTCTTATGTATTATTTACCTTTTTTAAAAACGTTTTGGCATCAATATCAATATTTTGTTGTTGTTACTGATCCAGCAGTATTCGGACATAATCTGTCCTTCGGCTTAATGCCATGTAGTGGTATCTGCAGGTGTTTTCCATCTGTTGTAGGGTTTCATAAATAGTGTTCCAAGTATCAGGTTTCTCGGGGGAGCAGCTTGTCATGTAGGTCTTTCAGTTTGGGGCATTCAAAAAGGTGATGGGTCACAGTGTGATGGGGGTGGTCACAAAGAGGGCGCACTGGGATATGTTCAGGATTTATTCTGTTTAGATGCATGTTTAGCTGTATGTGGTGCATTTGATGTGGAAAGTTAGTAATGGAGATGAAAAATTGGAAATTTAGTTGGGGAATATTATTAAATAATAGGTCATCTTCTCTCTCTCTTTCTCTCTCTCTCTCTCTCTCTCTCTCTCTCTCTCTCTCTCTCTCTCTCTCTCTCTCTCTCTCTCTCTCTCTCTCTCTCTCTCTCTCTCTCTCTCTCTCTCTCTCTCTCTCTCTATCTCTCTCTCTCTCTCTCTCTCTCTCTCCTCTCTCTCCTCTCCCTCTCTCTTCTTTCCACCCTCTCTGTGCAGAAAGTGGTGCAGAAACTTTTTTTTTTACACAAAGCAACATAACGATCTCGTTTAAGGTAACACATATATATGCCTGTTAGTATTTGTACGTTATTTAATCAAACTCTTCAGTGTTAAGTTTGATTGCACTAAGTTGTTTGAATTATTTCATGTTGGGCATGACTGTGTTGAGGAAAAATATAACCTTTATGAGAGTCATTGCATTATTAATGTCCTTTATGTTTTCTACTTAATATACATATTGTCTTTATCATTGAATTACTTCAAAGGGTGCCTCATGCTTGCAACATTACCGCAGTTGCCGTGTGTCAACTCCACAGTCAGTGGGAAATATTGCTGTAAAGATACCTAAAGGTGATTAGAATTTTCTTTCATTATCCTAATAAATTTTCAGCTTTTGTCTGTAAAACTTTCCAACATGAAAGGGCAGGAAAAAACGTAGAAAACAAGGCATGTGACAATGAAAAATGTTGAAATATGAATAATGGGGAATGAAGCAGGCAAATCGACATTAAGTGAATGTTTGACTGCATTTCATTGCAGTGGGGTGCACTATCACAATTTGAATTGATACTGTTTAAAATATTAAGCATGTAGATCAATATGTCAGGCTTCTGATTTTTCCATGCAAATATTTGCCTTTACTGTTTTCTGCCATTGGAAGGATATCTAATTTCTTATCTATTTTCTTTTCTTGTTTGATGTTCTGCTTCTTCATACTTGAAAGAAGACTTGCTTTAACTTCACACAAATGAAAATGAAGTGTGGTATAAATGATTTTTTCTTATCTCCGCAGATTCTTTACTTTGACATACCAAGAGGTTTGTAATTTAATACCAGTTTCTTTAAAAACAAGTTTACATCTCACATTCCCTTCATTTTTTATTACAGATAAAACAGACAATGTCACAGTGTTGTTAAATTCTTACTTTTTTTCTTCCAGAGCTTCGTTCATATTATAGCACTGCATTACCATTCATCACAAATCAAACACATCTTCATAGGGATACAGCACCATCAGTTATGGAAGCCAACTCATTAGAAGTGTCTATCCATCAAGATTGGGAGACAGAGTGGAATCAAGTTGGTCTTGCCTCTAGATTATCACCGAGGTAAAACATTATCAGAAAGGCTCTAAATTTCCTGCATTCTGTGTGATTGTGCATTACCTTCATGACTCTTTAAAAAACAGTGTTTTAAACAAACAAAAATACAATTTCATCGTTTTTTCACAACCTTTCAATGTCGTCTTATAGATACTTATTTTATTTTGATTTAACAGTTATTATATCCTGGCTATCCTTGCAGGATTCCCCTCCCAACCCAACATCACCAAAAACTGAAAGAAATAATGAAGAGAAGAAAAGAAATTATGTCTATTCTTCCTCTCTGATTTTCAATTTTAAAAGGTGGAATTGAAACAGAAAAATAAAAAGGCAAAGATTATTCAATAAGTTTCCTCTATTAGCTCCAAGATCGTCTTAGTTGTGGATGTGGGTAAATCCAATCAAAATTACTCTATTGTACACTCTTGTTGTTTGTGTACGAATTACAAAAGGTACACAAAAAAAAAAGCAACAAAAAATATATCTTCTTTTGTGCAGGAATTCAAAGCACGGAAAAAGAACCGCCTCATGAAAATGATTAGAGATCGCTTGCAACAAGACAGTCAGCGTTATGAGCGAACAGATGGCCAAAGCTTTACAGGAGATCTTCAACAAATAGTCTCCTCCATTGAAAATCAGAACAAAGCCGGACAGTCCAAGACAAAGGGATCAAGGTTCACTCATGCTGAGAAATTGCAATATGCCGCGGTATGTTCTTGTTTGCATTTTTATTAATTTTTCAGAGCAACCCACAATCCATTTGCTCACTTCATGTCCAACTGGTGTAAATGGTGCTAAAAGAAAAAAATATTCCTGCAGGTGACGAAGCTTAATGAAACAATTTTGGCCAGAAAATAGAAATCTGTTCAAGAATAGCACTCGTACATAATTTTTAACCCTGTAAAGAGGTTGGTTGTACCAGATATATTTCTTTCTTAAACATGGATGGCTCATAAGGTGGGCTCCACATCTTACTATTTGCAGGGTGTTCATGAAAGTCGGAAATATGTCGGTTTTACATACTCAAGTCGGAATGGTCAGAAATTGATGTCTTGGGTAGGAAAACAAGTAGGAAATGGGGCACAGGTAGTAAAAACAGGGTTCCCATGCATCAGGGAAATCCTTGAAAACGGAAAAAATGTTTCTCGGTCTAGAAGATGCCAGGGGAAATGATATATATTGAGGACGAACATGAGAGAAAATCAGGGAAATGGAAGTAGACATGAACAATTATCGCCACCGTGAAATAGGAAAATGCGAATAAGTTTGTGGACGATGAATCGTCATTTTGTCATCCATTTCCGGTCATTAATACTTTGCTGTCTGACAATTCTTTCATGTTGAAACTAAACGATTCCGATAGCTTCTTTAAAATTGTAACGTTTTCCGGGGAATTAGTATCGGATTTCGACACGAAGCTTTCCATATTTTCTTTAGTTTTATCGTCTATACCAATGCCATGAACTGCCTATCTATGGCCCAACCTCCTTTCTTCAATTTGCCTTTTACTCTGGAGAGATTAAGAATGTCATGTGTGTTAAAAAGCAGATCGCGTACGTTGTTGTATGGTTTGTGTCAAAGGGAGAGAGACAGAGGGCAATGTGCATATATATATTTTAAGTCCGATCGCGCACGTGTGTATGTAAGAAGGGTAGACAGAGAATGTTTGTGTGTGTTTAATGCGATCAATTGTGCATATGTGTATTAGTATTAGAGAGAGAGTATCTATAGAGAGTCGGGGAGTTTACAGATGGCCGTGTTTAGTAAGAATAGAGGAGGTTGGATGATTGAAGGGATATCATGCATGCACGACCTGATAGCAGAATAGAGGTGGGGAAGGGGACAGGGTGAAGAAAGTCAATGTGAAAACATATGATGGCAAAACAAGAGGCGACTTACATACGGTATTAGAAGAAAAAGAGAGAAATAACGAATGTGTCTTCCACTACAGTGTAGACATGGGTGGGAAAGGGTAGAATCAGGAAGAAGGCAATCATGTACTATACTAGATCAGATCTAGATTCTGGTTTTATTGAAGAAGAAAGAAAGAGGGGGTGGGGCGGTTGCCAATATAATGGAGATTTTTACTAGGGGAGGGGGTGGGTAGATGGTTTACGTTACAGTCAAATTGGCAGAGTTCAAGTTCCAGAAAAAGCCTTCCAAACCTCATTTTCTTCTCGGTAGACTAAGTAAGTATTTGTGCGTGTGTTTAGGCTATGATATTGTCACTCTTATGTTTGATTTATTTTTCGGCTTTTTTCATTTTTGAACTGTGCATGTTTTTTTAAATGATAGGGTTAGATCTAGATCTATCACTACTACCAGCTATCAGAATTATTTTTTTCAGAAATGTGTAGAAAAATGCTGAAATATTAATTCAAAGTGAAACATTAAAGAATTGTGTAATCACTTTTCATTTCATTGAGATGCACTAGAAAGTTATTCACTTATGATTTGAATTAACAATTCATAATAATGCTATTCTTTGCTTCTGGCGTCGGGAGAGTATTTCATTTCCTAGATAGGATTTTTCTGTTGAGATAGAAAATTTTCAGTTGACTTTTTCCTGGAGACCCTGTATTTGTGATGTCAGTGAGGAAGATATCAAATAAGAACCTTCTTTTTGCTTCAACATTAAGTGTTCTGATTTTGTAGATATATATCTTAAGTTCTCAAAGTTTCTCCCACTTGTCATTCAAGAAAAACAGTTTGTTTAAATTCAGGACGTTTTTCATTGCTGAAGATCCACTCAGTGGATGGCTTTAATGTTCTCCTCTTATTGGCTTGTAGTTAAACAAGTAGTGAAGGCTTAAGCTTTTAAGTAATAAATATTTTAATTCAGTAACTTAACTCTTTAATTGCTACATACTCCGAAAGGCGTCGATCAATAAGGGCCACTGGATTGTGAGATACGTTGGAAAGTGACACACGGATGTGACACGATAAAAATGCGAAATAAAAAAAGTATGAGCTTGTAATTGAACTGCTGTGACTTCCTATCCTCGATAAGATGCTAATTGAGGTAATAAAAAAGTTTTAGCCTCTAAGATCGGGTTTTTGTCAACTTTTCACAGTAATTACGTTTGTTTACATTGTGACAATGGATTCAGATGATGAAGATGAGGTATACAGACATGATTCTGATTATGGTGACGATTTTTACTCCGACAACGAGGAATTTAATCCTAATACTGATACTGGCGAGCCAGAGTCTAGATCTAGATCAAGTTCTCATGGTTCTGATGATGACGACGATAAAATAAGACCACAAACTAGTGGTGAGTGGCAGAAGGGGCGTGGTATTGGTGATAGTGGTGACAATGAATGGCTTTGGAATATTTTAGTTGATGAGGAAACTGGAAATCCTTTTGAATGGCTTATGAATTTTACTGAAATGAAAGGCCTAAAGAATATTGAGTTGAGTGAAGAGGAAAAGATGAATCCTGTGTGTAAGTGAATTATACTTGTCATCTCGTTGTTTGTTCATGTTTTTGTATAATTTTCAATATTTTTACTGACCAACATAAAGTGAAAAACACCAATGTATGAAGAGCAAACACCATATATGTTTTTGTAGATTATTTACATACACTTATCAATAATTTCCAGCATTGAAACAATTTTTATTTTCATTTTGGGTGAGAAATGGGCCAAAATGTAGAAAAACCCAAAATTTGCATATTAATTAGATTTCCAAGATAGCTGCCAAGGACACAGGGCATAATTTGAAAAAATTTTCATGCCAACTTGTTGGTAAGACTATACTCTAACATGTATGTAAATTTCATGAAAATACGTCAAGCAGTTTTATTTTTAAGATTTTGTTTTAAAACCATCCGTTTTTAACTGATTTTCCTCAAAAGGCTTAGCGATTGGGATTTATATCAGTGCCAAAATGGGTAGCAACTAAAGAGTTAATGTTCAAAGATGCAATCTGTCTTGTCAGGCAAAAATATGCTGTATAACTTATTAAGGGTAAGCATGCTGTTTTATTCAAATCTTATTACTTGAGTATGATGGCTGTATTTTTTTTATAGCTCAAATGGGAATCAATAAATACAAGCTAGTAAATTTTTTGTCAACTAATATTTATATTTATTATTGTTTTAAAATTTTTGTTATTTTTACAGGATGATGCAACAGCAGCTCAAATGGTGGGAAGTACAATCTCCACACAAGAAACAGAAGAGGTTCGCCCATGTTGTAAAACATTGCCATTCTTGTCTTCATTTCATTCTCATACTTTCTGTCTCCTTTTCATCTTTCTTTTTTTGTGTTATGTTTATGTGGTGAGAGCTCTCTTACCTTCAAATGTTTACAAAAGGAATTGAGTAGTCTATCTTTTTTCTTTCCCACTATAAAAGTAGGATTTTTTTTGGAGTTTTTTCAAAACCACTTTATCATGAAATATAATAGTTAAGATTTTTCATACATATTATTCATGTACATTGGTATGATCTTGTGTTTAAAAAGGGCATTTAATGAAACATTTTGTGCATACCACAGGCTGGAAATTATTAAAACAAACTTGTATCTCTATTTTTATCATATGCAGAATGACCTGTCTATTGTATTTTTACTCATTTGTAACTATACCCATATTCTAATTCATTATTTCTTATTGTATTATCCTCTCCTATGCTAGGAACTAGAGCAGAAGAGACAATCAGAAATTGAGGGTCTCAAATCAGACCTGTCTTCGTTGACTTCTGAGTTAGAAAAATTGGACGTAGGCATAAGAAAGTACACAGCCAGTAAGCAGCAAATGGAAGAAGTCATTTCTAACGAGACGAAAACTGCTGAGGAGAAAAAGAGTGCATACAGTGTCAAGAAGAGGACTTTGGATTTGTTGCCAGAAGCAGAGTCCAATATTGCGAAACTTCAGGTAACATCTTTTTCGCCAAAACTCAGCATATTCAATTATTTACTATATTTTGTGTGCTATGAACAACATCTTTTGCTAAGAAAAAAAAATATTAACAAAGTGTTCTGTTTAGGATGTTGTATATTAAGTTTGCATACCCACCATTTTCACCCTCATGCCTTATTTATTTTAATCCTTTAATCATGCATACACCCTGAAATGTATGCTTACATTTTTTAACACTCAGACATACACATTGATTGGAGGATCATTTCATAAAATATTTGCATAAAAATGTCACAGTAGCTACTGCTGTAATCCATATAATTTTAAAAAAAAAGGCTTATCACGTCAATGTCTGTTAAATAAGTAATTGATGTTCTCTCTTCTCATTTTCATCTTTTCATTCCCAAGAGAATTTTTCTGTCCTTTTTTTACCTCCAGACTGTTGTCGACAGTAGTGCCCAAAAGTTGGTGACTCTAGCAAAACAGTGGGAAACACACCGAGCTCCGCTTATTGATCAATATAGACAGTTGCGCCTGCTCAACTCAACGAGAGGTACATTCATTATACGCTTTAGCTGTGGAGTTTTAACTATGACTTGAGTGAAAAGGCAATAATTGTCTCTATTTGTTAAATAACTGATCTAATTTAGAGTGCACTATAGGTGATCAACTGCACATCTCTATAAAAAAGCTGTAATCATCATTGTCCAAAAAGGGAATTGGTGATCTAATAATGCTAGTCTATAGACATTGTTTGTATTCAATTGTGATTTAAATTGTACTTTTATTTATCTTTACATTTACTTTCTTTTTATAAAGTCTGAGGCGGAAAAGAAGCTTGAAGAAATCAAATTGTTCCGTGCAAGAATGAAGGAAACAGCTGATGATGCAAGACGTAAAGAAGAGCTACAAAAACAGCTGGTAAAATTCCAATGTTAGATTGTATGATTGAAAAGGGATTAGTGTTTCCTTATGTCCTGCAAAAGATATTTTAAGAATTTGTTAAATGCTTTTTTTTATTATTAAATTTCCTCTTTAACTAATTCAAATTTTTCTTCTTTTTCTTCTCTTATAATTTACAGATGTAAATTACAAATTTCAATTATTCTTTGTTTTTAGATCAACTTATAATTTTACTGCATGCGTTTGATAAAAAGGACTTGATGAGTTTTGTTTAGTATTCATATTTCATAGTAACATAATATTTCTCTTATTTTGATATTCACATTTGAGGGTATGGTTGGTGCTACAGGGTTTCCAAGTGTCCCACATTTGCGGGACAGTCCCGCATTACAGTCGTCCATCCTGCAAATCTGGCTTTCTCAACCGTTAAACTCTCAGCGAAAACCCATGCTGTACAACATTAGCATAATAATATTATTGTAACAATGCATCATACAGATGAACATTGAGGAATCTGTACAACACTAGACTCATTATGTACCTGCTGTACTGTTATTACAAATTAGAATGTAAACTTTATAATAGGAGCATTGCTTTCTTGTAAAAAAGACGGCACCATCATTCACCTGTGTGTCTGTGCGTGAGAATGAGAGAGAGTGAGTCCTCTCTTTCTCTCTCTCTCCCTCTCTCTCTCTCTCTCTCTCTCTCTCTCTCTCTCTCTCTCTCTCTCTCTCTCTCTCTCTCTCTCTCTCTCTCTCTCTCTCTCCCTCTCTCCCTCTCTCCTCTCTCGCTTCTCTCGCTCCTCCCTCCCTCCCTCCTCCCTCTCTCTCTCTCTCTCTCTCTCTCTCTCTCTCTTTCTCTCTCTCTCTCTCTCTCTCTCTCTCTCTCTCTCTCTCTCTCTCTCTCTCTCTCTCTCATGATACAAGAACTAATATTAAATACACAACCTGCATGTAGCATTGTGTTTGAAACACATATAGCAGTGTGTTTGCGATAGTATTAATAATATTTTCTGAGACTAATACTATAGTAATATTTCATGTGGGCCTTCTACTACCACTACTCTACATGATAATTGATTTTTTTCAAGGTCACACATGATAACCAGTATTACTAGACTTGAGCACTATTCATATACTATGGGTAAAAACTTAAGGGTTCGAGCCATGAATGAATGCAAAGTTTCCGTGATTTCAGTAAGTAAGGAAGTAAAGTTCCTCTAAGGACATTGCGACCCATATCACCATGGCTTAAGCCACCTTACTATATGGAGGCTCAGGCAGGGGCTTATCCCAACTTCTCCTGGACAGGCTGCTACTGCAAGTCTGATGCAGATCTTAACTCCCAGGCTAGTGATTGTACCTATTTGCATCTGTGTCGAGTGGGGAAAGTGCATGTTTTGTACCTTCCCAAGGAACTCAATTTTGGAACTAGTGTTGCTAGGATTCAAACCCCGGACTTCGTGATCCTAAGTCTGACCGCTTAACAATTTGGCCACCGACCCCTCACATCCCAATTTGTGCTTATCTTATAATTGACATTGACTCCCTCAAACCAATCAGGACTATATAGGGAGATAACTCACACAAAATCACATACGCCGATTTTTTTGCAAGTCGATCATTTAGTCAAGATCCCTGAAACATCGACTTACCGGCATTCCCTGTATTGAAGCAAATTACTCGCCATTGCTTTCAATGGAATTCATCACTAGCCTTTCTGAAGGATTACAAATCAGCTAGAACTGTCGCTCTGGCCAACTCTGCCAAGCACAGATTGTAGAACAAAAGTATTTATTTGATTTCATTTAAAAACTGTGAGTGAGAGGACACTTCAGTAAAGACTGTGATAGAATTATAGTGAAGACTCCTACTACTAGTTATATAGCTTTCTCCTTCAGTTTATACTGTAATTAATCTTTGGACATTGGAGGTGTGGCTGAATCAAGAATCATGGCTTATAGAAGTATATGTTTTATTACATATTGCTGCTTTGAGTTTAATCTAAATTAGACTCTAGATTGTTTGTCATTCATGTTGATTTTGTGTCCTTGGTATGTCCTAGCTACTTCTAAAACTGAAATCCAGAGAAAAATCTAGAAATTTATTATTAAATTTATACAAAGGTTAATGATAGCTAGATGTGAGAATGGGAAAATAACCTATTCTGCTTGCACGACATCTATGAATTTATCAAATACATCCATCAGTCTCATTGTCCCTCATTTCACCTCCCAGTGTCCTTCATTTTGACTTTTCAAACTTGGCAACCCTGGTGGTATAAGTAATGTCATATATTTCAAATGTATGTAAACAGGGTATAGGTTGTTTTTTAATTACATATGTCCACTATTTTCAAATTATATTTATAGTAGCACCGTTACTTTTTATTTGTTTAATTGCATGTTCATTTGAAATTATATTTATTGTATTTTTTATTCTTATTTTGCACAGATATCAGAGTACGAAAGAATGACAAAAGATGTGAACAGATCTGCCTACACTAGGAAGATTATGGAAATTGTAGCCAACATAAAGAAACAGAAACAAGAGATTGATAAGGTTTGAACATTTGTTTCCTTTTTAGCCCTTTTACTTAGGGCTATATATGTTAGATTTTGCTAGGGTAAATGCTTTTATGTTTCAAGAATTTAGAAAACTCACACAAAACATAAATAGACCAGAGCTTTTTAGACCACAAAATTATTCTCAATTTGAATTTACAATAGCATTGATAGAAGAACTAGCTAATCTAGATGCAAATATGGCAGTGCCTTTATATGAGAGAAAAAGATTGTCCCTAGATGCTCATGTTGTTCCAGAGCTCTGTGAAAGACGTGGAAATTGTGTTCGTTGTTACCGTCTTTATAAAGTTGAATGAAAATCTAATAACGTATGTAAGAAATGTAATAAGCACTTCTGTTATAACAAAAATAGAAATTGTCTAGTTGATGATCACCCCTTGACCCTGGAGATCTAATTGTAAATTAGTCTTTTTGATTTTATAGTTTTGGTTTCATTATACTTTCCTTTTTTCATAGCGTTTTTTTTTTCTCTCATCCAATTATTTATGTATAAATATTTCTAAATTATTCAATAACCAAGGAATCAAAATGCAGTACTTTTAGATATCTTTTAGATTATTGTAGTTATACTGGAAGACTATTATAACTAGTTGTTCTTTCCTTTGTTGACCAGTACAATTCAAATCATGTTCATTTGATTATTACACTTTGATTTTTTCATCCTTGAGAATGTATTTTCTTCTATAAATGTCTTTTTTCTCCTTTTTCAAGGTGCTATTTCCTTTCACATAGTTAATAGTGTCAAATTGATCCTTCTGTAAAAGAACAATGACAAAAAATAGTCATTATTGGTAGCTCTTTTTTTTTCTTAAATTTATTTTCAAAGTTTGTCCTCGTGGACATGCATTATTTTCCCAAGGTGTGACTTGTTACATAACAGTTTTATGTCTATTGATTGAAAGGACTATTTATGATCCACTTCTTTTGTAATAATCCATTAAAGCAAGTTGGAATATAAAAAGCATCAGTTCATGTCAATTTATAAGCTTTTTACTCCTATTTTTGCGCGACTCGCTAAGTCACCTGATTTTCTTTACCGTTTTTCCATTTTCTTATCATGTATGAAAAATATTTGCAAAATCATTATTTGTACTCCTTTTCCGTTCAAATTTGGACAGAAGATATAAAAGTCTCTAGTCATCAATGGAATAAACAAATATTTCAATTCTATGTACAAATTTTTTTCCTTCGTACTGTTCCTCTGCATGTAAAATTTGTGCATTTTCGTCTAAAAATAGTAACGAGAAATAGGTCACTGTTGTCGTGGACATTAATTCAAACAAAATTTGATCGTGTCACTAGAAATACCAATTCATTCCAAACAAATCCATACCAAACATGTCTACATTTGTGTGGTTCTTTGGACCTTAATAAGGGACTAATCAAAAGCAGTCCATAATTTGGCCTTACTCTATGAAACCTTAGAACCCGAGAGAGTTAAGTATGTAAAGCGCCATGAAATTAATTGGGTGAATAGTCTGTTATAAATGCATTTATTATTAGTGTTATTTAACCAATTTCAGGTATGTAATATTAGATATGTTTGTTGTCCTATTTCAGATTCTTGTTGACACTAAAGACGTACAGAAAGAAATCAACTCCATCTCAGGAAAACTTGACAGAACATTTACTGTTACTGATGAGCTGATTTTTAGGGTAATTTTTCTTATTGTATATGTAATATTGAAATCTATGAAGCTATAAGATTGTCTTCATGTGTAACAGACTGTTAAGTTGTTTTTAAGTGTCTGAGAGAATGAAATACCACCAAGTAAATTTAGACTGTATCAACATATTTATTTTCAAATAGTGTTAAATTATTTTAACATTGATTTATTGTACATCAATAGGTCACAGTCTTGCACCTAATGTGCTAATGCTTGAGGTTCAAGTGCAATTTTTCAATGCATGGGTATTTGTACGTTAGTTGACAGATAATAGTCTCAGATCCTAATTAGTCAGAAAATGTTTTTTTTCTGATGAGAGCTAGATAGTCCTTTGTGTTGATTTAAATCCTGTTAGAGTTTTTAAAGTTATAATAGCAAATAAAAGTTTAAAAATTCAGCCAAGGTCTGAATTGTTGCAGAATATTTGCCGTATTAAACCAGTTAATGACCAATTTCTCATGTAGACTCAGATAACAATATAACTTTGGAATTGTTTACATGTATGCTCTTTCAAATGTCTTTGAAAGGAAAATTTTTATGAAAAATCCTTTTGGATATATAAGTCATGCTTGCATTCATTACACCTTTTGACATACATATGATTATGATTCATTAAAAAGTATGTAATTGAACTGTAGGTTTCTTTTGGATACATTAATTTTAGTTATCAGAATAGTTTTAAATCTATTGTAATTCCATGCCATTTTATTTTAGGATGCCAAGAAAGACGAAAGTGTGAAAAAAGCATACAGGTTCCTAGCAGCATTGCATGAGGTAAGGATTAACCCAAAGGAAAAAGGAGATTTACTCCAATAATTAGAGATTGCATTGATAGTTATTACATTTTAACCCCTTCACGGGTATAACACCTGGATGGACGGAGACATTTCATTACTCGCCTAATGCTCTTGAACCAATGATCTACGTTGAAATGACCATGATTTCAATACAAAGGATTATGTAAAGTTGTGTAATTAAACTTTTTTTTTTAATTTCACCGAGTTAGGTTTGCAGTTCTTCCATGACCTGTAGTGTACTAAAATGTTGAACATGAAATATGGTTAAAAATTATAGATTTTGCATAAAAACATAACTTTGATAAACTTTCCCCAAGGATTTTAAATCGTTTGTATGTTCGTTATTTTTTGTCTTAGCATCAATTTGAATATTAAAATCAAGATGATTTTTTTACATAAATCTTGAATGGAGGGCATTTGTAGAATATCCCACCAAAATCATGCACCGTAAACTTGTTGGCGTGTTTGATCTTTTAGATTGCCCGAGACGAGAGTATATCTTGGGCAGTCTGTGAATGGTTGGCGGGCACTGCTGGAAGATCCTGCTCCTTTTCCTTCCCTCTTTCACTTATCTTTCATCTTGCTGTTTCCTCTTGATTAACTCTGAGATCATATGGTGAACAGGGTAAAGTTCAATAAAACAAACAAACAAATTGGGCAGTCTGACCAATCACAGGCTTGTATTTGGATCCAGATGGCCTCGGAGGAGGGGTGCCTAGTAAAGTGTAATGTTTTGTCCTGCAAACGTTGGGTAAAATTCACACCACTGGAAGTTAAAAGGAAATTAAATGTCTCCAAAAAGAATAATTTTAGTCCAACTCAGGAAATATGAAAGATCAATTGCACTGACTGGTCTACAGCCATTGTGCAAAGACATTATGCAGGTTTATTTCACTTTTACAGATTATTTTCTTTTCCAAATGGGTAATGACAAAGTTTTTGTTCCGAGTTACTAAAAAGGATTTTATAACACTCAATTTATTCTAATTTTGAAACTGACACCAACATTGAAAAATTTCATTAAGAAATAACAGGATAACAAACAATTTACAAACCCCTGAAAATAACTGCATCTTAGTTGTTTTTCCTCATTCAATCCATAATTATGAACCATTTTTTGCAGGAAAAAGATTACATTCAAAATTTTAGTGCAATATATAGATACAATAGTAAAATCAAAACAAAGTTTCACTAATTTGATTACAATTTTTGTCTGCTTATGTGAGTTTAAACGCTAAAGGGTTATACTTGACTTATCTATCTTTGTTAACTTTTTGTTATTCTTGTTCGCAATAATGAATCGCATTTTCAAAATGTGTATTTGAATAATTATGATTTTTCGTTGTTTTATGTAGAACTGTGAGCAGCTGATTCAAACTGTTGAGGACACTGGGACAGTGATGAGAGAAATTAAAGACTTGGAAGAACAGGTAAGAAGCTTATTACAGTGACTTCTATGAGTTGTTTATTTGTTATGAAAAATGATTTTGATTCCATTATCTTCTTCCTTTCCAATTTATATATTGAACTCTTCATTTGTCAGGTTTTTTTTGTGTGTATACCAGTAATGCCACGTTGATTTAGTTGATTTAGGAATTTTGATATTCAATGTTCATAACATTGAATATTGTTGAAATTGTCTAAACGCGTAAGTCCACGGTGTATGGGATATTAGATTTGTCCTTAGAATGATCAAAGAAATGCCTCTTTTGTGTCTTTATAAATGTTGAAGACCTTGCATCAATGAAAAAGCTCACTTTACACACATCCAATCAAAGATTTCCGTTTTTCTTCCAACAAGCATAGCATAGTGTTTGCAACCCTATTTGATGATTTATGACGTTTTTACTTCTCCTCAAAAATGATGTCAAGCAGACTTACATGTTTAGACAGTTTCACTGACGATATGTTTTTTATTGATGTGTGGGTCTTTGTTTATAATAGTGAGTTTCAATAGTTATTCAACAGCCAGCACTTGTTGGCCATAATGCATATCTGTTCTTTTAAAAGCACTTTTATCCTTAGGTCACCCTTTATTCCTTTCTCCTCTGTTTTCCAGCAAATAGCAACCTTTTATGTGAAGAGAACTTTTGTCCAATGCACATTGAAGCCTGATTTCATAAACCGTGTAAACATGCAACTTTTGATATTGTTTTCTTTTTGTTTTTCTCTTACACAGATTGAGGTTGAAAGCAACAAAAAAGTGTTGAGTAATTTGGAAAAGATCACTGAGGATCTGCAACAAATGAAGAAGAAAACGCCGTTTTACTCTCTAAGGTCAAGGGAAAATAAATGTTTTTGATATGTTTTTGAATTTTTTTTTTGTAAGGTGAGTGCAATAAAATAATTTTTTGCATCATAGAATATAGGTCTAATAGAAGACATTGTATTCAGCTATAATTAGTTATTGTTATGTGATAATATTGCTTGTTTGTGACAGAACAGACATTTGCATTTTTCCACATTTTGAATAATGTGATGAATTAGTTCAAATGAAGGTTTATGAAATTGTTAACTCTGTTACAGATTCACTCATAAAAACGATGCCATATTTATTCTGTCCCACCCTTCCTGTAATCAATACTAGTAAATGTAAAATGTTTTCTTTTTTCTGAAATGTTTTCATTTGATTTTGTCACAATGTTTTGTACAATTTTACCATTTACTGCGATAACAATCTTTTGATTTGCTGTATCAGCTCTATCAACTGTGCTCGCACAGACGTTTCATCATTAGATGCTAATTTCATCCACCTGGACCACACAAACAACGGTCATAGTCTAACATAAGTTGTTTACAGTGAGTCTTAGTCAACCTGCCAGACAGTGTGGCGTCACGGTGCATAATGTTTTGTGTAGGCAAAGCAGACAATGGTCTAAAGTCATCATTCTTTAACGTACATTACATTACACATTATTGAGGTTAATTGTTGATTAAGTGAAAGGCGTGTCCTTAATCAATGTGGCATAGGTAAATGAGGAAGTTTTCATTGATATATTGCTTGCTTGTCAGGTAGAAATGGATAGCCATTGCCTTCATAAAGTTCTGCCCCCGACAAGGCTGACTTGTCCCTAGTTAAACTGATAGACGTTATTGCATGATTGACAGGTTGGGTAAGAATTAGATTTAATCATGGTCATTACTCACAGCCTTTCTTTGTGCATAATGTCTGCCGTCTGCTCACTACAACAGCCTGCCTGCCACTATGACTTTTCTATCTCCCAAGGGGGGACCACCTTAACGATTATAGCAAGAGTCAGTGGGAATGTGGCGCATGGGCCTCAAATCATTTGATTTTGATGCAGATGAGATGATGTTAGGGAACAAAAATTTGTTTCTTTCTTTCTCATTTTCCTTCTCATATGTAATTGTAGCTTTAGACATTTTGATAGCAATTAATTGAATTAAAAGAAACTGTTGGTCCTTGACAGAAAGAGAGGTGCTCTACTGAATACAATTCTTGTTGACTTTGTCATATTGGGACATGAAAGAGAGACATACTTTCTTTTGGCCATATAATGATAATAGTAATAATGATATGGACACAATTGAAACCAAAATATATACTTTAAAAAGATACATGCTAATAATTCAACTACCATTTCACTATGATTTTTATTATTATTGGTGAATTGAAAGAAAGAACTGTATTGTGTAATTAATATGAGTGTCATCCTTCATGTCAGTGAATGGTTTCATGAGATTTTTCGTAAATAAAAGATGGGTTAGGGATGTTGATGTTCATATTAAGTGATTTAAAAGTGCTCATCTATATTTTATCCATGAGTGATTAAAAATTCAAAATAATAAAACAGTTTCGTTGAACCATAATAGCGCTATGAATGTATGTACTATTAAATTCAATTTCGTCACTGTTGAATATTTATGTTTACAGACATTTATTTGTGTACGTCTTCACTCTGAACCTTCATTCACACCGCTTATTTCTTTCTGTTGAAGGTACACATTCACGATCACAAACATACTCATCTGCCATAGTCATTTCCATTTGAATCCATTTCATGTTTTGATATTACTGTTTTTATCTGATTCATGTTTATTATATTTATATAGAGATCTATGGTCATTGGGCTAGTTTTCATTATCACAAGCATGTTATACCTCAGAGATGAAGACATCAACATAGGTGCAAGTGTCTTTTGTTCGATACAAGGGATGGGACAGTGATTTTGTAATGACAGGATTGAACTCATCCACTGAAGCCTTTTCACTCTGTTGACACAACTGCATTGAAACAACAGTGGATATGAGAAATGATTTGCATTACCTAGTCTAAACAATAATAATAACTGGCCAAAAATCTACCGAGTTTGATAATCCTTCGTCTTAGCACACACACGAGTTGCTGGAGATTACTCGCACATTATTGGATTTTCTGAAAATTAAATGCTAGATTAAAAATCTTTAAGCATGTACACTTTCACAAATTGATTTCAAGTCTTAGACCATCGGTTGACCATTGATTGTACAAACCATGGCAAAAGAGATATGTCTACGAACATATATAGTGAAAAAGGAGATTTGAAAAGCTATAACATTTCTTACTCTCCACTTTCAACATTCAGACCTTTGCATCGCAAAATACCAGCAATGATCTCTTTACTTGTAATCTCATTTGACTCAGTGTGCAAAGTATTTCTTCAGTGTTTCCCTCTTTTCTTTGTCCCCATATGCTCTCTGATTTCATACTCATATTAAGATATGAAGTCTGGGTGGTTGGTGGGTGCTGCTGGTAGCTCCTACTTCTCTCCTTTTCTCTTTGCTTAGCTTTCATCTTGTCGCTTCTTCTTCATTCACCCTGAGATCACCAAATATGGTAGATGGGGTAAGTTTCAATAAAACAAAAGCATAATGTATTCATTTCTTAACATCCATATAAAAAAAAATTATTTGAAAGGCTCAAGTTGATATATGTTGCTTTGAAATGGAAGAAGGATATGTGAATAGTCCGAGCAGTGTGCATTAATCATTGCACTTACAGCAATTGTTGATAGGTGACATTTTGTGTTGTAAACATGTTGATTTTGTTCCTTTGAAGTGACTGAACATTGAATCATTAGAGGTTTAAAAAAAAATGTTCCTTTGAATTATTTGCTTTTCACAAAGTTATCAACATAATTCAGTTTTTAGTAGAAATTTTGTATTCGTTCAACAGTGATTCAAGTGTAATTTCTACCATGGGATATCATTCGCAACCATTAATCATTTTTGCACTGAACTTTGTTATTTTTAGTCTTTCTTTTTTTAGTTATTGGCCATAGAACTTTATTTGAAATATGTATAAATATAATAAAGTTGTTCATGTCCGATTCATTTTGTCCAAGTACTGTAATATCAGAAGGTACAATTGAAATATGTGCTATTTTTTGGTTAATTAAAACTTAATGCTTTTTCTGCATTATTTGGATACAGAATTTTCATATTAAGTTTAGCAGGTTTGCTATAGATCCAACAAAGAATGAATTGGACTGTTTCCAAAGGAGGAATAATCAAGGTATTTTTTCTTGTGTGGAAAATAATAGAGGAATGATTCAATATTCTGCTTTGAGGAGTGAATTTGCTGTGAACACTTTTATTTCTTGATTGAGAGTTTTAGTTTTAAATGTCTAATTGCACATGAAATGCTGTTTGGTGTTTGATAACAGGGATGTTTTTAATTTTGCGCTTAAAAACCAGTACAGGAGATTTTATCTTATTGTGTTGAGTCAAGTATGTCCATGTGATTGATATTTAACATTGATTGTTTCTCAAACATGGAAATGGACCCATTATCAACAGTGAATGGGATATTGAAATTTAAAAACCTGGTACAAGGTATCAGACTCAGACCCTTGTCATGTCAAAAATTACTCACGATTGTTAAGAATAATGGGTTGGTCATGTTTTCTGAATGAATCTATAGTCATCCTCACAGGATATGGAACAGGCAGAAGATGGATAAACATGGTTGAGTGTTTTTGTTTGATCACATTTTTCTGTTACTGTTAACAGTCTCATGTGCTGCTTTTTTTTTCAGATGGTAAGAGGGATACCTATCAAATAATGACTAGATTCATAAAATCTGTGTGGTAACAGACAGCGCATTATGTCGAATGAAATTTTTTTTTTTTTTAAATGTGCCTCTTCTTTGCATAGTCAAGTGATGTCCTTACTCGTATTAAAAAGTACTGCTGAGTCCTCAATATCAAAAACAGTTTGTCTACGCATTACTTTGTGAGTTTGCAAAGACCTAGAGAAGAAACAAGTGATGTGTATTTTTTCCTACCCTGTATTTTGCAAAATTGATTTTTTTAAAATGTTTATTTCCATATATAACTCCTTTTCCTTACATTTACATTCTCAGTGAATGCATATAAGAAAGATAACCTTAACTATTCATATTATTTTAAGGAGTTCATAATTTTTATTCTCTTTTTGTAAACAATTTTTCTATTATTGCAAACAGTGTTTTCCTACTTAAAATAAAATATGAGGTCAGTGAATCAAAGGCCTCACATTTGCCTTCATGGTGACTTGGCCACCCTTATTTATCTTGCAAAGACCCGCTCATCATAATATGACTTGAAGCTGAGGAGAAAGGACTCTTGACTACACAAGCACACTTGACATTTTCTTTGGCATTGTCCTTGGTGTCACAGATTTACAAGTCTTCCATTAAACTACAGTGTATTATATATTCCTGTAATGTTAATCCCTACTTATTATGTAAGATTAGCACCTATTTCTGAACAAACGTGTGACACCTTGCTGATATTTTTGTTTTGTTGCTCTATAACAAACATTCCCAGAATAAAATTACAGAAATATAATTTCTTATATATATTCTTCACGTTTTTGTTCTAAGCATTATAATTCAGTTTGTATGTTGTTTTGTCCTATCATTCAATAATTTCAATCATGCTGAGTGGACCTTTGCCTCTATTGTACTGTAACTGTACATTGATTGCACAGTGATTCTTATGCTCGACATGAAAATCCTCTTTTTTTTTCAAGGCTCATAAAAGGTAGAGTGAAGAAGTCGTCTTCTCTCTCCCCCCCCCTCCCTCCCTCTCTTGAGAGGCGGTTGGCAAGGTATACCGGTAGGTCCTTCTTCTTTCCTTCCCTCTTTCACCTGTCTTTTATCTTGATGTTTCTTTTTTATTCATCCTGAGATCACTCTCTCTCTCCCCCTCTCTCCCCCTCTCTCTCTCTCTCTCTCTCTCTCTCTCTCTCTCTCTCTCTCTCTCTCTCTCTCTCTCTCTCACTCTCTTTCTTCTCTCTCTCTCTCTCTCTCTCTCTCTCTCTCTCTCTCTCTCTCTCTCTCTCTCTCTCTCTCTCTCTCTCTCTCTCTCTCTCTCTCTCTTTCTCTTTCTATCTTTCTGTCCACCTTCTTGTGTGTGTCTCTTTTTGTCACTATCTCACTTGGTCTTGCTATCTCCTCTTATTTATCCTGCTTTTATTTCATTGTCGCTTTTTTTATCTTTCTCTCAGTCCGTTTAGTAACTTGTAAATAGTCCTGATGTGTCTGTGATTGCCTTGCGAGTCATGGGTTCGACTCCTGGAGTTGGCTTTATAGATGATTACCAGGACTTAAGGCAACAACAACGATTTTTATCCTACACAGGCTGGAAGTGGAAAAACAAAAATCTCATCAGCATCCCCGCCACCCCCCCGCCAAGGCAAACCAAGACAACTCAGAATTCCCCCCCCCCCCGGAAAAAAAAATCAACAAAACAACAAAATAACCCCAACTAAAAAAACCCACCCAACTCAAAACATTAACAGAAGGCTGTATGGGTCACTATTAATAAGTCCAGCACAAACTTTGAGGTCACAGTGTATAATAGACAAGGGCAGACAAAATTATTTCCTTCCGATTTTCGCTTTGTTCCCGTCCTTTTGATCTCACTCCCTCAGATTCCTTCCAATCTTCATTTCTTTGTCTCTTTCTTTGTATTTTATACATATGTCTGTCTGCTCTCTCTCTCTCTCTCTCTCTCTCTCTCTCTCTCTCTCTCTCTCTCTCTCTCTCTCTCTCTCTCTCTCTCTCTCTCTCTCTCTCTCTCTCTCTCGTTCTCTCTCTCTCTCTCTGTGTCTGTATCGCGTTCTCTCTCTCTCTCTCTCTCTCTCTCTCTCTCTCTCTCTCTCTCTCTCTCTCTCTCTCTCTCTCTCTCTCTCTCTCTCTCTCTGTCTCTCGTTCTCTCTCTTTCTCTCTCTCTGTGTCTGTATCGCGTTCTCTCTCTCTCTCTCTCTCTCTCTCTCTCTCTCTCTCTCTCTCTCTCTCTCTCTCTCTCTCTCTCTCTCTCACACACACACACACACACACACTTTCAGTTTCGAGGGCCACCGTTAAGATCTTCGGCATGTACAGGTACATTCAAAGACTAAAATATTTATATGTACGGTCTTTGGTACAGTTATCAGACAGTAGAACTCTTCTACATGTATGGTATAAATGTCTCAATAATATCTAAAGAATGAGAACTCATTTCCTCTCTCAAACAAGCACTCATGCCTTGTAGTGTGTCGATTATCGCCGACTTGAGATTAATGATAAAATTGTGAACAGAATAGGATATCTACTGAAGTAAAACAAAACATCATATAATAAATCCTACTGCGCTTTCATACACTTTCACTCTTGTAGATCTACATATAGATCTAGATCTAATCTACAGAGGATCCAGTATGTTTAAAAAGTAAGCTCTGGTTTCTCAGTTTGTCTCGTAGACCCACCAGATTCTAGATATATCTAGATCTAGATCTAGAACCTAGTCCGTAAATTTAGATCTAGATATAATGCTGATCTAGATCTAGATCAGTAGTTCTTGCCCTGGGTTAGCTTGAACACCAGGGGGTTCGATGGAGTCAGCCTCAGGGTTTGTTGGAGGTTAAGACATGCTGTGTGGTGTGTAGAATCTAGATCTAGTTCTAGACTAGAATCTACATCTAGATCTATATATATATTATTATTCTATGATGTGTCTGTTCTATTAAACCCACTGAAGGTTTCGGTGAAATGCACTGCACATGATATATAAATATAAAACATGACTTGGGCACTGTTAAAATTGTGGTCCCATTTGGTTTTACATGTATTCCGTAATAAACGAATATTCAGTGGCTGGCTAGATAGTACCGCCATGGAAATTATTTACCAGTCTTAAAAGCCATCAAATTCCCCCCTCCCCACCCCAATCCACATAAGCTTAAGTTTCCCTCTGGCAATGTTTGAAAGTTAATGATATTAATGTAAAAACAAACAAATATTTGTCTGAGAGCTAGAGTTAGTACTATTTGATTTAGAAAGGCGGAGTGGAGCCATGCAGTCAGTCATGATATAGATCTAGTATCTAGATCTATATTACAATGTCACGTGCGGAATGAAAATAGAGATGTGATAGCACCACAAATCTTTAAAGGTGTCGAAACTTGTGGAGTTCAGTACCTCCTTTAAGGTTAAGAACCACGATCTAGATAATTTAACCTTAGTGATTATTATGTTAGCTCCTGACATCTAGATTGCGCTCTAAGTGTAAAAAAGAACTGTGTTGGATTCCGCTCACCTAGCATAATTTACATTCTCTCTTAAAGTATTAAATTAGTTTTGGATCCTCCTGAAAATTTCAGTGAACGATTTGCAATTAAATGATGTCTGAAATATACCATATCTGCTGGTTACGGACGCATATTTGATCAGCGATCTTTTGCTCTGACAAGAAACAAGTCACTAAATCTACTTCGATGCCATGGTTAATCTAGCAGTGAGCTGAGCTTTATCTCTCACTCACATGGGAGTCACGGTTACAAGTGTTATTAGCTCAAGAAGAGCGCTGGCCCTTTATTTAGGGCCGCCGTCATTGGCACAGGAAGTGCGCAGGCCTTATCTTTAGGGCCAGACACCTAAGCTTCTTTAATGGAAATTTCCACTTTCCTTATATGGTTTATGATGTAATTTGACCTTTGAGTTCATAGTTAAACAGTAGCCAATGAGATTACAATTTATTTTAAGCTTGTGACTTTCCCAGTAGCCTCGTTATCATTTGTTAAAGTGGCGCTTTCCCATTCAACACACTTTGTGCAAGCCTAAGTTGATTACATGGCTATCGCTGCTATTGTTTAGTCCTTAGTTTAAGTTTCTCTTGTTGCAATAACAGATTTACCTTCCGAAAATATACAATTCCTAGGGCTGAATCCTCCCCCTCCACACCTGCCCTACCACCCCTCAAATCCCCTCCCCCAATCCGGCCTTTCCTGTAAATAGCCAAGGGATCTTTACCGTGCACAGAGTATTGTGATGTGCACAAGATGTCCTTTTTAGGGGGATGAGTGTTATTCGAAAACTCAAGAACATTTTTTAACCTGTTGGGCATGAACCCACAACCTTTCGGTTGAGAGGCCAACACCTTGCCTCTGGACCACTGAGTGCCCGGTCAGAACCAAGATCACTTCAATGGTGGTATTAGTAGGAATGCACCACCCTACCACTTCGCATCCACCCACTTTTATAAGCATGGGTCCTCCTTCAAGTTTAGGGTAAATCACATGTTATGTATGCGGTGGTATCAGTGGCTGAGTGGTTAAGCTGCTACACATGGGATCATGAGGTCGGGTTCAAAACCTAGCAATGCTTGTTCCGACGTTGTGTTCCTTAGGAAAGACACTTAACACACATTTTCCCCACTTGACCCAGGTGCAAATGGATAAGCACAAGCAGGAGCAATAACCTACTAGCGTCTTGTCCAGGATGTGACTGTACACCTTTCTGCTTCATTCTATAGAAACCGGGATACACTCAGCTCAATGAGCCGTAATGGCCTTGAAAGAACTTTACTACTAGCATG
This sequence comes from Doris montereyensis, assembly GCA_037039925.1. NCBI lineage: Eukaryota > Metazoa > Mollusca > Gastropoda > Nudibranchia > Dorididae > Doris > Doris montereyensis. The sequence continues at coordinate 91,231 of JAXRKP010001241.1, forward strand.
TGCATGCTCCGATCACAGGGGCTGAGAGGATGATCTAGAATTATACTTCAGCAGAACTCACTCTGACAAGCATTTGCTACTATTTTTAAACACTTAGCCTTGGACCATAGGTAACTGCAAAGGAATTGGGAAGGATGAGTGAGTAAATGGATTGTGTCAGGTCACACAGGTGCAAATATATATTGTCACGCATTTTTCCGATTTATCAGGGTCATATCTGTTTCAAGTTTGCCGAATATTGAGGCCTCCGGGTTAAATAGATTGAGTGTAACTATAAGCAGTTTAGCAAAAATCATGAGAATTGATTTAAGAAGACAAGCAACAAGCATGGAATTAATGATGCTTTCATAAGTGACCGAGCCATAAAAAAAAAAGACACCCTGGAGTTATGATTTGCGCGCATCCTACCAACTCAGAATATAGTAGAGCCAAGGTCTGAAACATTTGATCAAATTTCCTCTGAAGATTCTCTGTTGTTAGTTCCTTTAAGCTTCCGAAAATATAATGTACATGTTTTATAGAGATAAACTTATTTTTAAAGTACACACATGTAATATATTGTATACATATATATCCATTTACTTCAAGTTTGTGGGTGGGTTGGCAGGCGCTCAGGCAGATCCTACTTCTTTCCCTTTCTCATTCACTTCATCAGTTATCTGTCCTCATGCTGTTTTATCTTATTTCACCCTGAGGTTGCTGCATATGATGGACAGGGTAAAGTTCAATGAAACAAACTTAAAGCTTTCCTTTCTTCTTGTTTACCTTTCTATCCTGTCATTTCATTATGATTTGAAGAGAAGCTTTTATCTACTTTATTTCACGGCTTATCAAATTGGGAATAAGATTCATCTGGAGATTTGCAGGAAGATAATGTGGATTCAAACCCTTAGCTAACCAATTCATCATTACAAATTTTTGTCATTGCCATAATTAATCAAGGTAAATTTCATATTAAATGCAGTGTTTCACTCAACCTTAGACCTAAGATTCCATCTTGTTGCCTCAGCCTAGGGATTTTCGCTATTAATATTAAAAATAAATAAGTAAGAAAATGACAAGACTAATTTAGTTAATTTCAGTTTAATTAATAAGGGCTGTATTTTCATTTTGTTATGTTTCATTTCATGCAATGGCTTCCCCAAAGCAAAGGGAAATTCTAAACTGAAATTATCAGTGATATTGCTGGAGTTAAGCGGAAATCATACATGTAATATGAGCAGTGTATAGTTTGAGTGAATTACATGTCAGAGGTGTGTATTTACAAATTTTGTAGTCGATTACACAATATGTTTAAACTTTCATGATCATGGCAAATTATTTGTCAAGTGTTAAAGTGTATGTTGGCCTCAGTGTGTCAGTATGAATTGTAATGTTGTGGCATTAATGGGTTTGTAATTTCATTAACTGAAAAAAACTTTTAGTATTTGTGTTTTGTTCTGTACCCAGCTGCATTTATTTTGATAAAGCATCTAATGATCTTTGCTCTGGTATTTCTTCACAGATTTGATGAGAAAGAGAATGTGGGGAATGTCAATGTTGCTAAATCATCTGTTTTGAAAGGCATTCGTAGTCAGATCTTGGATCAGTTTCAAAATATTGATGATTATCTTGATCAGATACTCCCTAAGAAGGAGCCACTAAAAATTGTCAAATGGTAATAGCAGAACTGTCGAGTTATTTGTATTTTCAAAATATTTGCTGTTGCTCTGCATAATTCATTATAATCGATCTCTAGATTTCTGTTTTTTTTTTTTTTTAACTTTCTTTAGGAAAATATTCTATCAATATCTCAATTCATATTTTTTTAGCTGAGATTTTTAGTTGAATTCAATGTAATTATGATTTCTAAATTATTGCATGCATTAAAAAACTCTGTAATTAAATTTTGTCAACATGTCAGAACATTAAAAAGAATTCAGTGTTTGTTTAAGAGGAAATAAAAGAAACAAAAACTACTAGAATATAAAAGAGATAAACAAGTTCAAATTTGCTTTGAAATGAATTTTGTATTTCTTTTTGTTGTTGTAGTTAATTTGTGCTTTCTTCATTTCTTTTGACAGCCATGACCACATAGAGCTCTTTGCTCACAATCTGGTGAAATTTTATTTTTACCGTCAAAGGGATAGCTCTCTTTTTCCAACATTGGAAATTGTTACATAAATGTGAGTAATACTAGTTTCTCTTATTAAATAAAAGATATATTTATTTTGGATCTCAAGTGTTTTTGTGAGATGTAACTATATCATTTTCTTACTCTTTTCTATGCTAAAACTGGTAAATATAAACAAAAGTCTAATATTTCAATCAGTTACTTTCAAAGATACATGGAAAGATATTTGTTTTATTTTATTGAGATAAAAAGGTTTAAAAGATTCTAAGTTTGCTATGAAGAGATGATAAAGTAAGTTTAGTGAAAGATTTTGAATGTAAAATGAAAATGCTTTTAAATCATATGCAATGATTTTTATTTATCAGATACAAAAAGAAATTACATAACTAAACATTTCAGAAATGTTAAAAAATTTGTCTTTCAGTACTACATTTTTGTTCAATATTTCTATGTTGTCTGCTTGCCAATATTGTCCTTTTATGCTCTTCATTCTTTCAAATCTTTCATATCTTTTTTTCGTCTTTCACCCTGACATCACAACAGATGCCAATAAAACACCTTGAATGATGAAGAAAATATTCATATATATATATACGTATTTTCCCTTTCAGATCCATTTATACTTCCACACATGCAAGTTGACAAGGGGGCAATTCGTTTTGTGTTGAGTGGTGCCAACATCATGTGCCCTGGTCTGGCGTCTCCAGGTGCCAGGATGACCAAAGTGGACAAAAAGACCAGATTGTCGTATCCTTTGATGTTTATTTAAATTTCCTTTGTGGTTGTGTTCATTTGCTGAAAATTGCTGCTTTTATCAATGATACGAAGGAGCCACAAATGAAGTCAAGGCAAAATATGACAATAAGTGTTCTGTCTTTATTAGTGGAGTAGTCACTTATTGTCATATTTGCTGAAAATTCTGATATTTATCTATTTATTTTGTCTCAGATGTATGTCGTTATACTTGTTCAACCTTAAGATGACGGATGAAAATTAAACCAAGTTATTTCTTCATTTCTTTATGAGAAAGAGGAGACATAGAATGATATTCACTTCTTGAGAATGATTTTATAAATTGCGAGGAAAACTGTTTAGAACTCTAGAACATTTTTTTAAAGCATTTGATTGCCCTATCTATTTGTGTATTTAGTAATTATCAATATGGCTTGTTAAAGGGGATGTAAATAAGATGGTGGCTAAAATGTAAACCTAACCCAAGAAAACATGACCCTTTATTTAGGGTGTGTTGCAGTTGGCCTGGGAACGTCCACTTTCCTTACATGGTTTATGATGTAGTTTGACCTTTAAGTTCATAGTTAAACAACAGCCAATGAGAGATTACAATTTATTTTAAGTTTGTGGCTTTCCGGTAGCCTCGTCATCATTCATCAAAGTGACGCTGTTTCCCATCAACACACTTCGCTCAAGCCTAAGTTGATTACGGCTATTTGCTGCTATTGTTTAGTCCTTTAGTTTAAGTTTCTCTTGTTGCAATAACATCTCAACATGAATTCCTTATTCTTTCAACTTATAGAAAATGCATGTTTTATAAGTCTTTTATCATCTGTAAATGTGAACTCATTGTTCAAACTAAGTCTAAATCCTAGCTTCATCCGTTGCACACACTCGTTTTTCACGCAAATGGCTGGGGCAACCCCTCATTGTAAGAAGGTCACTTCCATTAGAACATGAGACTCTACTTGGGTTAAGCTTAGTCATTGAGGTAAGTTTAGAGTAGTATGTTGTATGGCATGAAGAGTTATTGTATTGAAAGAGTCCTGGGAGCTAAGCCAAGTGCGTCCAGAGAGGCATTGATTCTCACCTCTCAAGTCATAACATCACACAACACGATTTCATCTCAGCATGGTTTTTATACTGATGTTTTTTCTTGGTGACTCTTTTTGAAAAAAATCTTCCTCAGTAGAAGGCCAAAATTGTTGAATAGTCTCAGCCAGAAATTTTTAATATGTTATCAAATGAGACTGAAAATATATATCTATTTGGGAAAACATATGAATAGTATTTTCCATAGATAAAAACAATTTTCATTATAAACCAACATCTCTTATGGTGTGAATATTTTGTTCTCCATTTCATTAAATTATTTGTGATTATAATGTGTGATTGGACTACCTTTTATTTACTTATTCCAATATTGTTATGAATTTTGTTTTTTGTTTTTGTACAAAGTAAGTTTTGTTTTCAGAGCATTTAGATAGATTTGCATGCTTTATAAATGAATTATTACTAGCACCATTACTCTGAATGCATTTAAATTTTAACATTGTTTTGGTCTTTACGTTGTTTCTTTTTTGTTATTTTCTGCTTCTCGTATTCGTTATTTGAGCCCTTAACTTACTCAGGCTATCATGGCTGAGGAAAAGCAACGCACTTGCTATTGGTTTGACGAAAATGTCAACGGAGGAAATGAGTTGAGATTGTTGTGTTCTATGACAGAAATAAATTTGCTATCCCATTCGTTTCTCTCACGGGTAAAGGAAGGACATAAGGCAGAGCAGTGTTTAACGTAAAACATATTTTTGTTTCAAGCTTGAAAATTGTCAATGTTTTTATTTGATATTCCAGACATCAAGTAGAAAATAGTTTATAACTTATTTATTTATTCATTTAATTATTTTTATTTGTTTATTTATTTTTAAAATGTATGTCTGTAGTTATTGGGAGTTTTTAAGCTATTATAAATAATAATATAGTGCATTGATACATTTTTTTCAATGAGTGCTTAAGGGTGACTAGATTTTTACGAGGCTAGAGGTAGTTTTTGTCAAATGTTGTAAAAACAATTCACAATATTGTCATTATTTCAAGTCTTTGATTCAAAGGAATGCCATAGACACATATTAAAGAGTTTTCTAACACATTTGCTCGTGTATTTGATAAGCATTACAGTAATTGTGCTTCCAAGAAGGATGTTCATTTGTTATCTTGTTTAAATGGTATCTTTTGGCAGATCAACATCTATTGACCTTACCTGGTCTTCATTAGCATAACTTTACTCATGTTCACTACTGGTAGTATTTGATGTGTTTGCAAAATTATGCTCAACTAGCTGTATTATGGTTCACAGAATGGCAAGTAGACGCTTTCTGCTCAAGTTGATTTAGATCTAATCTCTAGATCTAATTGTATTGAAATTTTAAGTATTTTATTGGTACATCATTTCATTTTATCATGTACTCACCTGAAGTCCAAATGAAACGGCGTTCCAATGATATTATTAAAATTTCAGTTATCTAGATTAGATCTCAAATCTAGATCAACTTGGGCAGAAATCGCTATTGGAATGAGCCGCCTTGTTGATACTGACCACACAAGACTATTTTCCCTCGGAAGATGCTGAGGGTCCTTAGTCTTAATCAATTAGCGAATAAGTTGGTTGTCAAGCACATTTTTTATAGATTCTACATTGTGAAATACATAATTTTGTTTGCTTATGTTTTTTAGTCTTGAAATGTTTGGTATGTGATCTGCATTTCGTTTAAAAGATTACCCTGGACATATGTGCTGTCAAATATAAGAAAATCATTGTCTCTCAAGCCTGCATTTTTTATGTTGAAAGATAACACTATAACAGTTGTTTTTGGTTTATATCTTTTTGCAGAATGGCCAAAAACAAGGCGTTGGTGTCGATAACATTCACTTTCTGAACGATGGGCTATGGGTGATGAAGTCTGTGAAGTAGTGCTTCATTTTAGTTTTTAGACATGTTTACAGTGAAATGATCAGATCTGTTTTGAAGTGTGCAAGGGTTGGAGTGAGACTCATCCTCTTCTCTGAAATTGTACAAAAAGTGACTGGGAAAAAATTGACATCGTTACTGATACTGTCAATACTGTCATGTTGTTTCTGTATGCTTGTACAAATTTAGATAAGTATGGCATGCTTTAGACATTTCTATGGTCAATAAATTATTAACAAAGGTAACACGCTACTTTGAAAGCCTTATTTTGTTTACTTCTGTATTATTTTGTATTTATTGTGCTGCTTTTGTTTTGTAAATGTTTGTAGGTTTCCTTTCTACTATTTTAGTTGTCTTTTGTCAAGGTGTTCAGTTTGTGTTTATGCATTTGTATGGATCTGACAAAACTTGTCGGAAGGTGATCATTGTCAAATGACGTTTTTTTTCTTTTTCATAAACAGTGTTCTGAGCAGTTAAACTGTTTTGTGAAAATTGGTCAAATTTTAGCGAAGTTACACATTTTTGTAAGAAAAATTTCAAGAATGCAGGATTCTAAGTTTTACTTTTGTTTCAAGGGAAGTTTCCAACTATGAGTTAAAACTACGTGTTAAAACACACTTGCATTTCTTAAGGCAAAATATTTCATCAAAGTGTTCAAAAAAGATTATTTTGACAGAATATGTGAAGAATCAATTTTCATAGAAATTGGCATTCGTATTCTCCTGTTTTCTCGGTTGAAATCCCTTCACCGTAGGACGGTATTGTCAGATTCACACACATTTACTGCAGTAGTAGCTGTTTTCTTGAATTATAAAGCATGGACTATTGACAGTCATTTGCTTGTTCTTTCCTTTTACCAATTCACTTGTCTTTCATCTTGCTGTTTCTTTTTTATTACCTTGAGATCACTGCATAGTTGGACGGGGTGAATTTTAATCAAATAAATATTAACATAACTCAGTTTGGTAAGTGGTTCACATTTAGGTGTATTTGTATTTTCATCGCAGGTAGTTGGCGGGTTGTGGTAGAGTTCGACTTATTTCCTTTCCTTCTTTTTCGCCATGTGGTTTCCTTTCATTTGTCCTGAGATCACCGCACATGGTGGATGTGGCAAATGTCAATGAAATACACAAATCTAAAAATAACCATTATTATTGTTGAGTTAACTCCACCTTTAGTATAAAAGGGCCTTCAAGATATTAAAGACATGAAGAGCTGTAGTTGAAAATTGACAGCCTTGGTCTTGGGCTTGGGCTTTTATAGATGAGGGGAATCTTAGCAGGAGGCATATTCTCCCCTCCCCCCCACCCCTCTTTCATCTCCCCAAAGCAAAACACCCATTTTTTTGTGAAGGCTCGTAACTTCAAATGATATTGATATTGTATCAATTGAGTTACCTCCCTTTGTTAACAATGAGCTCGTCATGAATGATCCACTCAAACCTCAGGTTACTCTGTTGCAATTCATCATGACAATAACATGTAGTCTATTTGGGTCCTATATCTGTGTACAGTAAGTGTGTTTATATGTGTTTTTTTATTTTTCCTTTTCTACAAGTTCTCACAGACTTTATTTTGTCAACCTTGTGTGGAAGGTTGGCTGGGACTCTGGTAGGTTGTACGTCTTTCCTTTCACTCTTTCACTGTCATTTCTCTTTCATCTTGCTGTTTCGCTTAGTTTACTCTTGAGATCACTGCTTATGGCAGACGGTAATTTTCAATTAAACACACTCAACATCGACTTTGTATACAATACATGCAACAAAAAGGACCTACCACTTACTACTGACATCTTTCGCTTTTCCCAATTTCCCTCTCTGAAATTTGAAATGTCCATCAAGTATAGATTTGACATACACATGTTTTGATTTTTTTTCACCACGCACTGAAACTAATCTAATCATTAGTGTCTAATAGGCGTCTATGAATGGAAATGTTCTACATGATGGAATTGAATGCACTGTAATGTCTCTAAAATAAAAAAAATATTTACATCTCTTGATTTTCTGAACAGCCCAAGGTTTCTATTTATATGTAATGTATTTCCAGAATTTGAGGTAAAAGACCTGATGCAGATCTAAAAAAGAGTGAGTGATTTTGATGGGTTAAAAATAGAAATATTGGACTGCTTATGAAAGTTAGAAGATGAAAACAGTAAAAGATATTTGCCATTTTATTAAAAGTAGTGAGGAAGATTATAATATCGTTGTAAATCCTGCAATGATCGTATTATGTTTGACATTTTATTACGTTATATTTTCAATGTTGAAGAACACATCAGAGAGAGAGAGAGAGAGAGAGAGAGAGAGAGAGAGAGAGAGAGAGAGAGAGAGAGAGAGAGAGAGAGAGAGAGAGAGAGAGAGAGAGAGAGAGAGAGAGAGAGAGCAGGGAGAGAGAGAGAGAGAGAGAGAGAGAGAGAAGAGAGAGAGAGAGAGAGAGAGAGAGAGAGAGAGAGAGAGAGAGAGAGAGAGAGAGAGAGAGAGAGAGAGAGAGAGAGACTGAAGATCAAAGGACAGTCCAGATGGGGAGAAACCCTTGGCACATACATCATGCAGACATAAACTTTGATGTCATCACCGTATTTGTACAGTGATGCACGCTTGTCGCGCACCTCTCTAAACCTAACTGTGTTGTCTATAGAACAAAGTCGCATGTCACCTACACAAAATTAATTCAAATTGATTGGTGCATGGAGAGGATTCGAAGGAGTAGTCGATACGGATTATTTATACTGTAGCTTCCCATAACTGTCTGTCGTGTAATTGCAATGCCTCCTCTTCTCCCAAACAGAGTATAATTATCCAGCGACTACTGTATAAGGCGAGAGCGAGAGCGAGAAGTTTTGTAATAAAATTGTCGGAGGTATCAAACTCTTCAGACGAAACTTTATTCACAACTTTTTCACACACCTGGTCTTGACAGGTATAATACCTGAAATTGAAGGAGCTCGTGAGAAAGTGTAGATTGTTTCTGGTATAGAGCTGAGCTCAGCAAAGCCTCCTCTTCCTAAAGTAAATTAACGGGTTAAGTTTTGTAATAAAATTGTAGTTATTTTTTTATTCCCAAATTTGTGCCCCACCTTGTCTTGTGCTCGTGAGAAAGTGTGTGGAGTTGAAAGCTAAAGCTCCCAGAGGCAAGATGCCGTGCCTCTCGGTCTCGGCACTCAACCAAAAAAAAGTTTGTGCTCGACGACTGAAACCACTTACCAGGTCCACGTAGGAAGATCAATACTTTTACCTAGGGTCCCACTGGAGATGGGTGATGTTGATATTAAAAGGGGTCCTGAGTGCAGATCACAACACTGCGCATGTTAATGTTATTGAAGATTATTAGCTGTTTGTTTACAGGACAGTCCAGAGAAAAGTTAAAATCTTATTGAAAAACCCAAGATCACCTTAGTTGTGGATGTGAGTAAATTCCCAAATTCAAATCTAATAATTTTACTTCAATGATGTGTTTTTTGGCAATATATATATATATATATAAACCAAGAAAAAATAACATGAATATATATATAAACCAAAGAAAAATAACATGACAATATGCATGTCATCATGAAACATGTATTGAATAAATACAACAAATTCAACTTGATCGACATGTTTACTAAGCATGTTTGGTCAATTGAAATAAGTGAAACAAGATTGTTCCAAACAAAAACATGGCAATTGTAAACATTAAATCAAATATGGGACTCGCTATGATATTATTATTATTATGTGAACAAAGCTCCGGTTAGAGTCGCATGGCTAGATGTCAAGGACATGCACGATGTGTATATCATGTATACGGTTTGAAAAGTTGCTCGTGTCCAAACGAACGTATAATTATTACAAATCAAATTGACTTACAAAGCTGTTTTTAGTTTTAAATCACCACTTTTCACCACTTGTACATGTGCTTATATAAATATACACTGCTTCTATTCTTAAACAAAGAAATGTTAGTATTTTCATCATCATTGATTTTCCTTTGTTGGACTATATATTGAGTTTACATAATTATGTAATGTACCATACATAATAGTTCATGAGTAAAAATGGCAAAAAAAGAAAAAAGATGATGTTGATGTAGATGAAAAGAGATTTAAAGACTAATGCTAATAATCGACAATGGGTCGTATGAGGAATACATAATAATTGATTTCGCTTCAGAAGCCAGCTACTCACTCAAGTGTATCAGAAGGATAAAACAAGTCATGAAAATATATGTATAACGTATTATGATGTCAATTAGTTTTACAAATTTATCACAGGTGCACAGAAGGAATTTAAAAAACATTACATGACACGCACATCATAAAGATAAATTACTTGACCGTATCTTTTCAATGAAGAAAAATGTAAACTTTCATTTAAACTCCATATAAATACATGTACACAATCATATTTAATCAGCTTGCTCCTCTTGGCATTATTTTAACATTATCATTATTGTTATTGCATTATGTATTTGGTTATTAACCCATCCTTAACACGGATTCTGCAAAGGATAAAAAACCCAAAACAAACATTTTTCAGAATACTCTGACACTCTTGATAGTCAAAGACTTGGGATGCGTACCCCCAGAATGGATAACATGCACATAGATATTTACTACCATTCTTCCTGCCACCCCTCTCCCCCCTCCCTAAGTGAAAATCACCTGTTCAAATACGTACGGTAGCCCCACTGGCAAACCAAAGGCTAGGGTACGAGTTGTAGAATTGATAGTGCAATATAGTAAGGAAAGGTAAACTCACGTGATATTATGAAAGCTGGATCTTATACTGACAACGTACACCCAATGTCAGGAGAGGAGGAAAAGGAATTCAGGGACCTAAGGACCTTCGGTTTAAATCTTACCCAATCTCACACATCGACTTCAATACTAACATAACATATTAACTAACGCAGTAACACTAACATTGGATGCGTGCACAAACGCTTAAAGAAACAAACAAAGCAGACATATTCAAAGGTGTTTAATAATTTCTGCATTAAGTTTCAAGCCTGAATAAGTGCAGAGCACAATTATATTATATCTGTAATAATATTAATAATATTGTATATCAAAACCCATTGAGTGCAGCTCTCCCTCAAAGAACTGTTTTGCATACGACTCAGTTCATGTAGGCTTACAATCTCTATGTCTGCACAGTAACTGAAATTCAAATTTATCAAATGATAATTTTAAGCTTTTATAATTGTAGTTGTAGTTGAAATAGCATGTTTGTACTGCAGGGGGACTTGATAGTCCAGAGGCAAGGTGTCGGCCTCTCAACCAAAAGGTACTGGGTTTCGAGCCCCGCCAATTGTTGAAATATTTTTCTCCATTTTTTTTCGAGTAAAATTCCCCCCCCCCCACTCCCCCCACAGAGTAGGCGGATCGACACCTAGTCCCATCGGAGACGGACGATAAAAAAGGAGGTTCCTGTGCAAATTACAACATTCTGTGCACGTTAAAGATCCCTTGGCTGTTAACAGGGCAGCGGGGGAAATGGTTGTGCTTGATGGGTATGTCAAATTGTACTGTGCTTGTACACACGTACTGCGTATTGCTGTAGATAGATAAGTTAATTATTTTTTTAAAAGACTGGCAGGGTGGCCGATGCATGGGAAAGGGTCATGGATGGATGGATGGAGGAAACGTGGTGGTGCAATTGATTTGCAATGCTGTGACGTCTACAATCAGATTCTACTCTGAATGTAAGATAAAGCTCGCTGGTTTATTTTACACTAGAATTAACTAGTAGCTGGGCATCATAATAATCACGAGCATTATTCTTGCAAAGTTACCAGTCCATGATGATCGATTACATTCACTGTTGTCAGTGTTCAGATGAGTATAGGTACACATGTATTGTATTATAGTTTTCTGTTCATTGTAGACCTATTTATAACTGTGTGGTTGTTTTTGTTGTTGTAGCGCGTCGGTTTATATCGTATTATCAGCGTTGCAAAGTGATGTAACATTGGGTAAAGCAAAATGATCAGATATAATTTTTCAAGCTGCTCAAGCATGGCGGTATATTTAAAATGTAAATTACCATTTGTATTATTGATTCCATGCGTGAGTTTGAATTATTACGAATGCTATTGTGTTATGTCGTATTGACGTCATGCAAACTACGTGATGTTTTAAAAATAGTCTACAATTTTATTCTTACAGTGAGTTAATATGTTTATGTATTATGTATTATGATTATTTTTTTTACATCAATCTAATATTATGATTACTTTTACACATATTTCTATACTGTACTGTTACAGTGTTAGAGTTTGTAAAGTAAATTTCAATTAAATTAACTTTTGCTCAAGATACTACAACGTAGTATTATTGTGTACCGGTAGCAGCAGGAAGAATAAAATTCGACTTCATACCATGACTGCCTTAAGGGACAAGCAAGTTAAAGATGGATTTATTGTCCGTATCCCCGCACAAGTGCAGGCTCACCGACTGTACATCATTTATTCCCCAGCAGGCCATTTCATTCAAAGTCCTTCTCAACTCCCGGGGGAGCATACAGTACACAAGCCTGTTAGGCTCTTTGTACTAACACTCAGACAATATCTTGCTTTACCTATAGCTGGGTTCACACCTGAGTCAAGTGAGGAAAATAGAATGAAGTACCTTTCCCAAGAGTGCAGCGATGTTAAAAAAAACCCACCTATGCCAGCCGTGGGACTCGAACCAGTGTCGTCGTGATTACCAGCTCACAACACTACGGTTCAGCTACAACGACTCTAAAGAATGAAAGTTGAATGAAAAGGAAACTTAATTTAGAAACGATACTAGAGAATAACTAATTACTACGGACAGGCGTTAGAATTCAATTATACATAGTCACGACAATGAAACGAAAGTTTGAACTTTAACTAAAAAACAAAACAAAACACAGATTAAATCCGTATACATACTCATCTTGAGAGTAATGAGAAATATACATTATGCATATTTTCCCTAAACTCTCGTCAGAGATCGTTTTCATTGCCGTTTCTTAAATATATATATATATATATATATATATATATATATATATATGTATATATATATGTATATATATATATTATATATATATATATATATATATATATATATATATATATATATATATATATATATATATATATATATATATATATATATATATATATATATATATATATATATATATATATATATATGTATATATACAGTATGTACGGTATATATCTTGACAATTCTGAATTTTTGCCTGATCAGAAAACCCTCACCTCGCCCATGACTCTAGATGAGCTATGGAAAGGATCCTCTAGCCCTAAGCATCTTACGATGGACAAAGAACCAAATCCAGTTATGATTTAAAGATAAAGATAAAGATGGATTGATAGTCCGTATCCCTGCACAAATGAAGGCTCACCGACTGTACATCATTTTATACATGCACCTCGGCAGGCCATTTCATTCAAAGTCCTTCTCGGAGGGGGGGGGGGGCATACAGTTCACACACATTTTAAACTTTTCGTACTAACTAACAGCTCTGACAAGATCTTCTTCTATCTTTAGCTGGGTAATCATTCACACCTGAGTCAAGTAAGGAAAGTAGAGTGAAGTACCTTTCCTAAGAGTACAACATTATGAAACAAAAAAAACCCACATGTGCCAGCCGGGGTGCTTGAACCAGTGTGGTCGTAATTACAAGCCCACAACGTTACGGTTCAGCTACACCCATAACTTTAGATGGGCTATATAAAAGATCGTCTAACCCTATATATACTATGATGTACGAAGAACCGAATCACGTCTCTATATAAATTAATATGATCGACACTGACAGAATTGTCTGAACGAAGCCCCACCCAAAATGTGAGGCAATCGTATTATGGTGCATCTTGATGATTGAGGAACTAAATCTGTTCCATCAAAAGGTTTGCAAAAAGACGACTGGTCACACTGCACCAATATTCCATTAATTCCAATAATTAATAAGTTTGATGATTACATTACATAATGACAATGACATGGCAATACTGAAAGTGGATTTACCCTGGATAGTAATACATGTAATAATACAAATGTCATGTATTGTTACTCACGTGTGAAGCAAATTTATGTTTAAAATGAGAAATGGAAGAAAACATCTTATCAACTTTCGAAGTACAACACTGACGATGGAAATAACAATAACAATTGATTAACATTACTTAACTTTTTCTGAATCGTTTTCAATTGTTGTCGATAACCCATTAAAGTCAAAATTATCAAAACCTACTACAGACTTCTCTTCTTTTGGAATTTTGATATCAGATTGGGTGGTGACGTCATTGCAATTGACCTTGACACCTTCTTTAGTGTCCTCCAAGGTAAGATTTTCTTGTAAGGTGGGACTGATCGACGGTGATCCTGGCGTGTCGTCCAGAGATGATTTTTGCTTGGGCCTTTGCTTGGCTTCATCTTTCTTCCATTTCATTCTTCTATTTTGAAACCAAATTTTGATGTGTCGCTCTGTGAGGCCCAACATGGCAGCCAGTTCGATGCGTCTTGGTCGTGAGATGTACTTGTTGAAGTGGAATTCCTTTTCCAGTTCCAAAAGCTGGGCTCTGGTGTAAGCTGTTCTCGTTCTCTTGTTCTCATCTTCGATTGGAAATTGGGCTCCTGAAATAAAGAGAGATAAAGAAAAAAAAATCAGCACTTCAACACGTGAATAGAGTAAATTCGTATTTTTTTGGTAGCTGTTTCATGGATTTACAACTGATTCAAGAGCATAATATACAATTCATGTACGTGTACATGTCGTGTTAAAAGAGTAATTTCAGATCAACTTGGACTACAATAGTCATTGCGGAGTAAAATACTAGTCAAATAGCATTATGAAACTGGCCGTTCCTTGAATTTTGATTTCTAATATTATGTTTGGAGGCGTTGTAGCGAAACTGCAGTGCTGTGAGCTTATAATCACGACGACACTGATTCAAACCCCATGGCTGACACAGGTGTCCCACTCCCCCCCCCCCCCTACAAGGTTGTTCTCTTATGAAACGTGCTTCACTCTCCTTTCCTCAATTGACTCAGGTGTGAATGAGTATCCAGCTATAGATAGAGAAAGATCCTGTCAGAGTGCTAGTACGAAGCGTCTAACAGGTTGCTATACTGTGCTATCTAGGGAGTTGACAAGGACTTTGAATAAAAGGGTTTGCTGGGGTATAAATGATGTACAATCGATGAGTCTGCAATTATGCGGGGATACGGGCTATAAATCCATCTTTATCTTTATCTTTTACAAGTTTGTCATTTGATTACATTGTAAAGGCACATGCTATCAATCCACTGGCTTCGATATATCATTGCCATAACCGTAGTTGAAGGACAGGCAACATGACAACATGTGTTTGAAAACCAGCTTTCGAACTCGAACGTGGCTGTATCACATCAGAAGACTGCCAAACCACCCCTCCCCCCACCCCGTCCGCAATCAACTTGTCCACGGTGACTGGAAGAACAAAAAAGAAGAGATTGACAAAGTTTACATGATCATAATAATGCTTGTGTGTATGCTATTGCAAGTAGGTTGGGAAGTTATGTTTTGTCTTATTCACAGAAGGCAATCTTGTTCAGCTGGGAGAAAAACTGAGATGACAATACAAGAATAGTGTTGCAGTGGTCAAGGGTGAACGCCTCCAAACCCCTTAGACCCACCCCTATCTTTCTTCTACTATTAATCCATATCGCCACCCTATCAATTGAAATCCATTACTTTAAGTGCCCAATTAGTCAGTACGGGCTGGTTACTCCTTATGGTCGCCATACGTCCCCGCTGTTGGCGAGTGCTGAACACATGAACTGTCCTTCGCTGTGGACAATGGTCAGTGTTTACGACGTGTCATAGGGGATGCCCTCAGGTCTGACTGACCAACGGCCAAACGTGTCTTGTTTTCGTTTCGGGGTCACAGAAAGGAAGACAATGCACTTCATAAGGCCGTGCACTCTTTGGAACTTTTCACCCTCATTCGTGGTGGGTCATGCTATTAGCAGTCTCCAGTTTCATGTGGAAGTGAGTGACTTGAGAGGTTCGCCCGCTCCTTGTGTAGATTTTGTTTGATATTTATTAGTGCTTAAAGTTACCAACAGAGTCTGCTTTAATTCTAATATATATATATATATATATATATATATATATATATTTTAAAAGAAGGTAGGTATCAGATAAGAAGAAGAAAAAAAATAGATGCCCTCTTGGTAAACACATATTTTAGAGATTGCAATATGATGGAAATTGATGATATTTACATATAGAATGCACAAAACGTAAATACATGTATAATGTAAAAAAAGGGCCCAAAACAAAACAAACCCAAACCGTTTCAAGCAAGTGTGTATGAGGATGTATGAGTGCAAATAAAACGAGTAACTCATAATTAACTTTTTCTCACAAGACATGTGTCAAAAACGAATTGTCCTCAAAGTTTGGAAAAGCAATGATATTGAAATCCTCTGTCTTACCATGTAGGAGTATCAATTAACTCTTTATCTGTACATTTATTCCCAAGAGAAAGTTATTGATCATAACTCTAAGAGGCAGCCTGGGGCAGAAAGCAGGATCTTAGTGCCTCCAGAATCTGGTCAAAATGGTTTAAAACTACCCAAATTAGTCGGTTCAAGTGATTGAACATTCTACTCAATGACGAGAAAACAATGGGAATAGATTGTCTGACAGTACTAAAAGAGATAACCACTGTGCCTAACCTCCTTCAAATCTTGCTTTAAATCTTCCTTCAAATCTTCCTTCAAATAACAAATCTTCCTTCAATCTTCCTTTAAATCTTCCTTCAAATCTTCCTTTAAATCTTCCTTCAAACTTTCCTTCAAATCATCCTTCAAATATTTAGCAAATCGTCTTCAAATCAGTCGGTTGCAAATATTCCTTCAAATCTTCCTTCAAATCTTCCTTCAAAATCTTGACGTTAGACAAATCTTCCTTCAAATCATCAAATCTTCTTAGTTAATATCGCTAAAAGATACCCTGTCTTCGAAAATGATAACCTATTAATGGTTTCACATAATATTTTATTAAACGTCATGCTTATGTTCCTCTTTCAATACAATGTTTCATCTCAGATGTCATTAAATCAGTGTAGGTCGATATAATTTCATTGTTATTTCTTTCTTTGTTCCTTTAACAGCCCCATTCTACCTTTGGTGTATGGGTTCAGCTTTCAAGGGTGATCTCTCTCCCAGGATGCCCTGTCCTGGCATTTTCTGTTTCCTTCCATAAAAGTTAAATTTCTAGCTTCAATGCCTTTTTTATCTCTTCTTCTCTTTTCTCCGAGGTCTGCCTTTTTGGTCTTTTACCTTGAGGAATTAACACCCTGTATACTAATTTAGCTATTTTATTGCCATTCATTCTGTTCACGTGCCCAAGCCATCTCAATTGATTTATTTCTATCTTAGTTTTTATGCCATCTGCTTTGGTTTGATCTCTTATTCTTGTGTTTCTGATTTTGTCTCTTTTAGTTTTCCCTACTACTCTTCTTAGATATTTCATTTCGGCTGCCACTCTACTGCTTGATATACTGTCTAAGGTCAGGTTTCGCTGCCATAGAGGAGAGCAGGACAACTGTATTGTATACTGCTATTTTGGTTTTTGTTGACAACGCTTGCTTACCTACAAATACCTTTCTAAATGTTATTTATTACACTTGCCTTTTGATTCTCTGGCTGATTTCTTTATTAGTTTCTATAAATAGTTCCAGGGAAAGTTATTTAAAAAAAAATTTAAACATTGTTCTAAATTTGTACTCTAATTCAAGTTTAGTGGTTTGAACTTCAAAGATTAAAAAGAAATTGTTTTGGTTTACACAGATTAATACATACATACATACATTTAGTTCATACATACATACATAAGCCATACATACATACATACATACATACATACATACATACATACGTACATATATAAATACATATATACATACATACATACATACACACACATACATACATACATACATACATACATACATACATACATACATACATACATACATACATACATACATACATACATACATACATACATACATCCTATACGTACATACATACGTACATACATACATACATACGTACATACATACATACATACATACACACTTACATACATACACAATACATACATACATACATACATACATATATACATAACAAACATACATACATACATACATACACACCCACACACATACATACATACATACATACATACATACATAAATAAGTACATATATACATAAAGTATACATTCATATATATTTGTCTACATACATACATATGTACATACATACATACATACATACATACATACATACATACATACATATTACTACAAACATACATGCATACATTTTACATATATACATAACAAACATACATGGCATACATACATACATACATACATACATACAAGTACATACATACCCTACATACATACATACATACATACATACATACATACATATGTACATACATACATACCATACATACATACATAAATACGTACATACAAACATAAAGCATACATATATATCTATATATATATATATATATATACATACATACATACATACATACATACATACATACATACATACATACATACATACATACATACATACATACATACATACATACATACATACATACATACATACATACATACATATACATACATACATACACATACATACATACATACATACATACATACATACATACATACATACATGCATACACACATGCGCAAAGACAAACAGAAAGGCAGACAGACATGTATTCATACATACTGTAAATAAGTATATAAATAGGTGTTTAGATAGTATAAAACAATACAAAAAACATATTTGATATAACAAAGCCTTTGATAAGGAAAATATAATAATTGAAGGAAAGAGAGTACAGAAATAGCGGATATAATTAGACTGAAGATGACTGACATTATGATTTTCATCGTAGTACAGTAGTTGAAAGGTTTCATTTCATGCCGAAAGAGCTGTTTCATAAAGTTTGCAAATAACAAAGGTGAAAAAATACCATTAGACTAGTTCTTGGTTCGTCATTGCCACATCAGTTTATCAAATATTATATTGATGCCCCAACACCATCATTTTCATCCTGGAGATAGTACATTGCTTAGGGGCGTTTACGCATCAAGTTTAATGTAGTAGTGTAATATTGTGCTCTTCAGAATCAAAATGGAAAAAAGAAAAACACTTTTTTATTCGGAGCAAAAATAAATGTGATGTGATGTCTGCAACTGTTTTACGTGTTTCGACAAAAGTGGACCCCAAATAATAAATTATGAGTATTAAGGTCATGTCTTGTTCTCAATTCTATAGGACACTACATTCACTTTAGGCGTACAAACGCCATTTTACATGAATACATTATTTTATTATCTTTTTGTGTCAATCAATCACTTGCTTTCAAGTATTTCTAAGTTGAGAACCTCCCCTGCCACCACCGCCCCCTCCTACATATAGACATAAATACACACAAATACTCTCTCTCTCTCTGTCTCTCTCTCTCTCTCTCTCTCTCTCTCTCTCTCTCTCACACACACACACACACACACACACACACAACCGCCCCTACTTAAAATAAAAGGATGCTAAATTAAATCTCTCACAATGTGGAGCTACTTGTTCTCTCTTTTTGTACATAGGACTTTCTACGCCTGGACTAGTGACCTGCGTCCAAAATGGGTTGTAAACATCAGTACCACTGTCCTTTGACAGATGGCCTTTTCATTGGCTGCCTTTGCCACGTGTCCACGATCTCGCCCACTTGTGCCGCCCTCTGTTTGTCGCCGCCGTCCTTACACTACAATTTGCATTTATTTCCCTCCCATAAAACAATTCTAGTGACTATATTATCAATTGTAGAAAATTCATAATTTAATATTTGTAGTTGGTTACACGGGTCAATGCAATTTCATGTGACATAACTAAAGTGCACACACACACACACACACACACACCACACACACACACACACACACACAAGACTTTTAGGATTGTCTTTACGTGAAATGGGAAGTTTGTAGACGTATTCAATAACGTAATCAGGATGGTTATATTATACGAATTCAGTAAAAAGTGGAGATGGAATAAATGAAGGAGTGCCAAGAAAAAAAATCAAAGATAAGGAAAATTTGAAACCATCATAAACTGCATTGGAAGTGAAGGGCTTCAGAAAATACTTCATAACAGTTGTAGTTACATTAGTGTCTGTCTATAATCATTGTATGATGAAAAAGGAGGAGTATGAAGAAAGAAAGGGAAAAAAGAAAAAATATATATTATGATAATAATGAATAAATAAAGAAAATTATAAATAATAACGAATAACGAAAAAGAACAATACATAATTATTTCATAATTCAGAAATAAATACATGTAAGATATATTCTGGAGGAAAAAAATAAGTAAAAAATAAAACAAAAATAAATAATAAAAAATAAAAATAAATGAATAAATAGATAAATGAATAAATAAACAAACGAATGAATAAAAAAGGTAAAAAGATAAATAAATAATTTGAAAAGGTAAAAAAGAGAAGAAAAGTAGATAATAAATAAGCAGGCAAAAGAAAAAAAGATGTAATAAAATTAATGGGTAAGTAGATACAGTTATACTTGCTTTATATGACTGCAATTTTGACATATAATTGCCGGTTGAAGGTTGCTGGCGGAGAATGATACGATAATCACGATGCGTTAGTTTCAATTTGGTCATAACGTTCAGTGCCTATATAATATTTTTATCTTGTATGCAATATATGGCTATATTCTATAGCAACTATAACATCAAAATTCTCCAGGGAATAATAAGAGATTACATAAATATAGATAATTATTTTCACTCAATGTGATATAATTGGATGATATTCAAAATTACTCTTTGTAAGATCCTTGGAAGCTAATTTAGCAGTACTAACTTGCCTCTGGCCTGTTAGCCCTCAGTCGGTCTAAAGACTCTATTTCCATACAGCATGGAGAGCAATGTCTTTTTATTACGTGGTCTTTTATAGTAAATTAAGTCTTTTATATTACGAAAAAGATGAACTTTTTGTATTACGTTATTATTATTACGGTCAACAAATATCATATTACGTGCGTCTTTAGATTACGTCTGTCTTTTCTATTACTCTTTCTATTATGAGTCCTCTCTCATTAGTCTCTATATTATGTGCGGTCTTTTATATTACGTGAGTCTTTTATATTATGTGAGTCTTTTCTATTCGTCTTTTATATTATGTGAGTCTTTTATATTACTGAGTCTTTTTATATTATGTGAGTCTTTTATATTACGTGAGTCTTTTTGTATCTCTGTCTCTTTTATATTACGTGAGTCTTTTATATTACGTAGGTCTTTTATATTATGTGCGTCTTTTGTATTACGTGCGTCTTGTGTATTACATGAGTCTTTTGTATTACGTGAGTCTTTTGTATTACGTGCATTTTTTGTATTACGTGAGTCTTTTGTATTACGTGCATCTTTTGTTTTACGTGAGTCTTTTGTATTACGTGCATCTGTTGTATTACGTGCATCTTTTGTATTATGTGAGTCTTTTGTATTACGTGAGTCTTTTGTATTACGTGAGTCTTTTGTATTACGTGAGTCTTTTGTATTACGTGAGTCTTTTGTATTACGTGAGTCTTTTGTATTACGTGAGTCTTTTGTATTACTTGAGTCTTTTGTATTACGTGCATCTTTTGTATTACGTGAGTCTTTTGTATTATGTGAGTCTTTTGTATTATGTGAGTCTTTTTATTACGTGCATCTTTTGTATTACGTGCATCTTTTGTATTATGTGCATCTTTTGTATTACGTGAGTCTTTTGTATTACGTGAGTCTTTTGTATTACGTGCATCTTTTGTACTACATGCATCTTTTGTATTACGTGCATCTTTTGTATTACGTGAGTCTTTTGTATTACGTGAGTCTTTTGTATTACGTGCATCTTTTGTATTACATGCATCTTTTGTATTACGTGCATCTTTTGTATTACGTGAGTCTTTTGTATTACGTGAGTCTTTTGTATTACGTGCATCTTTTGTATTACATGCGTTTTTTGTATTATGTGCGTCTTTTATATTATGTGTGTCTCTTGTATTACGTGCGTCTTTTGTATTACGCGCGTCTTTTGTATTAGATGCGTATTTTGTATTATGTGCATTATTGTATTAGATGCGTCTTTTGTATTACGTGCATTATTGTATTAGATGCGTCTTTTGTATTACGTGCATTATTGTATTAGATGCGTCTTTTGTATTACGTGCATTATTGTATTAGATGTGTCTTTTGTATTACATGCATTATTGTATTAGATGTGTCTTTTGTATTATGTGCATTATTGTATTACATGTGTCTTTCGTATTACGTGCATTATAAGTGTTAGTGTAAGTCACAACTTCATGATGAGACACAACCGATACATTTGGCGTTTGAGTCAGTAAACAACCTAGCGGAAGGACCAATAGGTCGGACAGTAGAATGGATGCAAAGAGGAAATAGAGGCTACGAATATGTAGTGATCATCACTAGTGATAGCCAAAATGAGAGATTACTGACTGAAGAAAACAAACACAAAAAGGAAAGAGAAGAAAGCACTAAACTCAAAATAGAGGAAGTAAGTTTTAGATGCCTGAAATGATCTTTCTCCAGGCTGCTCTGTCAGTGACGTTTTCTGTTTCTGAAAGGAATCAGTTACATTTTGACAAATGTATAAAGAAACACTCTTCACTTGAACTGAAGAGGTCTGTTTGGGTCTTTTACCTTGAGTTTTAGGCACTGTATACAGATTTGGAATGAGAATGTCAAGACTAAGATCAATGTCCAAACCATCTGGAAGTTGATACATTTCTATCTTAGTTTTTAGAGGATCGGATATATTACATTCTCTTATTGTTGTGTTTCTTGATTTTGTCTCGTTAGTTTTCATCAGGAACAATTCTCAGATATTTCACAAAGACTTCCAATAAAGTCTTCTGCATTCCCTACCGTCTAAGGACCAGGTTTCACTGCCATAGAGGCCCAGTAGGACAATAAACTGTGCCATATACTGCCATTTTGGTTTTGTTGACAATTGAAGAAGACTACAAATCATCTAAATGTTTATATATTGCACTTATATTTTTGGATTCTTGGGCTGATTTCTTCTCTTAGTTTTCAATTCTGAGTTAATCATTACTCCTAAGTAATTGGTGAAATATGACTATAAGTGACAACTCCAGCTAATAAAGACAGAACAATTAGGTGACGCCCCAGGAGCAGACTCTTCGTTCAGACAAAAATGATTAAAAATCTAGAAATCTAGACAAACTACTACCTCAGGCATCACACATGTGATGTCAGAAGGAAAACATAAAGGAGAAAGAAAGAAAGAAAAGACAGTGATGTTAAGAAACGTAGCAGAGGGTGGTGTGAAGAATGAGCGAGAGTGGAAGGTTCAGATCTGGAATGAAATAAAAATATGAAAATAAGAAAGTAATAAAAGGTAAAGGAGATAAGGAGAAGGAGAGAAATAGATTTAGAGAAAGAAAAAGAAAGAAAAAAGGCAGAGAAGAAAGAAAGGGAAGAGAGATACGTGTGAGTATGGGAAACAAGAACGAAAAATGTAGGATAAATATAAGACTAGATTTATATCTCACTGGGTCTAGAAAGAAGAAATGATAGAGAATGAATGAAAGGAAGTATCAATCAAGACAAAAATTTACGCTGAAGGTGCGAAATGTATATAAATTACAAATTTATCGATGCAATAAGGGAAGAGAGTAAACAACTTATCTGAAATTTCAAAAAATGCCAGTTAGCACTAGCTAATGCTTTGCAAGTTATCGAAGTCTCAAGTATTTTCTCCTTGGTGATAAATAGAGTTTAATCCGTAATGATAATAAACCGTGCGCAAAGTTGCTTCGGTAAATGGTGAACGTAAATAAAAAAAAAAATTGTTGTATTATCCTAAATAATTGTAGCTTTGAACTTGTTCCAAATTCTCCCTGCCTAATCGAAGATTTTGTGTTTTTAGCTTCCTAGTTACTAGCATTGTTTTGGTTTTCTTTGCATTTACTTTCATTTCTCTTTTATTTAATTTCAGTATTCATTATGTTGATATTTGACTGAAGGTCCCTTTCTGATTTTTCAAACAGAACAAAATCTTCAGCAAATGAAAGCATTGATACATTTATTGGTTTGAGCTTCCACATACCTACATTCATTTTCTTCATGTTTGAGGATGCCTTTGCGACTGAATCCATAAATGTGATAAACAAAAGAGGACTTAGGAACAACCCTGTCTTACTCCTATATCTACATCAAATTCCTCAGATACATTTCCAGCTACTCTCACTGCACATGCTGGTTTATTATAAAAACTTTTAAGGGCTCCTATTAAATTTTTTCGCTACGTTGTGTTCTTTTAAGGAATGCCATAGTTCGTCCCTCCTCACAGTTTCAAATGCAAATTCTAAGTCAATAAAACACAGGTGCAAATCAATGTTTCTCTCAAGGAATTTTGCTATTATTTGTCTAATTGTAAACATGCGATCTTTTACACCTCTTACTGATTTAAATCCACTCTGGTGTTCTTCATTCTGATCCTGTTCTCTTTTCCTTAGTCTCATTTCCAGAATCCTGGCATATACTTTTCCTGGTACGCTAAGTAGTGATATCCCTCTATAGTTTGAGCATTCCATAATTGATCCTTTCTTATGTATTGGTACTACCATTCCCTTTTTCGAGTCGTCTAGCACCTGTTTGGACTTTCATGCTTCTTGCCGTATTGCATGTAGTAGTTTGTCTGCCTCTCTCCCTCTTGGTTTTTAATCATTTCTGGATAAACTTGATCTGGTCCTGGGGCTTTTTTCTAATTTCACTTTTCTTATAGCTGTTTGAAGTTCTTCCATTGAGATATCTACATCTTCAGCTGTCTCATCTCAATTACTTGTTACTCTTAATAATTGATCTGTACTCCTTGTTTCATATGTTCTGGAGGGATTATGTAATTGTTGAAAATACTTCCTCCCGTTTCCATGTTTTCGCTGTCTCTTTCATTATTTCTCCTTTGGCGTTCTTAATTTGTCGTATTGGGCATGCTTTGGTTTTTCTCATGCTCTTCATTGCTTCCCAGAACAGCTTTTGATTTCCTTGATAGCTTTCTTGAAGTCTTTGTCTAAACTTTTCCGACTGTTCCTGTTTGCTTTCCTAACTTCCTCTTTGGCGATAGTTCTGTTACTCACATAATCTATCTATCCTCTGGTCTCTTTGTTTGCAAGTATTTCTTCCAGGCATCTTTCTTTTCTTTGATCTTAGTCTTGACATTCTCATTCCACCATGCTGTTTTTTTCCCTATCTCCTTTAATTTGTTTCCTACCACAAACCTCTTCAGTACAATTGAGGAGTGTTTTAAAAAAAAAATTTGCTACATTTTCTTCTATTATGCTTTCCTTCAGATCCATCTGCCTTTCACTGATAGATCTTTTTTATCCTGGATTGGTACATTTGTTTTACTATTGGTTTATTTAATTCTTCTATTTTGAGTTTAGTAGCTTTCTTCTCTTTTTTTTCTGTTTGTTTTCTTCAGTCAGTAATCTCATTTTGACTATAACTAGGTGATGATCACTAAATATTTCTGTTCCTCTGCTTACTCTTGCATCCATTGTACTGTAAAAAAGAGAGCTGCTATTATGTAGTCTCTCATTGACTTTTCACATCTGTCTTCATTTACTCTTGTATATTTGTGGATATCTTTATAAGGAAAATGTGTTAGCTATTTTCATTTTATTCTTTAGGCAAAAAAAACTATTAGAAATCTCTCTCCATTTGGAGACGTTGTCTCTCCTTCTTTACCTATTACTCCTCTGATGTTTCTACATTGTTGCCTACTCTAGCGTTTAAATATCCTAAAACCATTAACTCCTGTTTGATGGCAATTGAGATTCTCTGAAGCTATTTGTAAATCATTTTCGAAGATATCTCTTTCTTCATTGGTGGCTTTTTCGTTTGGTCCATAAGCTATCAATAATTTAATTTCTCTTCCTTTTTGTTTAATATTTACCTCTAATAGCCGTGGGCTTATACAATTTCCAACTTTCTAGTAGCTTTTCTTGCCTTTTATGCATTAGGAGGCCTACGCCTGCTTTAGCTCTATCTTTGACATCTATTCCTGAGAAGATTAAAGTATGATTTATGTCCTATATTTTTCTATTCCTTGTCATTGTTCTTTGTTTCTGTAATAGCCAAAATGTCTACTTTGAATTTTTCCATTTCTTCAGCTAATTCTAACTCCTTTCCATTAATTCGGCCCTAACATTCCATGTTTCAAAATTCACAGTCCGTTTCTTTTCCAGAAGTCGTCTTCGAAAGTTCAAGACGGGTATATCATTGTATATATTACTTTGAAGCAGGTTGTTTGTTTTGGATGACAAAGACGAGCCCACTGTACATTAGGTAGATGGTGGGGCTGACCACCTTTGAGGCCCTTACCGAAACAAATGTTTCTGTCAGGGTTAACTCCGAGACCTTTAGTCATTCAAGACAAAGACGAGACAAGGCAGCATTGTTAAACAAAGACAGGGTTAACTCCTTGGAGCCTTTGGTCAGTCAAGACCAGAAAACAAAGGCGAGACAAATACAATGAAGACAAAGACAAGACATATACATTGGAAACAAAGATAAGACAAATACAATGGAAAACAAAGACAAGATAAATACACTGGAAAACAAAGACGAGACAAATACATTGAAAAAGACAGAAGGAAAAAAAATTGTCATCAATAGCATGGAATCCGTGTCTTTTGTATTATGTGTCTTTTTGTATGAAATGTGCCTTTTGTATGACGTGCATTTTTTGTATTATAGCCTGTCTTTTGTATTATGTGTGTCTTTTGTATTATGTGAGTCTTTTAATTATGTGTTCTTTGGTATTATGCACTGTCTTTTTATTAGTGTGTGGAGCTTTTGTATTATGTGTCTTTTGTATTCATGTTTTTGTATTATGCTCAAACTCTTTTGTATTATGTGTGTCTTTTTGTGTAGTGCTTTTGTATTATGTGTGTTTTGTATTCGTCCATACGGAATTTGATATTATTGTGTCTTTTGTATTACAAGCGTCTTTTATATTACGTGCGTCATTTATACATGTCACTTGTATTACTGCCTTTTGTATTACATCTTTTAATACGTATGCCTTGTATTACATTTTACTCTGGGAAGAACTACAATCATTTGTATTATGCAAACATCTTCGATATTCAGGAGCGTTTTATATTACCAGTAATGTCTTTTATTTTACTGGCATCTTTAGATTTTTTCTTCGTTCACAATTTTTTTTAGATTAGGTGCCTTTTATATTCAAATCCAAATTTTGTAAACGTAGTTTATGAGAATTGCAATGTATTTTCTAATATGACGAATCTTTTTTATGCGACGAAAAATCGTCACATATCGACTTTTCCAGTATTTGTTTCGATTTTATTCATTTATATTTAATTTACATGCGTACAACCCGCTTAGTTTACAAAATACGCTACTTGTAGCAAATTTTGATGACTATTTTGATAGGTGATGAAATCATCTTTTTGACAGTCGGTTGAACTTTAAAAAAATTCACGATTAAATGTATATTTTGCTTTTTATTTTGTTTCCTTTGTTTATTCAAAATTACAGTGGATATTGAAATCAAGCAAATTCACACTATGTATAGATTATTTTATTAAATTTTTTTATTGTTTCGCCTCCTATTTTCAGCAAAGCGGATGCGGAAATCTAGAGTCTTATTCTGCCTTAACGTTAAACAAAACCCACACTGTCATCCTTTGTAAAAAACATATAAACTTTAATTCTAACAGAAGAAAAGAAACAAGACATGAAAGTTAATACATGTATTTTCTACATGCAGGGAAACGATGCCTAAGTTGTTCTATTGTGGTTAACTCGCCGTGTCGTCATCATTCTGGGATTTCATGAGGTCGTGGTTTCGGAATCGTCCCACTCATTAACACTGTCGTGTCGTCATCAACTGTCATTAACACTGTCGTGTCATCATCAGTCCGTTTCATTAACACGCATTTTCACCACTCGTCCCACTCTCATTAACAGGTGTCAAAATTCTGTCCCACTCTCATTAACACCGTCGTGTCCTCATCATTCTGTCCCACTTCATTAACACTAGTCGTAGAATCATCATTCTTTCCGTCATCATTCTGTTCCACTCGTTAACACTGTCGTGTCGTCATCATTCTGTCAAAAACCAAAACTCCAGCGAAAGAAAATGAAATACGTATCGCAATGTAAAGACGTCTTGTAAGATGAGACTGTATTCTCGATTAACAAAGTTCGTTGAATGGGTAGACAAACAAAATACTGTTGAGATCAAAATGAACTCTCAGTAAACACGTGGTGTTATCAAAAATGTACCAGACAATAACGGTTACATCGGCAACACAAATTACACGATGGTTTACATATAACATCAGACAAAAAAACAGCAAGCCGTTTTTAGTTGAAAAACACGTGAGGAAAATCGTTTTACAAAAGTGTTTGCATTTAGATATCTACAAATCTCTGCAAAATTTTACAAATTTGACCGTAAATGAAGCTAAAAAGTGCTTTTATTAACGAAAAATATCAGCGAAAGCAAAGGATATTCAAAAGATTTGTTTAAAATCATGGATGGGGGTTCTGTTCTTCATCACGATGCCAACGCACAGGTTGCTCGCCATTTTGTCTACAGAGAAAATAGATAACATTCATTAGCAACAGATAATCATATCTCACAGAATTTGGAGATATAAGGCAACTTGGACTAAAACTCTTGAATGACTTTAAAGGGTCCTGAAGACGAAGTTGAAGCGGTAATAATACAGACCCCAAACAAATCTTTCAATGTAGATGGTGCTCCAATTCTAATCCAAGAGAAGTGAAGTAATCAAACCAAGCACATCTATAATGGAAATTACGAAAATCAAATTTTGACGTTAGCGGTGTTAGGCGCCCCCCCCCCCCCCACACCATTTAAGAAATCACATGTGACGAAACTGTTTCGAAACAAAATCTTGATCTAGAAATTCTTAAAACGTTTGCCCAGTCTCCAACCTGAACTTCGCCTCTAAAGTTGTTGAAAAGGTTATGGTGAAAAGACTTAAAAGATCATCTCTTGTTGATAGACAGTTGACTGTCGAAAGTGCAGGTAACAGTCAGATTATAAGACAGTTGCACAGCACGGAGACAGCACGTCCTCAGAGTTAAACGACATAATTGACCAACTTTCCATTAACTTGTTGTTATTTTTTTTAGTCGACCATAATCTGCTTCTTCAACGATCGTCATATTTTGCATAAGTAGAGATCGCGAGTTGGTTTGTTAAATAATGTTAACCGAAACCAGAGATATAATAGGTATTCGTGACCAGTTGTACTGAAATATGGTGTACCACAAGGATCAGTGCTGGCCCGTAACTGTTCATGCTGTACGCGGCGCCCCTACGTCATGAACACATTATTAATGCAATATGGATCGTCATATCATGAAGTTCACCGCTTATCGGACAGCAACTTATACATGCTGCGTGACATCAGTAAGGAATCGGCATATGCAAATATCCACGAATCAAACAATATTTCATCACGAATAGGTGACAATACTACCATGATGTAGCAGCAGCTTCGGACGACAAAACTGAACGTATTGTCTTTAAGAAGCAAAATCCAATGGTAGTTATAAATGAAATTATTCACCGCTTATCGGAAGCAACTTTGCCATCTATTACGGAAAACTGTCATCACATGTTAGAAATCTTGGGATAAGTAGTTTACTCTGTTTTATTGCAACATTTAATTTGTAAGACCACCTTTAGTATAAATTTGTGCCTTGATTGATAAATTCATTCTTATCATTTCTTCTTTCTAGATCAATAGATAAAGATCTAGTATAAGAAATTTTCCAGACAGTTACATCCAACTTAAATTGCTCGTTCACTCAATAAGAACAAGCAAATTCGATTATTGCTCTTTTCTTGTAAGGTCTTCCTAAGTCCTCACTCAAAATTCAAAATGTCTCTGCCAGACTCATCACCAAAACTAAGCGTAGAAATATTATCTCCCCTCTTTTCTCTGTCCCTCCTGTCTCTGTGTCATTGTCTGTCCAATCGAGTCTGGAATAAAATCTCAAATTGACCTCCCTCCCTCCCTCTACCCTCTACTACTACTACTCCCTCCTACTACTACTACTCTCTCTCTCTCTACCCTCCCTCTACTCTACTACTACTACTACTACTACTCTCTCTCTACTACTGCTACTGCTCCTTCTCTATCTCCTTCTCACCTTTTATTAGTAATATTACTTACTTTATTTTCATATTTTTATTTCATTCTTAGATCTCCTCTCTCTACTGCTCTCTCTACTACGTTTCTTATCATCACCTGTTTTCTTTTTTCTCTTTCTCTCTGATATACTCATGATGCCTCCCTCTAGATATTTCTCCCTCTCACTCTTTATAAATGGAGTTGTCTACTACTACATCTACAACTACTACTACTACTACTACTACTCAATTTTGAATACCCTCCCTCCCTGGAGGGATTCCTTCTACTGACTACTGAGGACTAGGAAGACCTTTACAAAGAGAATTGCCAGATCCCTTGTTCTTATTGGTGAACGAGCAATTTAGTTGAAATGACAACTCCCTCCCTATAAAGATTGGTAAAAAAAGACGCTCAAGACACGTTTTTGATGGTACAACCGTTTCAATAATTTCATTTATAACGACATTGGATTTTTGCTTCTTAAAGACAATACGTTCAGTTTTGTCGTCGTTCAGCTTAAATTTGTCACATATCATCCATGCCTTGATTGCCTTAACAGAATGTTTGACTCGATGGATATTTGCATATGCCGATTCAGATGTCACCAGCATGTGGTGAATTGGGTGTCATCGGTGAAAAGATGATATGACGATCCATATTGCGTAATGACATGACGTAGGGGCGCCGCGTACAGCATGAACAAGACGGGCCCCAGCACTGATCCTTGTGGTACACCATATTTCAGTACAACTGGTGACGAGAGCACGCCATTTATTGATACTCTCTGGTTTCGGTTAAAGAGATATGTAACAAACCAACGTAGCGCATTCCCTGTGATGCCAAAGGATCCAGTCGTTGAAGAAGCAGATTATGGTCGACTGTGTCAAATACGTTGTCGTTAATGGAAAGTTGGTCAATTATGTCGTTTTTAACTCTGAGGAGTGCTGTCTCAGTGCTGTGCCCTGTCTTATAATCTGATTGTACCTGCACTTTCGATGATGTGTCTATCAACAAGAGATGATCTTTTAAGTCTTTTCACCATAACCTTTTCAACAACTTTAGAGGCGAAGTTCAGGTTGGAGACTGGGCAAACGTTTTAAAGAATTTCTAGATCAAGATTTTGTTTCTTAAGCAGTGGCGTCACATGTGATTTCTTAAATGGTGTGGAGGGGGGTGGGGGGATCGAGAGTCAAAATTTTGATTTTGAGTAATTTATTATAGATGTGCTTGGTTTGATTACTTCACTTAGGCAATATTTTATTAGCCAAGTTGGAGCACCATCTAGATCGCACGATTTGTTTGGGGTCTGTATTATTACCGCTTCAACTTCGTCTTCACTGGAGTTTAATTTCATTCAAGAGTTTTGTCCTAAGTTGCCTTATATCTCCAAATGAATGGTGAGATATGATTATCAAGTTCACTGCGAATGTTATCTATTTTCTCTGTAGAAAAAAATGGCGATCTTTTCGTTGTGCGTTGGCATCGTGCTATCCCTAAGAACCCCATCCATGATTTGAAATGCCAATTAACACTAGCCGATCCCTCCCTCCTAAAAAGTATTTTCTCCTTCGTGATGAAATATTCTCTCTTCCGTAATAGTAAGAAACCGTGCGCAAAGTTGCTTCCGATAAGCGGTGAACATGAGAAAACGTGTGCAAAAATGTCTCTCCACTTGAATACCTCTCTCTCTCACAACTACAACTACCACTACTTCTACTACTACTACTACTACTACTCCCTCTTACTCCTGCTCTCTGCTGCTGCTGCTGCTACTGCTCCTACTCTCTCCCTCCCTCCCTCCCTCCTCCCTACTCCCTCCCTCCCTCCCTACTACTACAACTACTATTACTACTACTACTACTACACATCTCTAAAGTGCATGTATCTCATTGGCACAAACTGATCCTTTGCTCTTCGGTAGAAACTCTCTCTCTCTCGACGGATGGTCTGGTTCTCTTCCCTTGGAGACAATGTAACATTACCCACCCATACCCAGCCACACACATACCTCTCTCTCCACACTCTCTCTTCGCTCTGACCTCTCCGGAAGTCCCTCTCTCTGTCGCCTGTTGATTTGAGTTTGACGTCTCTCCCACACTTCATGCTGTGTGTGATATCGTATTGTCTTCCTATTGCCTCCTCTTAATGTGTTCATGTAGCAAAGCATTCCGTGAACCTACACACAGTCTCTTAGTAAGCTCTTCGACACCTTACAACCAGTGTAAACTAAAACCATTTTTTAAACATCACCAATACCTATTATATATGCAGACGCCCGCGCTCACACATTATTTTCGAAAAGACTCGCGATCTCTACTTACAAAATACTTGTGAGTTTTAAAAAATGACGACCAGAATAAAACAACTAAAAAACAATAACAACAAGAAACAAAAGGAAGAGAAAACGAATTAAAACAACTACAACAAAGCCACGGGAACAAAGCCCAGCAGCAGGCAACACGTTTACATCCGCTTCTATTTACTTACAACTCTTAGACAGTCAACTTTATAACAGACATGTTTAGAAGTCCAAGACTTCTTCGTTTTGAGCTTCGAGCGAGCCAGCTTGTATTCCTGCCGTCTACTTACTACACTTAACTGTCCACCATCGTTGTCCTTTCTGAATAGACTCCTGGTCTGGAAAGTCTCAAGAGCAGTTTAGTGTTCATTCATTGTCCCATAATAATTTACGACCGCGATTTCAGCGCTCCTAACACCCGCTAACGCACCATACAACACTCGTAACCTTCCGCCGACTGCACTTAAATCACTACACCTCTTGGAGAGAATAGCCGATGGACATTGGAAAGAGTTTGGGCTACGCGCGAAACGTGACCAACGGTTTGCAGGACCCTTAAAAGTAGTTAAGAGACTTAAAGACAATCATAATGATTTATTTGTCATCCATTATATGTCTGTTGCTAATGAATGGCAGCAGTACCATTGACCAATGAGAGCAACCTGTGCGTGAAAGCCAGAAGATGAAAGACAAAGAAAACAATCACAAAAAAGAAAAGAAACAAACAAAACAAAACCCTCGGACTTCTTACGTGACTGACATATCGTTAACTAGAAAGCACAAAGATACTGTACTTCATTATGCTCAAAACAAAAAATTGAAGACTAAACAAAATAAAGCAAACACTTTTTTTTAAAACGACGACATAAAAACCTCTAAATAAAATCGTTTTTTTTAACAAATAAAAACGAAAACCCAATCCAGATAATAGTGTGTGTTGCCGAGACACGTTACTGAGAGTGGGACAGAATGATGACGATACGACAGTGTTACTGAGAGTGGGACAGAATGATGACGACATCGGAGAGTGGACAATGATGACGACACGACAGTGTTAATGAGAATGGGACAGAATGATGACGACAAAGACAGTGTTAATGAGAGTGGGACAGAATGGTGACGATACGACAGTGTTCATGAGACTCAGAATGATGACGACACGACGGTGTTAATGAGAGTGGGACAGAATGATGACGACACGACAGTGTTAACGAGAGTGGGAACAGAATGATGACGACACGACAGTGTTAATGAGAGTGGGACAGAATGATGAGACACGACAGTGTTAATGAGAGTGGGACAGTTAATGTTAAGAGTGGGACAGAATGATGATGACATGACAGTGTTAATGAGAGTGGGACAGAATGATGATGACACGACAGTGTTAATGAGAGTGGGACAGAATGATGATGACACGACAGTGTTAATGAGAGTGGGACAGCATGATGACGACACGACAGTGTTAATGAGAGTGGGACAGAATGATGATGACACGACAGTGTTAATGAGAGTGGGACAGAATGATGACGACGACACGGCGAGTTCCTAATAGAACAACTTAGGCCTAGTTTCGCCGCAGCGTAGAAAATACGTTGGTCTTTTGTACGGAGCGAGGTGTTTCCATGAAGAGGCGTGTTTTACTAGCGTATAACATCAATTTACAAAGGATGACACAATAGGTCAGTGTTTACAACGCAGAATAAGACTCTAGATTTCCGCATCCGCTTTGCTGAAAATAGGAGGCGAAACAATAAAAAAATTTAATAAAATAATCTATACATAGTGTGAATTTGCTTGATTTCAATATCCACTGTAATTTTGAATAAACAAAGGAAACAAAATAAAAAGCAAAATATACATTTAATCGTGAATTCTTTTAAAGTTCAACCGACTGTCAAAAAGATGACTTCATCACCTATCCAAAATAGTCATCAAAATTTGCTACAAGTAGCGTATTTTGTAAACTAAGCGCGTTGTACGCATGTAAGCAGGAGTATAAATGTATCCATCGAAACAAACACATGAAAAATAGTATGTGGCGATTTTTTCAGTCGCATAAAAAAGATGCACATATTATAAAAGACGCACGTTATATAAACGACCCACGTAATACAAAATTTGCACATAATATAAAAGTAATATAAAAGACGCGAATATGTAAAAGATGCACATAATATAAAAGACGACGTAATATATAAAAGACGCACGTAATATAATATAAAAGATGCACGATGCAATATAAAAGACGCACGTAATATAAAAGATGCACGTAATATAAAAGATGCACGTAATATAAAAAAGACAAAAGACTCACGCAATACAAAAGACGCAAAAGACTCACGTAGATACAAAAGACGACACGTAATACAAAAAAGACGCACGTAATACAAAAAGACGCACGTAATACAAAAAAAAACGCACGTAGTATAAATGACGCACGTAATATAAAAGACGCTTGTAATACAAAAGACACACACACTACAAAAGACACATAATACAAAAGACACACATAATACAAAAGACACACATAATACAAAAGACACACACACTACAAAAGACACACATACACACATAATACAAAAGACACACATAATACAAAAGACACACATAATACAAAAGACGCATGTAATACAAAAGACACACATAATACAAAGACACACATAATACAAAAGACACAGCATAATACAAAAGACACACATAATACAAAAGACACACATAATACAAAAAGACACACATAATACAAAAGACACACATAATACAAAAGACACACATAATACAAAAATGCATGTAATACAAAAGACACATAATACAAAAGACACACATAATACAAAAGACACACATATTACAAAAGATACACATAATGCAAAAGACACACATAATACAAAAGCACAGCATATTACAAAAGACACACATAATAGAAAAGACACACATAATACAAAAGACACACATAATACAAAAGACGCACATAATACAAAAGACTTGGGCAGTGGACAGGTAAGCACCTGTTCGGGAGTAGATGATCCCGCCCTCCACGAGTCTCCTGCTGCCTTGCAGGCAGGTCTTGGCTGACCAAAGGCTAAGGGAGTTAACCCTGACAGAAAATAACAACCTGCTGAATTGCAGGTTGGTCTTGAGTGACTAAAGGCTAAGGGAGTTAACCCTGACAGAAAGTAACAAGGCCTGTAGGCGGCCCCAAGGTGGCAGCCCCACCATCTAACTAGGGTACAGTGGGCTAATCCCCTACTTATCCAAAACAACCTGATTCAAAGTAATATATACAATGATATACCCGACTTGAATTTTCGAAGACGACTCTGGAAAAGAACACGGATTGTGATTTTTGGGACATGAAATGTTAGGGCAATTAATGGAAAGGAGTTGGAATTAGCTGAAGAAATGGAAAATTTCAAAGTAGACATTTTGGTTATTACAGAAACAAAAAAAAAAAGGACAAGGCTATTAGAGGTAAATATTAAACCAAAAGGACGAGAAATTAAATTATTAATACCTTATGGACCAAACGAAGATGCCACTAAAGAAGAAAAAGATATCTTCGAAAATGGTTTACAAATAGCTGCAGAGAATCTCAAACCCAAACAGGAATTAATGGTTTTAGGAGATTTAAACGCTAGAGTAGGCAACAATGTAGAAACATCAGGAGCAATAGGTAAAGAAGGAAAGACAACAACTTCTCCAAATGGGAGAGACTAATAGATTTTTGCCTAAAGAATAACATGAAAATAGCTAACACATTTTTTCCTCATAAAGAAATCCACAAATATACAAGAGTAAATGAAGACAGATGTGAAAAGTAAATGATAGATTGCATAATATTTAGCAGCTCCCTTTTTACAGTACAATGGATGCTAGAGTAAACAAAGAAGCTGAAATATTTAGTGATCATCACCTAGTGATAGCCAAAATGAAAGTATCAACTGAAGAAAACAAACAGAAAAGAAAAGAGAAAAAAAGCTACTGAACTCAAAATAGAAAAACTAAATAAACCAATAATAAAACAAATGTACCAATCCAGGATGAAAAAAGATATATCAGTGAAAGGCAGATGGATCTGAAGGAAAGCACAATAGAAGAAAAGTGGCAAAATATAAAGAAACACTCCTCAGTTGTACTGAAAGAGGTTTGTGGTAGGAAACAAATTAAAGGAAATAGGAAAAAACAGCATGGTAGAATGAGAA
This sequence comes from Doris montereyensis, assembly GCA_037039925.1. Classification (NCBI taxonomy): domain Eukaryota; kingdom Metazoa; phylum Mollusca; class Gastropoda; order Nudibranchia; family Dorididae; genus Doris; species Doris montereyensis. Next base: position 127,858 of record JAXRKP010001241.1, read on the forward strand.
TATCAAGACTAAGATCAAAGAAAAGAAAGATGCCATGAAGAAATACTTGCAAATCGTCAAAGAGGAAGTTAGGAAAGTAAAACAGGAACAGTGGGAAGAGTTTGGACAAAGACTTCAAGAAAGCTATCAAGGAAATCAAAAGCTGTTCTGGGGAAGCAATGAAGAGCATGAGAAAGACCAAAAGCATGCCCAATACGAAAAATTAAGAACGCCAAAGGAGAAATAATGAAAGGAGACAGCGAAATCATGGAAACGTGAAGGATGTAGTATTTTTAACAATTACATAATCCTCCAGAACATATGAAACAAGAGTACATATAAATTATCAAAAGTAACAAGTAATCGAGATGAAACAGCTGACGATGTAGATATATCAATGGAAGAACTTCAAACAGCTATAAGAAAATTGAAATTAGGAAAAGCCCTAGGACCAGATCAAGTTTATCCAGATATGATTAAAAACCAAGGGAGATAGGCAGACAAACTATTACATGCAATATAGTAGAAGCATTGAAGTCCAAACAGGTGCTAGACGACTGGAAAGGGGGAACGATAGTACCAATACATAAGAAAGGATCAACTATGAAATGCTCAAACTACAGGGAGGGATGTCACTACTTAGCGTACCAGGAAAAGTGTATGCCAGAATTCTGGAAATGAGACTAAGGAAAAGAGTAGAGGATCAGATTGAAAAACACCCGAGTGGATTTAGACCAGGAAGAAGTGTACAAGATCACATATTTACAATTAGACAAATAATAGAAAAATTCTTGAGAGAAACATTGACTTGTACCTGTTTTATTGACTTAGAAAAGGCATTTGACACTGTGAGGAGGGACGAACTATGGCATTTTTTAAAGAACACAACGTAGAGCAACATTTAATAGAGGACATCAAAGTTTTACAATAAACCAACATCTGCAGTGAGTAGCTAGCTGAAATGTATCTGAAGAATTTGATGTAGATATAGGAGTAAGACATGGTTGTATCTAAGTCCTTTTTGTTTATCACATTTATGGATTCGAGCAAAGGCATCCTCAAACATGAAGAAAATGAATGTAGGTATGTGGAAGCTCAAACCAGTAAATGTATCAATGCTTTCATTTGCTGGTGATTTAGTTCTGTTTGGAAAATCAGAAAGTGACCTCCAATCAAATATCAATTTAATGAATAATGAATTAAATAAAAGAAGGATGAGAGTAAATGCAAAGAAAACCAAAACAATGCTACTAATTAGGGAAGCTAAAACACAAACTCTTAAATTAGGCAGGAGAATTTAGAACAAGCTCAAAAGTACAATTACCTAGGAATAATGATACATGAAGGAGCACATTGGAGTGAAGTATTCTCATTATTACAGAATACACCCTATTTCATCACCAAGAAGCAAATACTTAAGACTTCGATAACTTGGAAAGCATCAGCTAGTACTAACTGGCATTTTTTGATATTTCAGATAAGTTGTTTACTCTGTTCCCTTATTGCATCGATACATTTGTAATTTATATACATTTCGCACCTTCAGTGTAAATTTTTACCTTGATTGATACTTCCTTTCATTCATTCTCTATCATTTCTTCTTTCTAAACCCAGTGAGATATAGATCAAGTATTATAGTTATCCTATTTTTTCGTTCTGGTTTCCCATACTCACACGTCTCTCTCTTCCTTTCTTTCTTCCCTGCCCTTTTTTCTTCCTCTCTCTCTCTCTCTTCTCTCTCTCTCTCTCTCTCTCTCTCTCTCTCTCTCTCTCTCTCTCTCTCTCTCTCTCTCTCTCTCTCTCTCTCTCTCTCTCTCTCTCTCTCTCTCTCTCTCTCTCTCTCTCTCTCTCTCTCTCTCTCTCTCTCTCTCTCTCTCTCTCTCTCTCTCTCCTCTCTCTCTCTCTCTCTCTCTCTCTCTCTCTCTCTCTCTCTCTCTCTCTCTCTCTCTCTCTCTCTCTCTCTCTCTCTCTCTCTCTCTCTCTCTCTCTCTCTCTCTCTCTATTTCTCTCCTCTCTATCTCATTCTCACCTTTTATTACTTACTTTTTCATATTTTTATTTCATTCTAGATCTGAATCTTCCATTCTCGCTCATTCTTCGCACCCCCTCTACTACGTTTCTTATCATCACTGTCTTTTTCTTTCTTTGTTTCTCCTTTCTGGTTTTTTTCTGACATCACATTGTGTGATGCCTGAGGTAGTACTTAGATCTAGATATTTCTCGTTTGTTGTCTGACGAAGGGTTATACCCGAAACGTCACGTGTTTATTCTGTCTTTATTAGTGGGGTTGTCAATTATTGTCATATTTTGCCTTAGGAGTAATGATTAACTCAGAGGCAAAACTAAGAGAAGAAATCAGCCAGAGAATCCAATAAAGCAAGTGCAATATATAACCATCTAGGAAAGGCATTTATAGATAAACAAGAATTGTCAACAAAAACCAAAATGGCAGTATATAACACAGTTAATTGTCCTACTCTCCTCTATGGCAGTTAAACCTGGACCTTAGACAGTAGGGAATACAGTAGAGTGCAGGCAACCGAAATGAAATATCTAAGAAAAGTAGTAGGGAAAACTAAAAGAGACAAAATCAGAAACACAACAATAAGAGATCAAACTAAAGCAGATAGCATAAAAACTAAGATATAAATGAATCAAATGAGATGGTTTGGGCATGTAAAAAGAATGAATGACAATAGAGTAGCTAAATCAGTATGCAGTGCTAAAACTCAAGGTAAAAGACCAAAAGGCAGACCTCGAGAAAATTGGAAGAAGATATAAAAGAGGCATTAACACAAAGAAGTTGGTTTCACGGCAGGAAACAGAAAATGAAGGACAGGGCAGCCTGGAGAAAGATCATTTCGGACATCATACACCGGAAAGAATGGGAGTGATACAGTGCATCTAATACAATAATGCACGTAATGAAAGACACATCTAATAATACTACAAAAGACACATCTAATACAATAAATCATTTAATACAAAAGACTAATACAATAATGCACGTAATGTCAATACTAATACAAAAGACGTATCTAATACAATAATGCACGTAATACGAAAAGACATGTAATACAATAATGCACATAATACAAAAGACACATCTAATACAATAATGCACGTAATACAAAAGACACATCTAATACAATAATGCACGTAATACAAAAGACATCTAATACAATAATGCACATAATACAAAAAGACGCATCTAATACAATAATGCACATAATACAAAAGGCATCTAATACAATAATGCGTAATAAAACATCTAATACAAAATACACGTAATACAAAAGACACATCGTAATACAAGAGACACAACATAATATACAATAATGGCATCTAATACAATAATGCAGTACAAAAAAAGCATCTAATACAATAACGTAATACAAAAAGACTCACGTAATATGCACGTAATACAAAAGACACAGAATGGGAGCATGTAATACAAAAGAACGTAATACAAAAGACACGTAATACAAAAGATGATACAAAGATGCATGTAGTACAAAAGATGCACGTAATACAAAAGACTCGTAATACACTGTAATACAAAAGATGCACGTAATACAAAAGATGCACATACAAAAGATGATATAAAAAGACTCACATAATACAAAAAGACTCACATAATATAAAAGACTCACGTAATACAAAAGATGCACGACTCATAATACAAAAGACTCACGTAATAATATACAAAAGACTCACGTAATATAAAAGACTCACGTAATAAAAGACTCACGTAATATAAAAGACTCACATACGTAATACAAAAGACTCACATAATATACAAAAAGACGTAATACACATAATATAAAAGACTCACATAATATAAAAAAGACCACGTAATACAAAAGACTCCACGTAATACGCACATAATATAAAAGACTCACGTAATACAAAAGACTCACATAATATATAAAAGACTCATGTAATATAAAAGACATACGTAATACAAAAGACTCGTAATATAAAAGACTCACGTAATATAAAAGACATACGTAATATAATAGACTCACGTAATACAAAAGACATACGTAATCTAAAAGACGCACGTAATATAAAAAGACTCACGTAATACGTGGCAATATAAAGACTCGTGATACAAAAGAACGACATACGTAATATAAAAGACTCACGTAATATAAAAAAACTAATATATAAAAGACTCACGTAATATAAAAGACGTATGCTGTATGGAAATAAGTCTTTAGACCGCTGAGTACAAAGACCAGGGAGGCAAGTTACTACTGCTAACATAGCTTCTATGATCTTACAAAAGAGTAATGTTGAATAATATCATCCAATTATATCACATTGAGTGAAAATAATTATCTATATTTATGTAGTCCTCTTACGGTGCCTCTCCGGGAGAATTTTGACATAGTTGCATAGAATATAGCCTACATTGCAACCACAAGATAAAAGCATTATATACCCTGAACCACAACCAAATGAACTGAGCATCGTGATTATCGTATCATTCTCCGCCAGCAACCTTCAACCGGCAATTATATGTCAAAATTGCAGTCATATAAAGTAAGTATAACTGTATCTACTTACCCATTAATTTTATTACATCTTTTTTTCTTTTGCCTGCTTATTTATTATCTACTTTTCTTCTCTTTTTTTACCTTTTCAAATTATTTTATTTA